>JABAKD010000025.1:30904000-31000621 GCA_012845835.1 Undaria pinnatifida
GCGCTATCCACCGTCGGCATCTCTAAGCGATTGGGGGGAGGAGGGACGGGAGGGGAGCTGGGGAAGAGGGACGGAGGAGGGGGGAGGAAGTGGGGGCGTCCGGCCCAGGAAATTGCAGTCTGGGTCTGGCCATCATCGTCTTGGAAAATTGTGGGCCTTCCAATGGCAGACACGAGTTAGCGTAAGTCCGCACTGACTTTTGTTTTTGTTGCGTTTTTCCCCCAGTGCCATTGATGATGAACTTGACACCCTTCATGAGCCCAATGCCGTATTTTGTCCGTTCCTTGGGTCCGCTAGTAAGGTGCTTTTCTTCCCTGTTTTTTCTTGTTCATTTTCTTATCGTTTCTTTCCCCCTCTTTTTTTGCTTCCTTTTTGGCCTTCTTTTCTATTCATTTTTTTTTTGTCTTTCCATGCATCCAATTCACTAGAGTTTACTGACGTGATGTGTGGTGATAGTCTCTAAGCGGCAGGGGGGAGGGGAAGGGCGGGGGACGGGGAGGGGACTGGGGGAGGGGGGAGGGGGAAAGGGAGGAAGGGGGGAGGGGCGGAAGGGGGAGCGTCATGCCCAAGAGACTGAAGTCTGGGTTTGGCCATCATCGTATTGAAAGTTGTGGGCTTTCTAATCGCCATCACAAGATAGCATAAGACCGCCCTGACTTCTTCGCCATGTTGCGTTGTCTCCCAGGTGCCATTGATGATGGACGTGATACCCTCTGTTAGCCCAATGCCATCCTTAGCCAGTTCCTAGGGACTGCTAGTATGACATTTTTCTTTTTTTTCTTTTGTCTATATCTTTTTTCTTTTTTTCTCTTATTCTCTCCTCGCTTTCCTGTCCTGTCTTTTCTTGCTTTTCTTGTCTTTTTCTTCTCTTTGCTTGCCTTTTTCGTCTTGTTTCGTTTTTTCTTCTCTTTTCTTTCCTTTCCTTTATCTTCTTTTCTTTTCTTTGTTTCTGTTTCTCCAATTGACTTATGCCTGTCGTGCGTATGTGTAGTGATAGATACTACGTGTGATATATACGTGGTAGTCTTCCTTGGGTGGCAATCGGAATATTTGGTTTCTCCAGCCGTGAGTAGTGAGACGTATGCACAGGCCGGGACCTGACACATCGTAGACTGACTCCCGATTTCACTTTTATATGTTTCTGGTGGAGGCATGAATTGCGTCAGCTGTGATATATGCGTGTACCACCTTGGGCTGTGTGTGTTTTTCGCTGGGGTATTCCTCAGCTCCAGAGTGACTGGAGCCTGTGCTGTGACCACGGACTTGATTATGCGAGTTAATGTGAGAACAACGACGAGGTACTACGTGTAAAGTATACGTGTCGTAGTCTTTTCTGGGTGGCATGCGGCGTATGGCGTAGTTGTTTTTTGAGACACGAGTAGTGCACGTATCTATGTGTACCAGTATGGACCTGGCACATCGTAGGCTGACTCACGATATCACTTGTTTCCATTCTTCTGGCGGAGGCATGAATTTCATTAGCTACGATGATATATGCGTGCACCACTTTTGGTTTGTTTGTGTTTTGTCCCTGGGAGTTATTCCTCCACTCCAGAGTGACTGGAGCCTTGTTGTTACCGCGGACTTGGTTATGCCAGTCTAATGAGAACAACAACAACAGCATCAACAACAATGACAACAACAACAACAACAACAATAACAACAGCACCAACAACAATGACAACAACAACACCAACACCAACATCAATGACAACCAACCTAACGTTGCTTGGCGTATTACGAATGATGAGAAATAAAGCAAGAAACTAAACTTCCATGCTGTGTTCAACCCCTTTCGCAAATAATTTGAAAATGCTCAAAATCATCGTCACGACAACACGTCTGTCCCGCCGATGAATTGTTGCGGACCATAGCGCCAGTCGCTCTAATAAAAGGTTATACATACGAGAGTAGTGGTCACTGCTGTAGTAGCGTATCACGAACCAAAGCATTCATTGGCAAGGGTTGTTGCAAACGATTGCTTTCAAAGCTGCAATGTCAGGATCGATACACAAACAGATTGATGCTGTGCGACGGCCAAATTTTCGAAATGATATAATTTTAGCTTACAACGACTCGGCGCCTAGGCCGGTATTTGGGCCACAACTCGTACCAGAAAATTATCAAATATATATTTCACTTTATAGAGGATTTTAATGTGCCCCCCCCCCCCCATTAAATAACGAGAACGGCTTCGACTCAACCAACCCTAACCCTCAACCCAAACCCATCCCAGGCAATGTGTCCGACCCGAGCGCAGCTTCGCCGCGCGTTTAAGAGATAACAATATGCCGACCACCTCAAACGTCGAAATATATAAGGTACATCATCCGGGGTCCAGAAAATCGCAAAGAAACGTGGAGGACTGGAAAATGCGTATGTATCGTGAAATGTACAACACACATGTATGCACGGATGGATCGGGTAAACCGAACATCGTAGAGCAAGCCAAAAACAATGTTTAGAAAAGCTCCTGTAACCGCGAAGGCCGGGGGCCGGCAGCAGGCGGGTACGAGAGGGTTTTTTCTTACGTTGCAGGGGAGGCTCAGCCTCGACTCTTTACTAATTTTGATAGAGAGCTCTCAGCCTCTGGCGTATTAATATATATTTTTTGCTTTTATAAGGTGTCCTCATTTGTTTTATGCGAATGGCCGATGAAGTCGAAGCTACAAGCTGCCTGCTGCCTTTCACTGGGGGGCGGAGGGGGGAGGGGGGGAGGGGGGAGGGAGACAAAAAAGGAGAACGGGGGGAGGGGGGGAAGGGGGAGCGTCATGCCCAAGAGACTGAAGTCTGGGTTTGGCCATCATCGCATTGAAAGTTGTGGGCCTTCTAATGGCCGTCACAAGATAGCATAAGACCGCCCTGACGTCTTCGCCATGTTGCGTTGTCTCCCGGGTGCCATTGATGATGGACGTGATACCCTCTGTTAGCCCAATGCCATCCTTAGCCAGTTGCTAGGGTCTGCTAGTACGATATGACATTTTTCTTTCTTTTCTTTTTCTTCTTCTTGTTCTTTTTTCTTTATTTCTCTTCTTCTTCTTTCCTTGCGTTCTTGTCTTGTCTATTCTTGCTTTTCTTTCTTTTTCTTCTCTTTGCTTGCCTTTTTTGTTTTGTTTCGTTTTTCTCTTCTCTATTCTTTCCTTTTCTTTAATTTCTATTCTTTTCTTTGTTTCTGTTTCTCCAATTAACTTATGCCTGTCGTTCGTATGCGGAGTGATAGATACTACGTGTAATAAATACGTGGTAGTCTTCCTTGGGTGGCAATCGGAATATTTGGTTTCTCCAGCCGTGAGTTGTGAGACGTATGCACCGGCCTGGGCCTGGCACATCGTAGAATGACTCCCGATTTCACTTTTATATGTTTCTGGTAGAGGCATGAATTGCGTCAAATGTGATATATGCGTGTACCACCTTGGGTTGTGTGTGTTTTTCCCTGGGGTATTCCTCAGCTCCAGAGTGACTGGAGCCTGTCCTGTGACCACGGACTTGATTATGCGAGTTAACGTGAGAACAACAACAACAACAACAACAACAACAACTGAGGTTCCAACAAAGTAACAAGTATAACTCACAAGGCACGATTTCGGTCAAAACCTATTGCGGTACATCTTGGATACATTTTCCTTTTTTTTTAACAAACCAAAACCACTCCAGCAAAGGTGAAAATAGCTGGTGGTAACGGCAAGAACACGAGAAAACTATGAAGGCGCGGAAGGAAGCGAGAGTGGGGAGAGCGTGGCGGGGGAGGCAGTCGTACCAAAACCCGTGTCGACAAAAGCAGCAACATGTCAAATGATTGGCTGATCGTGTAGCTAGGCACCAATCAAGATGTGGGGACTAACATATACGTGGGGAACCCGTGTGCAACGCAATTTTTGTTCGATTTCAAAGAGGTTCATTGTTTATCTTTCGCTGTTGTTGTTGGACTCGTTTTACGTACTTTTCTGCTTTCGTTCTTCCATGGGGGGGGCGCACGGGCGGCTAGGTAATGAGAGAGCTCGAACACTACGCTGCTCGGGCCAACCCACGCGTACGAATGGTCTGTTTTTATGATTGGCCTCGTGCATCCTTTCGTTTCCCTCTATATTTCGTGGACTTTCTATCTGCCTGTCCTTTCTTCTTTCCTTCCCTTCTTCGCCTTCATAGATCGGTGCATCACTCAGTTGTCCAAACGCGGCATACGACACAGCGGACTTACGCGAGGGAGAGAGTTTGTTTCGTTCAATCCGACGTTTGTTATTACTAGATATGTTACGTTACAGGTGGTACTCCGGAAGTATGCCTTTTGCCGGCCGGTGAGGCGGACAATGACAAGTTGGTGCTGTATATCATCCTTTGTATGTTAGTACTAAAACAACAAAAAAAATACAGAAGCCTACAACAAGTACCAGTTTTGGAATTGATCCGGGATTGTGATTTTGTCTAAATTTGCTTCCAAAAATTCTTGATGGTGAGAGATTGTCGTAAATAACAATATTACTACACTATACTCGTAAATGTAGACCCATTACTACAATTGCCGAAATTCATCTCCCAGACATCAGTCGCTCTACAGTAGCCCCCTGTCGTATTTCTTTGACGAAAGCGCCGGTTTCAAAACCAGCTCCCGGTCTTATCCACTGAAACACGGTGTCCCTCGACATCCCGACATCATCGATCCATAGACCTTTGCGGACAAGAAAATGTGTGGATACTTCTCATCCAGTACGAGGTATCATTCCTCGTGTCGAGCAGCCCGACACGTTTGTTCAATAAAATCGCTGGTGTTGGGAGGGGGCTATCGTACAATCAGTCGAAAGTGTAAAAATTGACGACTGACTGATGAAATTTGCAAAGCACGAAATTTATACTAGTAGTATTAAACCTTCGTTCAAAATGGAGACTATTCTTATTATCCGAGTAATTAACGTAAAACGTACATACAGGAACAACCCTCTCCCCCCAACTCACCCCACGGACTCACCACCGTGTTCCCATTTCAACTACAAACACCGTTTCGGAATTCATGTGTACTACTTGTTTACGAAGGAAGGGCTGACGTCGTAGACCACCAAACTCCATACACTGGGTGCAGGGGTTCCCGTCAGGAATAATGAGACAGGCATGCGAAAAATGGCGAACCCGCATCTCTGGATGAATTTGCAAAACGCGATAGCAGCCTAGCTTGCCTCTCCAACACACGGTACTAATGCTGGAAGCGTTGATGAAATGGTCTCATTACACACTGAGACGCTACATGCAGTCGAATGCGGCCGACATAGCGCCCCCTATTCGGCGCAAACAAGTGCCACCGAGGGGCTGGTGTGCGACCGAGGCCACGAAAGCGGAGTTGAACGCACGATGGCAGGATAGGGAAGACGTGAGGAAACGGGTTCGTTCTGCTCCAAACGATCGTGGTCTACGGCAAGCTTTGAAAGCGACCACCAAACAGCTAAACGTACGCGGGCGGAAGCTGTTCAGAGGTTCTTCGAAGATTGCGTTACAACTCGATGGGCGTATCCGAGAAGGTGCCCAATTTGGCTTCTTCACACACCTGAAAGGGATGTATGTGGAAGGAAAGAGGACGTTTAACTCGCAGTACATCAAAGACGAGGAAGGTCGATTGCTGCGGGATAATGCCTTCATCCGCGAGCAGTGGGTGAGGTGGTTTCACAAACTGCTCAACACCGAGTCGCCAACCCATGATCCGAGTATTGTGGACGAGCGGCCACTATGCAGACCACTGACCGATGTCCCGCCTAGGTACGAAGTAGAGGAGGCAATCCGTGCGTTGGCGAACCGAAAGGCCTTGAGGCCCGATGGTCTCTCGGTCGAGCTCTTGAAGGTATTGGCAGACAAAGAAAAAAACACCCCCGGAAAGTTCCACGATATCATCGTCGCTGTGTGGAGGGGAGGTGGCGTACCGCAACAATGGAAAGATGCAACGATTAAGGTGCTTCACAAGAAGAGAGATCGGACTGAGTGTGGCAATTATCGTGGCATCTCCCTCGTGGCTCACGCCGGCAAAGTTCTCCTTAAAGTCATCACGGGTCGCCTGAGTGACTATTGCGGACGTGAGAACATTCTGACGGAGGAACAGCGTGGGTTCAGACCCCAACGCTCGACGGTTGACATGATGTTCGTTGTACGATGACTGCAGGAACTGGCTCGGAAGAATGACACCGCCTTGTACTTGTGCTTTATCGACCTCATCGAAGCATACGACTCCGTCGACCGAGCCCTTCTGTGGGATGTCCTTGCCTTTTTTGGCGTGCCACCGATAATGCTCGCCGTCATCCGCCAATTCCACGACGGCATGCAAGCATGCGTGCGGCTGGATGATGGAGATTGCTCGGATAAGTTCGCCGTGGGGCAAGGTCTCTGGCAAGGATGCGTGCTCGCGCCACTGCTGCTCAACATGTTTTTCACGGCGGTACTGCCTGTGGCCGAGAAACCCTTCCTCGCTGATGCAGCCATCACGAACAACATGGTGCAGCTCCAACAAAAAGAGGAAGGCGAGAAGAAGGGCACTTTTCGCACTGGAAAATTCAACGGGCAGAGGAGGAAGAAAGGGCATGGGGTGCAGCGACTGTGAGGTATGCCATACGCGGACGATGCGGGCATCGTATCGCGATCATCAGAAGGGCTGGAGAGGATGATGACGGTGATCGTGACGGCGTGCTCGTCGTTCGGGCTTACGGTATCCGAGGCAAAAACGGAGATAATGTGCCTGGAAACCAAAGGCGGTGGGGAAGGTGTCCTTCACAATCAATGCAGCCGGCCAGGTATACAAACGAACGATCGAGTTTGAGTACTTGGGCGGGGCTATCACCGTAGACAGAGGCCTTAGCATTGATATAACTTGGGGTCTTCAGATGTCCTGGGCGTGCTTCCAGCGGTATAAGATGGAAATCTATGATCGCCCGGGTGTGCCGTTACGGTTGAAAGTGCGGTTGCTGAAAGCTGAGGCGGTCGAAACACTACTCTATGGTTGCATGACGTGGAGTCCGAAGAAGCCTGACTATGACAGGCTACGACAGCTTCACCACTCCATGCTCCTTCGATGCCTTGGATGGCGAAAACGGAAGAGCGACGATCACACCCTATAGTACGCTGACGCGCTTGCCAAGACAATCTCCGAGAGCATAGAGGCGATAGTTCGCAAACGGAGGATATTGTTTGCGGGATGCGTAGCACGTATGGGCCCGGAGCGTCTTCCACAGAGAGAGGGTCATGTTTGGGGAGCTTGTTGGCGGTAAGGACTACTTATGGGGGCAAGAGAAAGACTGGATGGCTCATCTGATGGAGGATATGCCGGTCTTGGGAATGAAATTCGAAGGGTGGCGAAAGGCTACCCAGAAGGCTGGCAGATGATTTCGACGAGTAGAGGAGGGAGCCGAGTTGTTGATGCCGATATGGCATAAAACGGAGAGACCCAAAGCTACAGCGCGACGCGCAAAGGCTGCGGCAGCGCCATCCACCGCCGGCATCTCTCAGCGGCCGGGGGGGGGGGGAAGGGGGGGGGGGGGTGGGGGGGGGGGGGCGTCATGCTCAAGAGACTGAAGTCTGGGTTCGGCCATCATCGCCTTGAAAGTTGTGGGCCTTCCAATGGCCGTCACAAGACAGCGTAAGACTGCCCTAACTTCTCCGCCATGTTGCGTTCTTTCCCCAGTGACATCGATGGTGAACTTGATACCCTCTATTAGCCCAATGCCGTCTTTTGTCCGTTCCTCGGGTCTGCTAGCATGACATTATTTTTTCTCTTTTCCTTTCCTTGCTTCCTCATCTTGCTTTTGCCTTTTCTTTCTTTTCTTGTCTTTTCTATTCTTTCCTTTCCTTTTGTCTTCGATTTTCGCTTTCTTCTCGTTTTTTTCCTTTCCTTTCTCTTCTTATTTGGTCTTTGTTTCTTTTTCACAATGGAATTGCGTCTGCCGTGCGTACGCGTTGTGATATGTACTACGGGCAACATATACGTGGTACTCTTTCTTGGGTGGCAAGCGTTATACATAGTCGGTTTGTCCACGCGCGTGTAATGAGATGTATGCACCGGTATGGACCTGGCACATCGTAGACTGACTCCCGATTTCACTTTTATATGTTTCTGGTGGAGGCATGTATTGCGTCAGCTGTGATATGTGCGTGTACGACCTTTGGTTTGTTTGCGTTTTTTCCCTATGGTATTCCTAAGCTCCACAGTGACTGGAGCCTGTCCTGTGACCACGGACTTGATCATGCGAGTTAATGTGAGAACTACAACAACAACAACAACAACAACAAAAACTCCCGATGTATACCAAAACCCGCCAGTTTAGTGAAAAAAACAAATTAACAAGACCACCCCCTCTGGGCGGGTAGAGAAAACTTACCTACGACGCAGTAACAACAAGTAAGTACCTACGTACAACCCTGACCAAGCCATCCACCATACATATGACAAAGCAGTAGACTATAGTGGAAACTACAGAAACAATTTTTCAAAATAGATACGATGTCAAGTCTAGCTCAAAATTCTGCTCCCATAGTATAAATACTAACGCCAATCAATCATTATTATAGTGGAGAAAAACATTATTTTAATCTGAATAATAGCGTACGATCGATTTTGAACGGTATGGACTAGTCTAGAGGGTTTGAGTCCCACGGATTTTCTCATTTTTTTGGGGGGGAGTAGCCGGCTTCTAGTCCCGAATGCGGTATTATTGCGACCATTTTAGACAACTGTTAAACTAGCAATACTGTGTATTCGTACGTACTACTTCCGCGGAGGAAAAACAAAACAAGAACCACCTACAATATATATGATAAGGCAGTATACAGTGGAAACTACAGTTACATACCTGTGAAACAGAAACGATGTGAGATCTAGCTCGAAATTCCCCATGCCATCTAAAGTGAAAATACCAGCACTAACCATTATAGTGAAAAAAAATCAAAATTTGATATGGAAATTAAAATGCACTCCAACTCTGTGAGATCAAATATTTTGTCAAAACTCATCTTTGCAAGCTGTGTGTTACACTCCGATCGCACGTATTACGGGTTGTGTATATAGGTCGGCGACTCCCCTTACAACTACAGTGTAGCCATCAGCGTCAACAGGGTGATGTTAAGCAGTCTGTGCGCGGGAACTGTAAAACCCGTTTCTGAGGGGGACAAAATCTGAGAGATCTGAGAAAAGAAATGCATCAGTTTAGCTATTGAGTCGTGTAAGTCGAATAACCAGCGAAGGGAGGGCGGAGATTATAAGGACGTGGGGGCCTGATTTTGATCACAAGCGGGGCGGGAGGGGGGGAAGAGGGGGGGGGGGGGGGGGGCAGGTGGTGCAGCTCAATATCTGCGTCGAAACTATATATTCCTCTTGTGGGGGACGGGGGGGGGGAACGTGGCGGGGGGGGCGAGAGGGGAGGGCTTTAGGTCGCATAGATGTAAGGGTTTGCTACACGCGTTGTGGTAGGTCTATCTAGGCGATAGTGCGGGTGGTGGGGAAGGAGAGGGCGTTGGGGGCGGGGGCGGGTGGGAATTGCAGTAGCGGCATAGACGGCCCTAAAAAGATAACGAGGCGATATCCAGGGCGTGGAAGTGTTTATTTCTCTGGCGGATTTCGATATTAGGTGGGGCGTTTAAGCAAGAAAAAGCAAGGAAAAAAAAAAAAAAGGAGGGGGGGCGGTGGGGGGGGTGGGGTTCAAGAAGTTTAGGTCACATATAATATTAAAACACACTCCAGCTATGAGATCAAGGACTTGGTCGACACTGATCTTCGCAACATGGTGTGTGATCCTCCCATCGCGCGTAATAATCATATATGCAGTGGCTTGCTATACGCGCGGTGCTAGGTCTAGGCGATCGTGCGGGGTGTGGGAAAGGAGGGGGCATTTGGAGGGGGGGAGGGGGGATGAATGAAAGCTACGTCATGGATTGCTTAGAAGTGTTAACTACGCTGGCCGATTTCGATTGTGAGTGGGGCGTTCTTGAACGAACTGGGCGGGGAACAAAAGGGGGGTGGGGGGGGCGGAGGGCGGAGATGAGTCGGAGCTACGGCATGGATGGCTAAAAGGATAATAAGATGATATCAACTCGCTGGTAGTGCTACTATTCTGCGAGGTTTCGACTCCAGGTGGGGCGTTTGAACTGGAGGGATCGGGGTGGGGGGGATGGGGGGGGGGGCGAGCATTTCAACGTGTGCGCGGAAACTATAAACCCTTAAAGGGCGCGAATCTGACGGTTGCAGTAGGAAGACACACCCCTTTATATCACCCGCCTGGTAATGTTTATTTTTCTAGAAGGTTTGATTTTACGCGTAGTATGCAACCCAGTGTTCAGGTGTTGTAGTAAACAACGTGCTGAAAGCTTCATAATTTGGTATTGTACATAGACCGAACGATAGAATATTTCAATCGACAGTTACAATCCTGTAGATAGATACCATTTTTTTCAGACATCTCTAATTACAAGAAAGAGATAAATATTGCCAAATACAACAGGCGAGGTGATGTGGTCATGCAATGTCACCGCCATAGAGAACGAAAGGGAGAAATGATCATCGTTATTGTTTTGAATGGAACGCTTAGTGCGCATGCGCTCAATTACGTTACTTCGTTGGTCATACTTAGCTTGGCACAGGTTGGGAGACGATCATGCAGACGGTATGTACGGAATACCTCACGTAATAAATTGGTAGTGCGGTTTACCGCAATTTCAACATATATATATATCTGTCTCTAACTCTTTTTCACATTATTGTTTCACATATAATATACTCCGGGGAGTATGTATATACCTGGTACGATTTTACGCCCATGATTTTTGCCGTGCCGATGTGGGGCTCTGAGGTCGCCAACTCTAAGACAGAGCTACCTCTTACAAATACACCAAGCGAGGTGACGTGGGCATGCGATGTCACCACTATTGAACGCGAGGGTGAATTTACTTTGTTATATTAAAAGCAAAAGAATAGGACGCCTCCCATAAAGAAAAAACTCACACACATAGTCTATATAGCCTAGTATATTACAAGCACCTACAATGCAGCTTGCAAAGTGAGTATTGACCCAAAATTCGTCGAACTCACGGTTGACGTCCTTGAAATATTTGTATAAAATATCTATAGGGCAGCACTTCAGTGCAGCAGTACGTACGGTAGTGAAGGTATCATCCTCTGTATGTAACTTTAGAGTCCTAAAACACAAAATAATAACAGGGCAGCAGTACGGCAGTGCAGCAGTACGTACGGTGGTTAAGGACATAAGAGTGCAGCAGTGGGGACGGTGTTACTCCCAAGCACCGGTGGGAGGCCGGTAGTTTAGAAACAAAAGAACAGGCTCATCGACACAGGACGACAAAAGACTCCCACGTACGGAACGGCCCACACACCCATCACGGACGATGCAGTGCACCCTCCACACACCCACCGACCAAACCTTGACTCCTTACAGCAGTAGAGAGGTGTGCAGCAGTACGTACAGCAGTACACCTGGTACGCGGGGAGCGGTTAGTTGGTTGATGAGGACCTTGTATGAAATATGTGAAACCGACAGGGGGAGTTTCATTTCTTGACGATACTCGGCAATCACGGGGAGCGAGCGAGCCGCCGTCAACCACCCACCCACCACCCACCATCTACCCACAGACCTACCAAGTACAGCAGTACAGCAATGCAGCAGTACGTAGAGCTATACCTCTGACGGACGAGCAGCAACCGATTCGTTGGTTACCATGATCTCAGGGTGGCCGGGATTTACAATTGCTTACTATTCCCCGCCTCGCCGGCGGCCAAGCCAAAAGCGCTCGCATTGCCGATTCTGCGCACGGCGAGCGGTGACGGCTGGACGCTGCGGCGATTGGTCAAGGCGTTGTTGCGCTTGCCGTTGACGCAGGCGCGCTTGTCTCGTGTCCATGGCGCTGTTTATGGCTCAATTGGCCAAAAAGCTATTCGAAAGTTCAATATAATTGGAGTTCGACCAAAAAAAAAAAGCCGGCAGCGCGAGACGAAGAACAAGCGGGGGGGGGGGGGGGGGCAAGCGAGCCCAGGGACGATTTCCACGCTTCCCCCTTCGCCGAGGTGGAGCACCGACGCCCGTTCTTTCGTCGGCACGTCGTAGTGCTCCTGTGCGGATGGGACGTGGCGGCACCGCGAGGCCGCCGGAGACCGAGTGGAGCTCGGGAGTCGCGGCTTTTTGGGAGGGTGATATAACCAAGATATTTTCAAAGATCCCAAAAACGCCACCACCACGACGTTAGCGTATTACTTCGTATATCTTAAGGATACGTGTCCCAATTCAGGACTCTTCAATCTCCTTTTTGTCTACGGCGATGTCGTTTGGTTGCACACTGACTGCTAAAACCTGTAGTTTTTTTGGGTTGTTTTTTCTGCGTCATTTGTAACATGCGCTGACATGTCAAGTGCTCTCCTCTGCTCATTAGCGATGAATTATTATTATATATTTTTTTTTTGCTCTGCTTCAGAGTCGTCGGCGATCAGAGAATTTGCAGCGGTATTTCTCGAGGATGAAGAATCCGGATAAAATTGGGTGTCCTACTAATGACGTTGACAACAAATATCTGGCCTTAAGTGAATCCAGCACACACTACACACATCTGTCCAGCACACACTAGACAGACACATTTGGTCCTGGTTACGATGCTCCCCTTTTAGTATCAGCAGTAGTAGTGCTATCCTGCAACCTGGTACGAAACAGCAGTCGAGGCTATGTATGCAGTATGCCAGAACTCACCCCAGTTGGTGCAGTTCTTTGTCGTAACTTCGGATAGGTGTGCTGTGTTCCTTGATGGCGGCCGAGGGAGTGTAAGCGAGGGAGGGGAGGTCACCGAAATCTCGCCGGCCAGGTCTTGTAGACAGGCGTTTAGAACCTGGGAGGGGGGTTTAGCAGTTGTTTGTCTGGTCAACTTGATCGCCCCTTCTATCGCTGATCTCCGACCCTTTCTGTGGTACGTTCTTCATGTTCATCATGTTCATCGTTGATGTCATGCGTCATTTTCGTGTTTTCTGTGAAGGCCCGGCTTGTGATTGGCTTTTTGTCGTCGTGCTTGTTGATCTATTGCATGTTCAATACCATGTATACTTTGGCCTCATATTTCCTCGGCAAGTTGTTTGGGATTTCATTCGGGTGTATCAGAACTTCGTTTGACGTGCTCGTCGCCAAGGCACGGGATGGAGATATTCGTCAATTTTTTTATGGAGATGTTGTTGTTGTTGTTGTTGTTGTTGTTGCAGTTGTTGTTGTTGTTGTTGTTGTTGTTGTTGTTGTTGTTGTTGTTGTTGTTGTTGTTGTTGTTGGTGTTGTTGTTGTTGTTGTTGTCGTTGTTGTCGCATTAACTCGCATAATCCAGTCCGTGGTCACAGGACAGGCTCCAGCCACTCTGGAGCTGGGGAATACCCCAGGGAAAAACACACACAGCCCAAGGTGGTACACGCATACTTTAAAAATTGAAAATACACTCCAGCTGTCAGATCGAATATTTTGTCGAAACTCATCTTTGCAAGCTGTGTGTGATACTCCGATCGCGCGTATAACGTGTTGTGTATCCTCATCAAGGATATACGTCGGCGGCTCCCCTTGCATCTACAGTGTAGCTATTAGGGTCAACAGGGTGATGTTAGTCTGTGCGCGGAAACAATAAAACCCGTTTCTGAGGGGGACAAAATCTGACAGCTGTGGAGGGAAATGTATCCGTATATCGAGTGAACCCTGTAAGTCGAAGTACCGGTGAGGGAAGGGCGGAGTTTTGAAGCACGTGGGGGCCTGGTTTTGATCAAACGCGAGCGGGGTTGGAGGGGGGGGGGAAGGGGGCGGGGGGGGGGGGGGGGGGGGGGGGGGGGGGGGGACGGGCAAGCAATTTGTGCGTGGAAGCTATAAACCCTCTAAGGGGATAATTCAGACGGTTTTGGAAAAAGAAAAAAAAATGCGCGAGTTTATCATAGGGGGGGGTTGGGGCGGGGGTGGGGCGTGTGGGGCAGCCCACTCTGTGGATGGAAACTTTACATTATTTTGAGGGGATGAATGTGACGGTTTTGGAAAGAGTGCATCAGTTTATCATGTATATCCTGGGGTAAGTCGTACGATCAGTGAGTCGAGAGAGGGCGGAGTGTTCGAGGGGATGGGGGTGGCATGCGGTGGGGGGGTTGGGAATGTGGGGGGTGGGGGCGGGGAGGAGGGGAGGTGGGGGGGGGGGGGAGGAAGGGAAGGGCTTTAGGTGGCATAGATGTAGGGGTTTATTATACGTGTGGTGCTAGGTCTAGGCAATGGTGCGGGTGGTGAGGAAGAAGGGGGCGTTCGAGGCGGGCGGGGGTGGGGTAAGCAGCGGCATAGATGGCTCTAGAAAGATAATGAGGTGATATCCAGTGCGTGAAGTGTTTATTGATCGGGCGGATTTCGGTATTAGGTGGGGCGTTTGAGCAAGGGAGAGAGAGGAGTGGGGGGGGGGAGGGAGGGGGGGGTTCAGAAGGTTAAGGTCACATATTATATTCAAATACACTCCGGCTGTGACATCAAAGATGTGTAGGGGCTTGTTATACGCGTGGTGCCAAGTCTAGGCAATCGTGCGGGTTGTGGGAAAAGTGGGGGCGTTTGGAAGGGGAGGTTGAGGGGGGTGGGGGAAAATAATGAAAACTACATCATGGATAATCAGAAAGGTAATGACGTGACATCAACTGCGTAAAGGTGTTTATCACTCTGGCCGATTTCGATCGTAAGTGGGGCGTTTGGACAAACTAGGCAGAAAACAAAAAGGGGGGGGGGAGGGGGGGGGAGGGATCGGGGGAGGGGGGGGATGGGAAGGGTTGGGTTTTTTTCAAAAAGAGGGATCGGGGGAGGGGGTATATATTTGATTCTAAAATGCTATATTTTGACTAGCGCATAGAGATGTTGGTCGGGTTTCTAGGCACGCGAATGTCTCAGAAGTCGTCATGTCTCGGGCAAGGTGTTGAGCTCCTTCTCCCGATGTTAGGGGGCTCTGTTTGTACTCGCTTGCTGTATAGCGCGTTCTGTGTAACCACGCGGCGTGCCTCTACGGCGTAGATCGAGGAGAGAAGATAAGATACTCGTACACCAGATACCAAATACACACCAGGTGGGTCAATACCGTTCTGTCAGAGACCGCACCATATAAACCACACACGGGAGGTAAGCCGCACCTGATTGTCACCGGCTGCACCACTCACATATATACGGGCAGTATCGTTATCATCAAAGCCCGGGTCGTATCATTAACATCATCGACTGCCCCGCGGGGGGGCAGCTCCACACTCCGAGGCATATACCGAATAATGCCTCGACACATAATACGAAACCCCAAAATTTACGAAACCACCAAAAATCCGCCGACCCGTATCGAACAAGCGCATGCCACAAGCAGCCCCCCTATTCGGTGCTCGATACGATAGGTCCCGATCAACTTTTCACCAATTGCCAGGAAAAACGGCAAATCCCAAATTCCATGATAAATCATTGCCAAGGTAAAACGGCAAGCCCAAATTCCGTCATGAAGATTTGCCAAGGTAAAACGGCAATACCTATACCAAATCTCTCAATCTTCATTCCGGCATTGATCTCCCAATCTAAAGCGAGACAGTAACTATACGGGAAGGGAAAAATCCAACAAACAAGAGTATGCTGGTAAAATCTTAAACCAAAACCAATAGCACCGTCTTCACTAAATTAAGCATTCCGCCCGATAACAACGGCCCCCCTGTTTTACAAAAATATCACACCGCCTGATAACATTGGCCCCCCTGTTGTGCAAAACATCATACCGCCCGATAACGATCAATGCAGCCGGCCAGGTTTACAAATATACAATCCAGTTTGTATACTTGGGCGGGGCTATCACCGCAGGTAGAGACCTTAGCACTGAAATTACGCGGCGTCTTCAGAGGGCCTGGGCGTGCTTCCAGCGGTACAAGATGGATCCCTATGATCGCCCGGGTGTGCGTTTACGGTTGAAGGTGCGGTTGCTGAAAGCTGAGGTGGTCGAGACACTGCTGTACGGTTGCATGACGTGGAGCCCGAAGAAGCCTGACTATGACAGGCTACGACGGGTTCACCGCTCCATGCTCCTCCGATGCCTTGGATGACGGAAACGGAAGCGCGACGACCACACCCTATCGTACGCCGACGCGCTTGCCTAGACAGCTTCCGAGAGCGCTGAGGCGATAGTGCGCAAACGGAGGATGATGTTTGCGGGGTTCGTGGCACGTATAGGAGGAGCGTCTGCCACAGAGGGTGATGATTGAGGAGTTTGTTGGGGGTAAGGGCTACTCAGGGGGGCAAGAGAAAGACTGGATGGATCATCTCAAGGAGGATATGTCGGTCTTTGGAATGAAATTCGAAGGATGGCGAAAGGCTGCTCAGAAGGCTAGCAGATGGTTTCGAAGAGTAGAGGAGGGAGCCGAGTTGTTCATGCGGAATTGGCGCGAAACGGAGAGACGTAAAGCTGCAGAGCGACGCGCAAAGGCTGCGGCAGCGTCATCCACCGTTGGCATCTCTAAGCGGCCGGGGGAAGGGGGAAGGGGGGGGGGGGGGGGGGGGGGACTGAGGGAGGGCGGGAGGGGGGAGGGGAAAAGCGGGGAGGGGGAAAGGGAGGAAGGGGGGAGGGGCGGAAGAGGGAGCGTCATGCCCAAGAGACTGAAGTCTGAGTTTGGCCATCATCGTATTGAAAGTTGTGGGCCTTCTAGTGGCCGTCATAAGATGGCATGAGACCGCCCTAACTTCTTCGCCATGTTGCGTTCTCTCCCAGGTGCCATTGATGATGGACGTGATACCCTCTGTTAGCCCAATGCCATCCTTAGTGAGTTCCTAGGGTCTGCTAGTATGACATTTTTCTTTCTTTTCTTTCTCTATTCCATTTTTCTTTTTTCTCTTCTTTTTTCCTTGCTTTCTTGTCTTGTCTTTTCTTGCGTTTCTTGTCTTTTTTCTCCTCTTTTCTTGCCTTTTTCGTCTTGTTTCGTTTTTCTTCTCTTTCTTTCCTTTTCTTTATCTTCTTTTTATTTCTTTGTTTCTTTTTCTCCAATTGACTTGTGCCTGTCGTGCGTATGCGTAGTGATAGATACTACGTGAAAATATATACGTGGTAGTCTTACGTCGGTGGCAATCGGAATATTTGGTTCCTCCAGGCGTGAGTAGTGAGACGTATGCACCGGCCTGGACCTGGCATGACTCCCGACTTCACTTTTATATGTTTCTGGTGGAGGCATGAATTGCGTCAGCTGTGATATATGCGTGTACCACCTTGGGTTGTGTGTGTGTTTTCCCTGAGGTATTCCTCAGCTCCAGAGTGACTGGAGCCTGTCCTGTGACCACGGACTTGATTATGCGAGTTAATGTGAGAACAACAACAACAACAACAACAATATGGCAAGGCACCCACGAGGTAGGTTCATAGTAATACGCATCGCTGTCTCTGGAGTGGCCTCACCAGGAAACAGAGTAACCTATTGGCGCTGACATCCATAAGCTTTACAGTAGGCACAAAGTGCCAAGTTCGTCTTACGAATGGTTCTTGGAAGGATGCAGTTTACCCTGCATGCGAATCACCGACCACCTCCCGATGCTTCGTGCTTGGTGCAAACAATGCCTGTCTGATGTTTGTATACGCTTGCTGAATACCGTGTTCTGTGTAACCACGCGGCGTGCCGCTACGGCGTAGATCGAGGAGAGAAGATAAAATACTCGTACACCGGATACCAAATACACACCAGGTGGGTCAATACCGTTCTGTCAGAGACCGCACCATATAAACCACACACGGAGGTAAGCCGCACCTGATTGTCACCGGCTGCACCACTCACATATATACGGGCAGTATCGTTATCATCAAAGCCCGGGTCGTATCATTAACATCATCGACTGCCCCGCGGGGGGGCAGCTCCACACTCCGAGGCATATACCGAATAATGCCTCGACACATAATACGAAACCCCAAAATATACGAAACCACCAAAAATCCGCGGACCCGTATCGAACAACCGCATACCACAAGCAGCCCCCCTATTCGGTGCTCGATACGATAGGTCCCGATCAACTTTTCACCAATTGCCAGGAAAAACGGCAAATCCCAAATTCCATAATAAATCATTGCCAAGGTAAAACGGCAAGCCCAAATTCCGTCATGAAGAATTGCCAAGGTAAAACGGCAATCCCTGTACCAAATCTCTCAATCTTCGTTCCAGCATTGATCTCCCAATCTAAAACGAGACAGTAACTATACGGGAAGGGAAAAATCCAACAAACAAGAGTATGCTGGTAAAATCCTTAACCAAAACCAATAACACCGTCTTCACTAAAAATAGCATTCCGCCCGATAACAACGGCCCCCCTGTTGTGCAAAAATATCACACCGCCCGATAACATCCGGCCCCCCTGCTGTTAATAGGTGCTCACCACGGGAGTATGCAAAAGGCAACGATTGCATCTGAATTTAAAAGTGCTAAGGATACTAGTAATTTTGGGTCCCCTGTACGTTGTGCATACTTAACCAATAGCCAACGTGTACGGCACGATTCATCAAGACCATCGGCATACCTTACTGGCGTGCTAACCTTACTCGACGCATGAGTACGTCCTAATTCTTTCTCCAATTCCCTAAAAAAACTTCTCCGTTTCACTCACCCAATACTCCAATACCCCAAAAAATATATAAATGCAAAAAAATCACCACAAATTCATCACAAAGTTACGGTGAAAACGAAACGCCTCCGTGTGCAAAGGCTTGGTGAGAAAATCAGCATGCTGAAGTGTCGACGCTACGTGGACAATCTCGATCTCCCCGTTAGCAACACGTTCCCGAAGGAAGTGATGACGGACATCAATGTGCTTACTGTTGGGAGTGATCAAAGGGTTTTTCGCCAAATGTATCGCCCCCTGGTTATCTTCCTTCACCGTGGTACACCCAACATCGCGCTCCGGGAAAATAAAACTCCAGAGATACCGCATGAAAATCGTCTCGCAAAAACCCGTGGCCATCGCGACATACTCTGCCTCCGTAGACGAAAGCGTAACGGATTTCTGCGTCCTACAGTAGAACGATGCACAGGTAACAGCGCACATGATAACTCCACCAGAGACAGACCTTCCGTCATTGGCCTCGTGCGCATAGTCCGCGTCCACGAACAGCTCCAGCTGAACTCCATCACCCAGACCCCTCTGAAAGTAACACCGTAAGTACTCGTCGATTTGATGTACATCACGATGTGCAGCGCTGCCTGCCAATGCAATAACTTTGGCGCTGCAGAGTACCTTGCCACCGCTCGAACCGCGTTAAGGATGTCCGGGCGGGTCTGGTTCGCCAGCCACATCCAATGCCCTACCAACGACCGAAAAGGCTCATCAACGTTTGGTTCATCGTGGTCAAACACCTCAAGCTTTAGGTCAACCACCGCAGGGATGCTCTTGCCGCGAGTGACACCAAACTTCGCTACGGTACTTTCAGCGAAAACCTGCTGTGATATCGTCAACTTCCCTGCATCCCAGTCTCGAGAAAAACGGCAACCTGCGTACCACCGCAACTTCCCCGGGTTGTTGATAGGAACGAACTGGTTCAGGTCCTCACAAAACTTGTCACACCTACTCTTAAGCCCCAACGCAAATATGTCATCCACATGCACTACTACTACGATAGAAACGGCCCCCGCGTCCACCAAACGCATAACACACGCATCAGCCTCACACTGCACAAAATCAAGACCCTTTATGCCGCGTACCAAGTGATGGTGCCATTGCCGCGACGCCTGCTTCAAACCATACAGGCTGCGGCACAACTTAACCACCTTACCGGACATCGACCCGCACCCCTTGGGGAGGCGCATGCAGACATCCTCACTTAGCTCTGACTGGACAAACGCCTGCTCGGCATCAAAGTGGCATAAATCCAATTCCAACTCGCACGCTATGGCAGCCAGAAAACGAATACTCGCAACTGATGGGCACGGGGAATATATCTCGAAACAATCAACGCCCTAACGCTGCCCAAAGCCCCGCGCTACCAGCCTGGCCTTTGCCCGCACTACTCTACCAAATTCGTTGACCTTCCAAGAATAAACCCACTTAGCAGAGATTACGTTGATGCTGTTTCGTTGCTACGTGTTGCAACATCTCTTGTCCACCACAGCGCCGAACGTCTCCGCGCGGTACAGACCGTCGAATTCAGTGTCCATGGCATCGAACCACACATCTCCTTGTTTTTCCTCGCACGCTTCGCGATACGAGTCGGGCGTTACCAACTCACTCGCAGGGCATGAACGCAGTTCAGGAGCGGGCATGTGCGGAGGAGACTGGTCGGCAATGATCATAGCGATATTCTCCCGCGCGGCTAGCATCGAAACGAAGCCATGCTGCGGGCCCAGCCCCCCCCGTTTTCGCGCCGCCGACCGCGTCACCGCCGGCGATACCCGCGGTTGCTGCTGCTGCTGCACCGGCACCTCCAAAGAGGGTGGAGGCGCGGGCGAGGATTCCGGCGGTGCAACGGTCGCGGGCGGCGCAGGGGGAGTCGACACGGGCAAGGACTCCGGTGATGCAACGGTCGCCGACGTCGGCTTCTGCTGCTGTGGTACGGACGACGCAGCAGGCAGGGGCGTGGGCGAAGACTCCGGCGTTACACCAGGCGATGGCGTCGACAGCTGGTACCACACCTCGAAGCCCCGCGGCGCTTGCGATTGCTGGGCTGGGTCACTGACAGACCGCCCCTTAGCCGGCGACGGGGACCCGGCAATCGCGGTCCCTCCAGCGAACGGCGCGCGCCGATAGCCCCACGTCACGTCGGTCGAGTAGCTCGCGATGCCTGATAGGACAGCATGATCTTGCTGCAATCCGAGGCGTGGTCGTTGCCGGAGTTCAGGTAGAAGCAGGGTTCCCCCTTCGGCTCTGACTTAGCCGCCCGCTTGACCTTGTGGCGTCCCGGCATCATGTGTGGAAGTACGGGGCCCCTGTAAGGCCTCCCGTGGAACTTCTCGAACGAGCACATCATGCCGGGCTTTTCATCCACCCGCGGCATGAGGTTGAGCGCGTCGCACATCCACGTCTATGCTTCCGGCCACGTGCGTTCATAGTTGAGCGCCTTGGCCGGAAACTCCACACCATCGAACATGGTCTGGAACTCCAAGTACGCAGCGTGACCCCCCTCGGCAACAAGAGCTAGCTTCCGCTCCACCCGCCAGTTGCGATTCGGGCCGTCGACGGACGTGAACTCGCGGCGGATGTTGTTGTCGACCATCATCCTTTGGAACTCGGCGTTAGTGAATTCGGTGGCGTTGTCAGTGCGAAGGCATTCCGGCTGCCCGTAGGCATTTACGGCCGCCAGGAAAGTGCGGAAACCGAGGGTGACGGTAGCCGCGCTCTTGTCCGGCAGAAATACCGGCCAGCCCATGTTGGTGGCGTCGTCGACGATCATCAAACAGTACCGAGAGCCGCCTGTTGACGTCGGCATAGGTCCTGCGAGGTCGGCGTACAGGCGCTGCATCCGCTTCTCAGCACGGCACAACGTGGACTTAGCGACGGCTTTGCGGATTCCCTTCCCCCCCGCGCACCCGTCGCAATACCCCAAACGTCCCGTCACGTTGATTCCCATTTGACGAGCAGTCTCACGTAAAACGGTATCGTGGGCGTGGCCAAGGGAACAGTGCAAGTCGTTGATGTCTATCCATCTCTGCCTACCAGGCTTTAACACTGCAGCAGCAAGTGCAGGGGGTTTCTCGTGTCTCGCTACTCGAGTGGCCTCAACGTAGTTGCCGAACTTCTCCTTGCGGAAAAACACGCGTCCATCGAGGACGTGCGCCCCTTCGTGGTCAAGGGTAATGACGTGCTCCTCTTGGATCACGTTGAATGAGCACAGGTCGAAAGGAACGCCAGGCACAAACGCCACATTCTTCAAGGTCACTGCTACGTCTTCAGCACAATGCATCACTACATCAACGCAACCAAAAAACTCTACCTCCATCTTTTTTCCGTCACCAATGATCAAATACTTCTCGTCGGGGGCAGGGGGTCTCTTGTTGTAAAAGAGAGCAGAATCACCGGTACAATGGATGGAAGCAGCACTATCTCCAATCAGAATCTTATCCCCAGGCCTTGTAGGCCTCACGAGACCACCCCCAACAGAAAGAGCATGCCACTTGCCTAAATACGTCAAGTGCGCGACGAAGAGGGTTGGCTACTCGACCTGCTGTTCGCTGCTGGCCAGCGCCTGGCTGTCGATAGTCGAGGAAAGCGGCCCGCCTTCGTAGGCTCCCCCGGCTCCTCCACTTTTCGGCTTTGTCCGACCTTGCACTCCGTCGCCCACATCACCCCCGTCCCATTGTTGTGCGCCTCCGCCCACACCGCCCCCGTCCCATTGTTGTGCGCCTCCGCCCACACTGCCCCCGTCCCATTGTTGTGCGCCTCCGCCCACACCGCCCCCGTCCCATTGTTGTGCGTCTCCGCCCACACCGCCCCCGTCCCATTGTTGTGCGCCTCCGCCCACACCGCCCCCGTCCCATTGCTGTACGCCTCCGCCCATACCGCCCCCGTCCAATGCGTCGCCATGTATTACGAAGCCAGTTTGGTGCTGAGGCCAAGCTCCCGGTGGTGGTGGTGGTGGGGTGCTGCTGTAGTGCTCCTGGGGGGGCGGAGGGCCGTGCGGAGGGGCCGCGACAATGTTTGCATGCATGCGGGTGGGCGGAGCAGTGCGGCATTGCCTGGCCATGTGACCGTAAGTTCCACAAGTGCTGCAGACCCCCGAAAAAGCGTTCGGCGCTCGACAAATGTCGGATTTGTGCCCGAGGGCACCACACCGACCGCACTTGTACACTTCCCCCATGGACGGGAGGCGGAGGACACTCCGGCTGGTACCACCCACTTCCGGTTTTACCTGCCCCACCATTGCCCCCCCGGCCTCAGCTGGTGCTGGGGCTGCTGCTGCGGCTGGGGTGGGTGCTGCTGCTGCTGCCGGTGGTGGTGCTGGTAACTATGGTCTGCACCCCCACGTGCCCTCCCCCCAACTGCTGCTGCTGCTGCCCATACGGCCGCTGCTGCTGCTGCTGTTGCTGCCCAAACGGCCGGTGCTGCTGCTGCTGGTGCTGCCCATACGGCTGCTGCTGCTGCTTCCCATACGGCCGCTGCTGCTGCTGCTGCTGCTGCTGTTGCTGCCCATACGGCCGCTGTTTCTGCTGCTGTTGCTGCCCATACGGCCGCTGCTGCTGCTGCTGTTGCTGTCCATACGACCGCTGCTGCTGCTGCTGTTGCTGTCCATACGGCCGCTGCTGCTGCTGCTGTTGCTGTCCATAGGACCGCTGCTGCTGCTGCTGCTGTTGCTGCCCGTACGACCGCTGCTGCTGCTGCTGCTGCTGCTGTCCGGCGCCTAATCTACCCTGAAAACCCCCACCGACGGCGCAGCAGCCATGGACACGACCGCCGCTAACTTCCGCTCCTCCACCTCCTTCGTCTTGCGGTTAGCGTGGGAGGTGCGGACGATTCCCTCCATCTCCGATCGCGTGAGGCCGGGTCGAAGCAAGCTAGTGCGCTGCTCCACGTCGTAAAACTCGGACGGGAGACGACGTGTTAGTATGCGAACCACGTCGCGATCCGACTTGCGGATACCCAATGTGGACAGCATATTGAGCTTCCCCTCAGCACGGGCAAAGAACAGCTTGGGGTCCTCATCCCCCTGCATCTCTATGTACTCGAAGTCTTTCTCGAGATGATCTCGTTCGGCATCACCCTGCGGCTGATAACAGGCCATCACAGCCTTCCATGCTCCCTCCACCGACCCAGCGGTATGTATCCGTTCCTCCACAGGCTGTCCTTGCATGGCTTCCATGAGAAATTCCCATGCCTTTTCGCACTTCTCGACTCTCAGCTGCCTATGAAGATAGATGGATCGGTTGCGCTCCTCCATCCCTCCTAAGCCCCCGGCTATCCGAATAGGGTCGCTCGTGGGCTCAAGCGCCCCGATCAGACCTCGCGCCGTCAAGAAAACTTGGAACCTGTGTGACCACAGGTGCAGCTGACTGCGCCCATCAAACTTGGGCACCCGCATGCTGTTTTGCGACGACAAGATGAGCGCCGGGGGGGTCTGGTGGTGACGGTAATCTGGCTCCGGCACAGGCTGCCCAGCACTTGCCTGCTGCATGGGCCGCCCGTCCCCCCAGCGGTGCCCGACTGAACCGCTGCCTCGGCGGACATCCCTTAAGCTCTCTCCGCTGACAACGCCGCGTCTCGCTCAGCCAACGTCGCGTCTCGCTGAGCAAAATTAATCGACCCTTCCTCAAGCTGCTGCCGAAGCAGCTCGGCCTCCTCGGCCATAACAACAACCCTTCAGCAAGCTCCGGGCCCGGAAACCCACGATCAACGATTATCATTTTTTTTTTCACTCGTTTTTGTGCTCGCCGTGACAGATCGATGAGTGATGCTACACTCATAAATGGCGGGTTCCGTCTATCAGGGATGCTTTTTAGGGGTATTAAATGTTATAGGTGTGGGCGGTGTTTTTGCTGTCAATCTTGGTGGTGTGGAAACCTTCTGATGGCGGTGCCTGTACTTCCGTGTTGAAGTAACGCTGTTGTGATTTCGCGGGGGACGGCGGCGCGGGGTGAGAGAGTCCGTTGACTGTAACGGAGCTCACAAGGCCGCGCGGGGTCATGACCACCCCCCATATGCGCAAGGTGCACGCGGTGTCTACCTGGTCGGTGAAAACCCGACGTGCTTCGTCCTGACATTGTAGAGGTGCGAGGGACTACGGTCTTAAGACTACGGCTATACAGGTAGTTTGATCGCAGTGGTGCTGGCTGTCGGTTGCCCCAAGAAGTTTGGGATGGGAGTTTGGGGGGGCGTGGATGACCCCGTTTCTTTGGCGTTGTGCACCAGTGGGGCGCGCATTGGGGAGAGAATGCTAAGGTGTTGTATTCGCTGGCTGTATAACGTGTTCTGTGTAACCACGCGGCGTGCCGCTAAGGCGTAGATCGAGGAGAGCAAGATCAAATACTCGTACACCAGATACCACATACACACCAGGTGGGTCAATACCGTTCTGTCAGAGACCGCACCATATAAACCACACACAGGAGGTAAGCCCCTAGGCTAACCGAGGTCAATCAAAGACCGACGGAACCTTTCTCCGCTGATTGCTATTACTGTTGTGGAGATGTGTTGCGAGTGTCCACCGCGGTCGAGTAAGAGTCAACGGAGCGGAGGGTGTGATCACCGTGATATTGCAAGCGATGTACATGCCGGTACGCGTTGAGAGTGAGAAACGGCCATTGTTCAGGAAGTTTGTCCTATGACATTAGAACAGGGGTATTGGTTTTTGCATTTTGCACTAGTATATACTCGAAGTTAGTAAGCATTTTTTTGTACTTTGACTGCGACAATATATGTGAACTCATTACGAAAAAAGGAAAAAATTGTGGAATCGACGCCGACTTCCCGATCTTTGGTACCATGACTACGGCACAGACAACACGTTTGGCTTGCGCAAGTGCACCATTTACTTCACGAAATGGATCAATATTTCATTTAGGGTCGTTGCTAACGAAGCTATTTCATTTCGTGTTTCACTGATAATTTTAGTTTTCCCAGTGAAATTTCGGGAAAAACCCAAAATATTCGCTCCCGGAAAAACTGGCTGTAAAGGGTTTCAGTTTTTTAGGCAAAACCCTAAAACATACGTACAAAGGGTGTAGAGGATCGGGCAGTCGCACAGCTCGAGCTGTGCTAACACTCGCGAGCGCAGGAGACTGAGCAGAGTCGTTCCCAAATTCATGGGCAGGTCACGGCTGATCGCAGAAGGCGCAGTGAGCTTCTGAGCTATCGTCGTCGAGATGACAAACTGACCGCACTGAGGCGGTTGAATGAGCGAGCTCGCTTATGGCAATGGCTGAGACTTTTGTCACGTTACTTGTTTTAGCGCGACAGGTTTGGCGATGCATTTCACTCCCCGATGCACCGAAACGTGCCTACCAGTAAGGCCGACTCCAGTGGGGCAACCACGTGGGTGCTTTCCGCGAGCGTTGGTGCTATGGTGACGCTTCTGTGCCGGGTCGACGATTGTTTTTCGAGCCGAATGAAGCTCGTACTCGGGAAGATTGAATTATCGCAGATATCAGTACATAAATATCGAAATTTCAACGAAACGTGATTCAGGAAGTGCCGTACGTATGTATCGTATCGTTAAGACCGACCCTTAGTAGATGGTTGTGCTGTGGACCGATCATTACGTCAAACGTGGGGCGTAAGTCGGTATAAGTCTAGGAACCACTTTTTTTCTGTATTATGAAATCGTTGATGCGATTCTCCGCAGTTCTACAAGGTTGTACTCTGTTCATGTCGGCTAGTTCCGAAACATTTTTGTTTCTGTGGTTGTTGTAATAGTATCCCCTAAATATCCCTGAAACCCGTAGACAGATGCGTTATGATATATAACAGCGTGGTGAGCTAAAGCTTTATTTTTCCCCATCCACTGGAGGATGCAAAAAAAAAAAAAAAAATTAAAACAGCTGTCACCTTTTTAGCTGGCAGGCGGCATCGCCTGCCTGAACGAACGGCTCCGCCCCCCCCCCTTCTGCCAGAAGGTGTGAGGGGGACAGCAAGCAACTAACACCAGATATGTAGCATCCAAGCAATCCTCGTGAGAGTGGCCCTTACTGGGCCAGAGGCTCCCCTACGTAGCAGCAGTAATCGGTCCCTAGGTCCATACAGTCGGTATATTTCCCAAATACTACCACGGCACGGCGGTTTTGCGATGAGACGGACATTTTATGGGCACACGACAGAGAAACAGTTATCAACAGCAACAAAACGATGTGACAATAAATGCCCCACGAATTTAGTGGCGCTTGTTGTGATGTGTAGAGCCACAGCCCGTCTATACCTATCATCGCGCTAAAGGCTGTGACGTTTTGATAACTTACACAAAAAATGTAGCAGCAAAAATGTCGATGAACTGTTTCCGTGCTATCATTTGGACGCAAACAACTTTGAGAAATTCATGACGAAACGTTTCAACGAAGTTAATTATGTGATTCGTGTAGTTTTCCCGCTTTTTACATAACTTCCGTCGAAATTAACCCGTTTTTCTATACGTTCCGCTATTTGATGTTTTTCCCCTGTTCGGAGATGCAGGAATGCCCAGGCAGTAGTCTGAAGGTTGGCGGATCCGAAATCAATACTATCCGAAGACCGGGTCGTTGTTGTTGCTGTTCTAATATTAACTGGCATTATCAAGTCCGTAGCCACAGGACAGGCTCCAGTCACTCTGGAGCGAAGGAATAACCCGGGGAAAAGGACACCAACAAAACCAAACTTGGTACACTCATATATCATAGCTGACGCAATTGATGCCTAGGCCAGCAAAATAAGAAGTGCAATCGGCAGTCGCCCTACGATATGTCAGGTCCATACTGGCATATACGTCGCACAATTATTAGTCGCGCATGAAAAAAACGACTACTACCTACACCGGTTGCCACCCAGCAAGGACTACCACCACGAAAATATCACGCGTGGAACGTCAGACCATGCGTCAGGCTATCTATACGTTCGCCTATACGTCAGGCTACGCTATACCACCTGGTAGTATTTACGTGAGACTATAGCATAATCAAATTAAACGCGTGCTACGGTACGATGGAGGAAGCGCGTTTCGCGTGAAGACACGTTTTGTGAATGACGGAGCTATCTACCTAACCCTAATAACCAAAAATCGTCGGAAAAAAGGCCTTTTTTTCTGATGATGTTTTCGTATCGGTAGTAGTAGTGTACGTACCTAGGGCATAGGATGTTTCATCCGGTATGATATCATATCATAGCTATTTTTCATATTTATCCAAATCCGTTTTGGGGTTCAGAAGGGCATTTCTTAACATCCCGAGTAGAGGAACCTCGATCGTAGCACGTGTCTCAAGCTAATTGGAAAAAACAGAAAAAGAAAAGATTAGACAGAACAATTGAAAAGAACGAAAAGAAATACGAAAAATGAAAGGAAAACAGAAATAGAAAAAGAAACAAAAGAAAGAAAATAAAAGAAAAGAAAAGAAAAGAAAAGGAGAGGGAGCAAAAAGGAAATTTACAAAGCGTCATACCACCAGCCCCTATAAATTAATTACAGACAGCATTGGGCTCATAGAGGATATTAAGATTTCAAGTGCATCAATGACACTAACTAGGCGGAGAACGCCACATAACGAAAAGCTCTGGCGGCGTTACACAAACTTGTAACGGCTGTTGACAGGCCCACAAGCTTCAAAACGATGTTGGCCAAACCCAGGACTTCTGTCTCTAGGGCAAGATCCCCTCCTCCCCCCTTTACCCCCCCCCCACCCCGCCCTTTACCACCCCCCCACCACCCCCCCCCCCCTCCCCTCTCCCCTCCTCCCCCCCCTCCTTCCCTTCTCCCCTTTTCCTCCCTTACCCCCTCCCCCCTCCTCCCCACTCTTACCGGCCGCATAGAGATGCCATCAGTGGATGGCGCTGCCGCGTCTTTTGCGAGTCACTCTGCAGCCCTGCATCTCTCTGCGTCATATCAATTTCTCATGAATTGCTCTGCTCCCTCCTCTCCCCGTCATAAATATCTGCCGGCCTTCTGTGCATCCTTTCGCCACCCTTCGAACTTTATTAGAAAGACCGACATATCCTCCTTCAGGTGCACCCTCCAGTCGTTCCGATGCTCCCCTGAATAGCCCTTACCACCAACAAGCCCCCCGAACTTCACCCTCTGTGGCTGACGCTCTTCCCCTATACGCGCTACGATTCCCGCAAACAATATCCTCCGTTAGTGCACTATCGCCTCTATGCTCTCGGAAGCTGTCTTGGCAAGCGTGTCGGATTACATTAGGACGTTGTCGTCGCGCTTCCATTTCCGCCATCCGAGTCGTCCGAGGAGCATGGAGTGGTGAATCCGACGTAGCTTGACATAGTCAGGCTTGTTCGGGCTCCTCGTCATGCAACCGTAGAGTAGGGTCTCGATCACCTCGGCTTTCAGCAACCGCACCTTCAACCTCGTTAGCGCACACCCGGGCCATGATAGATTTCCATCTTGTTACGCTGGGCGAACGCTCAGGCCCTCTGAAGACGCCGCGTTATCACGATGTTGAGGTTTCGGTTCGCGCTGATAGCCCCGCCCAAGTACACAAACACCATCGTTTATTTGAATACCTGGAGTTATCCCTCTGTCTTCAGTGCGGTAAAGTGCGGTAGGGGTTTCACTGTTTCGACCAAAACGTTCCTGGCCGGATGAGCTTGCTCAAGAGTCATCCTTCTATAGTGCGGTATAATGCATTTGGGGTTGCAGTTGTTGGATACAATAACAACGAACCTGTCCGATTGGGCTCCACAAGTGAGGAACTAAGGGGTGGTCGTTGATCAAGTAATTTCGCGAGTACATACGGATGATAGGACTAACGCATAGAAGCTTGGTCGGGTGGCGCGAACGAATGCCTTGGAAATCATGTAGTATCGGGTTGAGATATTGAGCTCCTCTTGTGAGGCGAGCTCAGGATATGATGATGCCCGCCTTCGGTGGGATGGCTTCCTACTGTGATACCAGCTGGCTGCATTGATGGCGAGCGAAATATTCCCACTATTTTCACTTTTCAGGCACGTGATCTCCACTTTGGCCTCGGAGCCCGTAAGCCCGAACGCCGAGCCCGCGGTCACGATCCCCTTCATCATACTCTCCAACCCCTCTGATCATCGCGATACGAGGCCGGCATCGTCAACGTAGAGTATACCCCACCCCCTTTCTCTACGCCTCCTTCTCTTCCCCCCCCCGCCCGTCGGCTTTGCCCGTGCTTACTGTGCCGTTCTTCTCCCTTTCTCCTTCTTTCGTTGGGGCTGCATCAGAGGGAAACCGTTTCTCGACACCGTTGAAGGCATGTGTAACAGGTGCTATCCGACAAAGGTTTCTGGGCGCCCTCTATAAGTCTGTTAAAAGCTGCTGTAACATGCTGGAAAGCTTTTGTAGCCACGGTGGCACCGATGCGTCCCCTGGTCCCCTGTTTTCCGGTGACTTTATTATGTAGATGTTTCGTCGAAACAAAAGTAACCTGGGCCACGTTAACTTGCTGCCTTTAGAACCGTTCTTTGCAGAGGGTTAGGGTAAGTGCTCGAGAGTATTTCATCCACAGATGGTGTGAGTCTCTTCAGATAGGTCTTCCGCAAGTTCTCAGCAGAGGTCCACACCTCGACTTTGAGGGGATACAGTTTTAGGGTGCACAATACGAGCAAAACGTTATCCCCAACTGAATGCGTGCCCTTCACTTGGGGAAATCTACAGCTCTTCACAAAGAAACATGGCCAGAAAATCAAGGGATGCTCCTGGTGGGGATTATGACGGCGTCGGGCGCACCAGAAAATAGTCGTAGGCAGCCAGAAACGGCTAAGGGGATGTTTTCGTGACTTCGAACTTGCGAGCGTTCGACAACACCGAAAGCTCCCCAAATCGCTAAAATACATCATTTGACGCACGAGAGCCTAATACGACCGGTACAACAACGGTTTTCACCAAAGGGTTGCTGCTCGCCAGGCAAATAAATGGTATATCTTTTCTCGAGTCGTCTCCTAAAAGCCCGGTGGAAAACAGCATCTCATAGACGCGAGGGGGAGAACGGGTAGAAAGTTGAAGAGGACCCGAAAAGGGCTAAACTTACCTCAAACCCTTTCTATAATTATTATTGGCTCTTTGAAGCCTGTTTAGTTAAACATCAAAAATAGGGATCTCGTTTGCAAATAAATGGCATAATTTATTTCCAAGTGGTTTGTATATGTACGCGAGATTCCTCCATAGGAGGTTCTATTTAACAGATCCCTGAGGGAGCGTCCATGGCCTTAGCCAGGCATACATGCTGAACTTGCCCGTGGGTTGGTTATCGTTGGCTGAATATCAGGTTTGTTTCACTGTCAAATGTCAATGCAAAAGTCAATAGTGTACTGGATGGTTTCTGCGCTCACGGGCAAATCTGAGCTAACGACATATATACATAATCTAATTTGATGATTACGAACTTGCCGAAACATGGACTTAGTACATTTTTTTTTCCAGAAGCTTCTTATTGGTGAAAAATCTTTCTCTTCTGCATTTAAATAATGCGGATTTTTCAATGTTTGATTATTGGGTATGGCAGGGGATTTCTAATACTTGGTTGGATATATGATAACAGCGTGTCGGATGGCGTGATACGTTCTGATACAAGTGGCCGCCACATTTTCTACTGAATGCACTCCCACCTGTGCCCGGGAAAGCGTAGTAATATACCCGGCATTCATGAAGGAGGATTTGATGTACATTTTATGGAGGCAGACAACAAGTGTTTGACTTTTGAAAACAATAAATACGATGGCGGTGATATTTGAGCCCAAAACACACACATGATAATTCTGTAGCACTATCGACCTGACCACTTAGTAGCTGCCACTGAGCGGTGCGGTTGATAGGGCCAAATATTGGGCAGTGACTGAGTGGTACAGTGGATAGTGCGGCATAAATATTAAGGACGACCACGCGCGGGTGGAGGTTGAGGCATGATAGCGCAGCCGGACGCTGAAAACGCTGAATTCAATTCAATTCCCGTGTCTGGAGGGATTTTGTTTTCGCGTTCAACTAAGGTGTCGGCGTGTTGTGGTTGGTCGACACGTAGGATGACAGCTCGTACTTTATGCTAAGGCTCTCCCACGCCTCGTGCGAAAAGTCAATTTATTTTCTTCACCATTAGCTTTGATTTTGTCTTGGTGGGGTCAGGTCGGAGAATGGTCCGGACAGTATGGAACCTGTTTACTGGGCAGTGTGTACCCCAAACGGGGCGGGTTAGTTGCCCCGCCTTCCTACGGAACATATTCTCACAATGTTGACCATCTAACATTTAAAAGACTCTAACGAAAAACGCTCAGTCAAACACCAACTGAACCGTCGGTCGTAACCGTACCAAAAGAAATACCTTTTTTCACGGCTGCTGTTACGGTATAGTTGTGGGAAACACAAACGATTGGAGGGTGGCATTATACCCCTTCAACTGCTGCAGCAACCAGCAACGAACGCGAATAAAATAAAGCAATGGGCTCGTTTGACGGGTTTCCACGACATCTGGCCGAATGTAACACTCAAGACGGCCCCGTAAAAGTTTGTTTGTCCGCACGCCTTTGAATGTCCGACGTACATGGCCCAAAACTTGGCCCGGGCACAAACATGCGCCCTAATGAAACGAACGACCCATTTTGTGCCCCGCAGCCGGAGATGAAAAAAATATCTAGCGGTCGCAGGAGGACAGCCTAAAAATGTTTTACACACGTGAGTTTTAGATGCATGCACAATAGAGCCAATATCATTCGCAGCATTACCCGATTGACGTCACTGCATTATATGTTTAGTGTTCATTCTCACGCTAGAGCAGAGGTATATATATATATGGCGAGAAAATCGTGCAAGAAAACAGGAATTGCTTACCGATATTACAGATTTGTCGAAGATCGGATGAATGTAACGTCGATTCAGGTCGCGCAGGTTCCCCTGACCCAACCGATAACAACGAAGTTCTGACTGTATCTGGGTAGAACCACCCACCCCGCCACGCCTCGTCTCCCGTTTCGCTCCGCGTTGTACTGCCCCGTCTCCTTCCGTCCGGTACCGCCCAGGTATATAGCGCCTTGGCTTGGAGACTCTAGTAATGCGATGGGGTGATCAGTTGATGTTACCAAGGCATATGCGGAGGGCCTGCAGTTCTAGTAGGGGTCGGCCCGTTAGGAGATCCCTGCTACATTCTCTTCGAAAACCAACGGCAATCAACCCCTGCTTAAAACGATTTTCTGGATTATGAAGCCGTATCCTAACGGGCTCATATTCACGGACACTCTGGCATCCACCATGTGTTTACTCAGCACGTCCGAATGAAGAAGGAAAACGACTGAACCTCTGTACCTCTTACCCCCTTATTGCTGTGGTAAATAAACAATATTGTACACAGCATCCCATTGCACTGAATCGCTCGAGCACCGCTCCGCGCATGTACCGTTCGGGGAATCGGTTCATCCAGAGAACAAGGGTTCTACCCTCTTCTCGGTATACTATGTTCAGGATATGAACACCGAGCGCCCGGAAAACCAGTACGAGGATCAGGGAAATAAGTCCTGCCGCTGTAGCACTACGAGAACTTTGAGACGGCACTCAAAAGTTAGTGATAAGTGGGCCACCCTGGACTCATCCAAAATATGGTGGCTCGTCCTGCCCCGCCCGGCTTTGGTCCGCACCATTCTGCCCCACCGCGCCTTTCCGAGCTTCCGGCCACAATGTGCCACGCCGTCCCACCATCCCCCTCCGCAGGCAAGCCTGTTTCACCCTAACCAGACCCACCCTCGGCTCACTCTGCTCTTGCCCCCCCCGGTCCGGGCTGCACCGCGTCGTCTGGTCGGGGCTCGCGCCGTCCGACACCATCTCGCCTTACCCTGCCCCACCCCGTCTCGCCACGCCCCTCCTAGCCCAGTCGCGGTGTGCCCGGTGCTAAACCATGACAGGTCCCGCACCGTGCCGCCGGAGCCCACCCTGCCCCCCCCGACCTTATCGGACCTGGCCCCTGCTCGCTCCATCTAACCCAGTCTTGCCGCTTATCTCTACACCTCGCTAGACCCGTCGCGCTCCGATTCACCCGACCTCACCCCGGCCAGCGATGCCCCGCCCCGCCCTGCTCCGCCAAATAATAATCGGCCCGCCCAAACCCACCCCACCTCGTCCTGCCCTCCTCATCGTGCCCCGCCCTGCCCCGTCGCCCCTCACTCCAACCACCCCTACTCCGCCACGCCCCACCCTCCCCCGCCCTACCTCGCCTCCCATCGCCCCGCATCGCCCCACCCAACCCCCCACCGGCCGTCCCGCCCTGTCCCACCTGCCGCTGTCGCGCCCAACCGCGCCCCTATTGCCCCCGCTACCGCTCGACCTACCCTGTTTCGCCTCCACACGCCCCGCCTGACCCTGCATCGCCCCGATCCTGCCTGCCGCTCCCCGACACGCCCCGATTCACGCCGTCTAGCCCCACCGTGGCCCGCCTTGTCCCGCCCCGCCCCATTTGAACATGCTCTTACCTACCTTGACAAGCCCCGCCTTGCCCTGACACATCCCGAAACGCACCTCTTCTCCCCTTCTCGACTTGTATTGCTCCGTCTCGCCACTTCATGGCCCAACGCGTGCCGCCCCGGCTCGCCTCACGCCGTTTCGTGACTACCGTCCCGGCCCGCCCCGTCCGGACCCGCTTCCGCTTGCCCAACTCCGCTTCGTCCCCCTGCGTCCCGTCCCGCTACGCCACCCGCCGCCATGCCACAGCAGGAACCGCCCCAACTCGCCCCGCCTCGGCTTTCACGCACTGCCTCAACCCGCCCCGACGGCCAGGGTCCCATCATATCACGCCTCGCCCCATCACGGTCCGCCCCGCCCCACCATACGCCGCCCCGGCCCTCCCCGCCCCAACGCGACTATTCTCGCACCGTCCCTCTCCTCCACCCGCCATGGCCGGCTCCACCCCGCCACGTCTCCCTCCACGTCATACCGTCGCTCACCTGTAAGCACCGCCACGGTTCTCAGCGACGCACCTGGTCCCGTCGCATCGGGCCTCGCCCCATCCTTGCAAGCCCAGCACCTCCACGGCGGTCGCACCACCCTGCCACACATCGCCGGCCACACCCCCTCGCGACCGGTACCGTTCGGCTGTGCCGAGTTTAACTTCGCTCACTGCACATTCGCCCCACAACACCTTGCGTCGCCACACCGAGTCCTGGCCCATCGGGACCTCTCATTGTGCCGCCACGCCTCGACACACCCAGTCCAGAAGAGGAATGCATGGCCCACTCCCGAACGGCCCCGCCCCTGCGTGACGAACATGACCCGACCCGACCGGACCCGACCCCACCCGACCCGACCCGACCCAAACCGACCCGACCCGACCCGACCCGATCCGACCCGACCAGACCCGACCCGAGACCCAGGCTACGGTAGGGGGGTCCCCTTTTGGGCCTTTTATTTCAGTGGCCAGGGGTCACTCGCGCGAGTAACCCCTTTGTTCCTATGTGATCTCACGTATTCTCCATGTTTTACATTGACGAAATTAATCCGCAATGCAAAGGCGATCGAAGCTGCGCCGAAACAAGGGCCTAAACCATCTTCATCCGTGGGGTACAGAGTCACTCGTGGGAGTGGCTCAAAAACACCAGTGAAAATGGCGGTAACCCCCCTACCGTAGCCTTGGTCCCGACCCGACCCCACCCGACCCGACCCGACCCGACCCGACCCGACCCGACCCGACCCGACCCGACCCGACCCGACCCGACCCGACCCGACCCGACCCGACCCGACCCGACCCGACCCGACCCGACCCGACCCGACCCGACCCGACCCGACCCGACCCGACCCGACCCGACCCGACCCGACCCGACCCGACCCGACCCGACCCGACCCGACCCGACCCGACCCGACCCGACCCGACCCGACCCGACCCGACCCGACCGGACCCGACCCGACCCGACCAGATCCGACCATACAGGTCAGCTATTGTTGTGTAAACTCTACAATAACTTCATCGTATCGTTTCAGCAAGTACAAGCCAAGCTGTCAAGAAATGATCGTGGTACAAGTTGATTGCTGTAGGTACAAGTACATTCTGTATTGTATTCGACATATTATATATGTATATATACGTGCAGATTACCCTAGATGACTGCTAAAACGGTGTGATTGTTATGTTTGCTCGCCCCCTTCAAGACCTTAGAACGTGTTATCTCCAGCTCCTGTTTAAATTTTTAATCTCGAGTCACACATCACATACTGTACATACTATACTCCGTACAAGGCCTCTCTTCGGGATGTGGTTCTTGGGAACCTCGGGGGTGTCCCAAGCTGAAGAAGTGGAACGCAGGCGAGTTCATGAGGCCCTGATTGCTACTACGCACGACTTAAGTCGATGTATGTTAGACTGTTGCGTTAGACATGGACCCCTACAAACTGGTACACGGTATGTGCTTCATGAAAACCCGTCAATCTCAAATTTATAGTTAAAAATTCTTCTCAGCCATTAGGGCGGAGTGTTAAGCCATACTTCCTAGTAGCACAAGGTTACTGCAGCACGTATTATATATTTGTTGCGCTTGATACAAACGCGAAACATTGGCGGGTATAGCGCTTCCAGCCGAGCCTAACACGAGTTTCAGCATCGATCACGGATCCCACACATTGTCACATTAGCTTGGAGCAACATAAACAATAGGCAACATTTTTTTTTTTTTTTTTTTGCACACTTTTACTTTCCAGCTTCTGGACAAGCCGTGGTCACAGGTGTCATCCCTTCTCCTCCCCGGTTCTTGCCTTCAATTTTTATCGCGCATAGGGTTCAGCAATCCCACTGCTCGTCGATTGTTCATCGAATGTTGCTAACTCACGCTCTCGCGCTTTCCGCAAGTCAATTTGTGCACAAGAAAAAGTCCCAACGAATTTATACAAGTATGCACACTCGGCGGGGCTCGAACTCACGAAACTGACCTATACCAGGCTCGAGGATAACCTGATACGCCACCGGGGCGACCGGTAACATATCATATACCAGGTATCTGTGGTAGCCTTTACCGAAGCGCTCGCTCATTAGCATTTCCTATAAATTCTGGACAGCCTAACCTTTTAGTACACCCCCCCCCCGAAGAAAGGAAACTAATGTTAAAATATTGTTTGTACGACGCACATGAATCCGTATCGTCAGTCTCCGGTGTGGTGTTTGCAGACAAACGAACAGAGGAGTTAAATATCCTTGCGCTGGGTGTATTTAAAACAACGCTTGCGTTGTGCAACAACTTGCTGTACTACACTGCTGCTGTTTGACGTGTACTGCTAAGACACCCTTTATTGCAAATTGTCGCGCAGTGATTCCTTTATCCGACCATAAAGCAAATGCTCGACCACAGACAATGACATGATAATGAGGTCCAGGGGTAGGGAACGCAACGCAAGCCCAACCTCCCAAAATATTGGTGAATGCCGTTTTGTGCTGTACATGACTGCAATAGCCAACATATTCACTCGCGCCCACATGCATCAGAGTGATCGGTTCGTTGTACGATTGTAAGCCAAGCAGATGTGACATATATGCATGAGAATACACCCTCATAACCCACAGAATCTCGCCCCCAACCGCGTGCGGCACTTTCAACCATTGCCTTGCGTGCATAGACTACATTACTTCAGACTCCCCTGTCCGTCAATTTTCAAGGCGTCGTGTGATCTCGCTCCTCCGGTTGTTGCAACGCCCCAGAAAAGCAGCGTGTGTGCGTCTTATAAGACGGGTACCCCGTCCCTTCCCGTCAACCCTGACGATCGGTACCCCCCCACCCCTCCATCTTGACGAGGGTCGGTGACGGGTGTTCCGGTTATCGGTCGACCCGCCATTCTTCCTCAGCTTCGCTGAAACTTTCCCCCCCCCATGCGGGCGCCTGTAATGGACATGTCTCTTGCAACCCGGTAACAGCGTGCGTATTCACCCCCCCGCAGCCCGACACATGTGAGCATCGGCGCCAAGGGAGAAATTGGCAGTTCGCCAATGCTCCGTAGATTGCCTATAATGAACTCGGCTATTCCCCGGGATTCCGTTAGTTCGAGCCTTTTAACGGTGCTGAGCTTCAGCGTTTGGAAAGGCAACGGGCATCATGGGCATTGTACGTTCCCCGAAAATTGATGTGTGAACAGCCCTGCAATCTCTTCTCGCGCCCTCTTGAATTCTCGTTAATCCCAGCCATCTCACCACAAAGCCGGCAGCACGACCCATATTGCTTTTGTGCCCGTGGCTCCCTATTTCAAACAGCACCCCTGTCGCACCAACAACTGGACACGAAAACTGTCACTGTCACTGTCACTGTCACAAACACACACCAAAACATCACTTATAATAGCAACAGCCTTAAAAGTCAGACAGCAGATGGTTTTCGGGCGCCCAGGCCTCCAATTACTCGTCGATAGATCGTTCACTAAAAAAAAAACCCAAATCATCTACTAGTTTGGTGGTGGTAGCGCCATCAAAATGGCCAGTGAGTTCGCCGCACACTCCTGCAGCCCCTTCTCGGTGACGTCCCTATATTGAACGCATTGGCCATGGCGGCGCCCGTACCGTCGCGCCACGCTCACTCGAACAGCCGCAAATCCCTTCCACGTGCAGTCCCACATATATACCCACCACATTTTTGTTTCTTTCACATGCCTTCTTCTGTTGATTTCCCCCACTACTCATTTTTATTCACACGGTGGCGTAAGTTATTCAACGTTTCACGTCTCCAGGCTTTTGACGTGCGGTGCAGACAACTGGAAGGCGGCACACGCTCAGGCAAGCTTCTTCAATCCTAGTCGGTTTTACGCCCACAAGAGGTAGCGGCCCTCCAGTGCGTCACGTGTGTGGCCTCAGATATTGTCAAAACAACTCATACCCGTTAAAATGAAGGTTACCCACCAGCTATTCATAACTAAACGACACGAAACCGGATGCACGGACAAGAAACACAAACACAGCAAGAACACAATCACTCGCAACAATTTCATCATACTATATAAACTAGCATACGGACAAACGGGTCACCCTGCTGGTCACCTCATAAGGCAGCGACTGGCTTGGTGATCACACGACAGGGATTCGGCGAGACTACGGTACTACGGTTCCTCTTGCAGCGCAGTTGCATCAGTGGGTCACGACGGTTGGTTTAGTGTCTGCACGTTATCTGTGCGCAAGGAGCCTGAGCGTTGGCTTACTACCCCTTGATAGTTACCCCGTCGTACGTTGCCTGTTTGTCTGGAGGTTTACAGGGATATTTTGGAAAAAGGAGATTTGTCAGTATGGCCTGCCCCCACCTATCGACAGGGTGACCCGTTTGTATAATGTATCTTCGTATTTGTCTATTATCCTAGTTCCTCCCTCTCTCCTGTCGCCGCCCCCCCCCGTCTCCCTTTCCAGTTTTTCTTCCTCATGTGTGTGTTTTTTTTTCTTGTTCTTGTTCCCGCTCGCCTCTACCCCATTGTGACGTTTTTTTTTCCTGCAACTAACTTGCTACGGGGTTCGTCGTGCCAGCGCACGGGAGTTGAAGATGTCTGGAATACAAGAAGACCGATATAGGGTTCAGAACAAAAACGAACATCATGTCCCGCTAGATACACACACAGTTGTTGTAATAAATAGTAGGGCTACGACGATAAATACCTGGAGCGCGATGAAAGACAACATCCAAATCTTCTGGTGATTCAAACGGGCGCCCAGCAACGAAAATATTCAGATTGCAGAAGTCAGAGCTAGGACAACCCGCGGCCGGGATTTAAACGAACAGAGAAGCGTACTGGCAGCACCGGGTGATGACGCAAACCAAAACAGGTCCGGGACTGAACAGGAGATGCTTGAAGTTGCAGGCTATGATACATGCGCACGCGAGCAACCGTGCAAGGTAGGCAGAACCATCCGAGCACGAGCGACGAGCACACAGGGCAAGAGCAAGCAGAGTAAGTCGGGAGTATAAGAGATATATTCGAACACACCTGATTCGGGCACTTTAAGCAAATACGTCGAACCTTTGGTCGTGCGGCACGTCGTCAAAATATACTTAACATAACCACGTGTTGCAAGCACGAGTCACATGGAAAAAGGACCCGGGCCAGAAGAGCACTGTGGCAGCGTGGACGCATGCACACCCCCCGCGTGATTGTCGAGCACACAATGCGCACAATATATTATGTTGTGAGGAAAGCAGGCATTAGCCAATGCTCATACATACACCCAAAACGATGACGAGCGACAATCAAGAAAATGGGAACATGGACTGGTACGCATGTCACTGCATACCTCAGTGAGCCAATATTAGGCTCATGCTCATTCTTTCGTTGTCACGTTCATTTGCATTTGCATTATGATCCCGTCCCCGCCTTTCCTGAGAACATGTGCCGTCCGTCAACGCTCTTGGCGTATCTTGTACGTTCTTTCTCGGCCGACCGCATGCAGCATGCTCGTGAAAATAGAACGTTTGTATGACCACGTTTCACTTTTGTCGGTTTTGGCAACCAGTGTGAAAGCGTCTTTGTCCGTGCTAACTATTATTACGAAGGACGATAGTAAATAGGACCAAATATTGTTAGTAAAAATAGATGAATATGTAGGTTTTTGTGTCCATCGTAGATCCTATTTACTAGGGTCCCCCGTAATAGAACAGAATGTCATGTACTGAGTGCAGAAGTGGGGTACACTTGTTGCCCTACTTTCATTTGCAGCCGATGACCTGTCATTTTTTGATTGGCATACGATAACGTAGAGCCGCGCCTCTTCGTCTTTAGGCTCCTTTCTTGATTAGCTCGCTACGTCACACTAATACGGACACTTAGGTTGTACCAGGTAAAGTGAACGTGAAACCCGATGAACAAAGCCACGACCAATTATAGATTCGTAAATCAAAAACATGTTGCTCAGCAAACATAACATGCCGTGAAGTTAGGGTTAATGGCCTCTCATCGTTCAAGACCGCGAAACGTATTATAAAAGCTGCATCTTTTGCGGGTGACGTCTATTGCACTCCCGATGACTTGAAAACCGGTCTCGGGCGAGAAGCAAGTAAGTACCGACCAAGGTTTGTTCCTACGCTAGGGACGTGCGTGATAATATGGACAGGATAGCCAAGCGTGCCATTTGTATGCGATTGAAACAGAGCAGAGCGCACGCTACCCACGTGGGAAAATGTTGTGTACAGCGCAAAACGGGGCTCGGGGCTCCGGCGCCGGTGTTCCCGCACCCAAATAAAACGGCCACTGTATGGTTGGACACACGGGGCCGTGGGGTGTAGGAGTGTAGCGGGGCACAACGCTCTCGAGAAAACTCAATGTTGTGCGGCTGGGAAGATCCTGTGGTGCGCGTTTCTGGACGAGAAGAGTCACCCGGTGTGATATTTACCGTGTTGGCAGTATTTCTATAAAACAATACCTCAACAGACGTAGGAACACGCGTTGGAGAGACACGGAGCTTCGGTACAGCTAGGGCTGAACACGAGCGTTGGTCAATGCCTGATCCACAAATTGCCCATGGTACCGGGAGCATACTCAATACGCCGCGTTGGTTGGCGGCGTCAAGCAGCTGCAGAGTGTGAGACCTCGCCGAAGTAGCAAGAAACGCGGTAACAAGAATGCCGAAGAAGGGTATCGGAATCAAGGGGCAACGTTCGGAGCGTATTGAAAGGTGGCGCGTGATCGGCGCGGGGCGCGGGACGATGGTAGGACACGAGCACAATGCAAAGTGTAATGATTTTTCCAGGCAATACTGGCGGAGGGCGCGCGACTGCTGCTGTATCAACGTGGGGGCGTCGGTTACCCCCGCGGAAAGTGCCAGGCTGGGCCGCGATAGAAATATAATCACTTTGCAACGTTCAATCGCCTGGACTAGATACCAGTTACAAAGACGGAGAGGTAATTTTGGCTTGGGACGATTTCGGAAATATTGTTTTAGGCTAGGGTTTCGGCAGGGAAGGTTTCGTCCAATATTACCATAGCTGGAACCAAAGCTGCTGCCCAAGCCATATGCTACCTCTGCGCGCAGCATGCACCGTGCGTCAGCGTCGCTGTACATCCGAGAAGATTGATGGCCGGCCAGAATCGTCGCGACTTTAAAAGTGGCACAAAATGACGTGCCAACATCTGTTAGACACGCAATAGGCGGCAACTTTCTTGGACAGTCGTGTGGGATACATATTGCATTAGGAGTAGAAGCGTGCATGCGCGCCTACATGCCCACGTCGCGTGAAATAATACTCACAGACTCCACGGTATGGCCCCAGGCACGGCTTAACTGTGCTTGAACCGTTTCACGTCGACTGGCTGCCTTCATCCCACCCGAAACCAAAGCCCCCCACACTACCCCGGGATATTTTCCGCCGCTGGCAGTGCTCAGAGTGCACGGACTTGCCAACTATCCAGCACGAATTTGTTTTTTCCTCACCACTAGAAAACATGGAATTGGACGCCCTCAGACATACCGCGCCTTAGGAAACGACGATGGCATTGTACAACGCAGCCCAACACGTGTATTGTCCGTTTGTCTACAGAGCTTAAAACTCGGATAACTCTGCCTCGATGTAGACAGTAGGTAGCTGCGGAAAGCACAGCGACTGGTCGGCCACAAGACAACAACCTCGGACTTCCGTGCCACCATAAATGTAGGTAGCAGTGGAGCTCCCTCACAAGATCACATGCAGCGTCGCGTCTTAGGAATTGAACCCGACCGTACACGATGCATACCTACGTTTGACTACTCGGAGTGGCAACAGTAGTATCATCTCCTTGCATCAATCTAGAGACTGTGGCGACAAAGGGTACGAACAGCATGACAACACATGGTTGCAAAAATACATGGGGGGGCACTTGCGCGAGTGACTTCCAGCCGCTGAAAAAAGAAAAATGTCCGCCTATCCTAGGTTTGGTCTGGACGGCAGTAGTAATACAACCTGCTGAAGGAATGATGCTTACCGGGTGTCTGACTATGTGAGGAGAGCTGCAGAGGTGGCACATATAAGCTTTTGTTAGGGTCATTTGTGGTTCAGAAGAAGAACATAGTTTGGAGTTTGACGCTCATGTGGCCAAAAGGAGGAAAAGGAGAGAAGTAAACAATTATGAAGGAGTAGGGAGGAACGATCGAGGTGGAGGATGCCTTCACCTGAACACGGGACCATGCCCAAGCTACGGGCGGGGGTACTCTACGGCAGCCCTTCCAACGTTCTGTGTAACGTTATTGCAAATATATAAGTATTGCTCTCTGTAGTGTTCTTTGGATACTTATGGTGGTATGCTGATCGCCCTGTATGTAGTACGATCAACTTACCTATGCAGGTAGATTGACTCTTGTACCGTACGTCTGCGAGAAAAAACAAACCCCTATGTATTTCGCCGCACAATGTATATATCCGCGTCTAGGACTGTGATGCTCAGTTTACTCAAGAAGGTGAATATGAACCGAGTAGATACTAATGGACTGCGGAGTCCATATTCTAATACCCCGTATTTGATTAGAAGCCAGTCGCTAGAGGAACTTGATACTCAAACGAATATACATCAATGGTACACCATATTAAGACCACTGTGTATGAAAGACGGCAATATGGAATTAACCATGTCACCTAGGATAATAAAAAGGAATACGAAAGAAAAATATTATAAAAAATGAAAATAAACTCCAGCTGTGAGATCGAAGATTTCGTCGAAACTCATTTGCAAGCTGTGTGTGATACTCCGATCGCGCGTATTGCGAGTTGTGTGTCCTCATTAAGGATGGGTCGGCAATATATATATCAGATCCGTTGTATGAACAACGGAAATATGGTCGAAATAATTTCACAACGTACTACGCGTGGTGCATTTTCCAGCGAAAAATACTCTAGAAAAGGAGCACAAACCAGTTTGCTGGGTGTTCAACACGCCCCTTGAGTGCATACCTAGAGCTACATGAAACCGAAAAAGTAGTAACTGTGGACGCTGGTCCGGTACAACAGTGCGAAAGCATAATATTGAGGTTTGTTTATGTTCGAACGAACTCGAAAAAAAACTTTCGAATACAGGATGTACGGGTAATAGTCAATAAGGGTAGTCGTATAACAAAAGCTATACTTGCAACGTTGTTGAGATGGTCAGCGTGTAATATCCTAGAAATAGCAAACGTCAGAGCAAGTAGGAAATCGAACAAAATCGAGACGGTGAATTTACCATGTGTCCAGCGCTATACTGCACTGTGCACACGTACCATCTACAGAAAATGTGGAATTGCCATGTTATCAGTGCTATACTGCACTATGCACACGTACCATCTACAATCGTTGAGCATAGGGTGTACGCATCACTACCGCATAATACTTGTACGTACATCAATAATACAACAAAAGTGCTACCGCTGCTATCGATGACGTCAGTTCACATGACATAAAGTTGCACTACGTTCATACATACTTATAGTAGCAATCAATCGTTGACCCTCAACATTGTTTCCTAGGTGAATAAACTGCTGATAATACCTCGAAAAGAAAGCTACGTAGAAGCCCAAGAAACAACTCGAAGTCGAGTCCAGTACAAAATTATAGCCGTTTTTTGTTTGGGCTTTCATGATGCTCGCTTCGTGTAATATGCTGAATGATATAACTGCAAACAAAGCCAAGGAAAATGCCAAAGAACATGACGGAATTCGAGTACAGCAAAGAGCACACGTATCGCATAACAATAGTACAATAAGTACTCGCAAAAATGAAATCTAAACTAGCTGCTACTACTAACGGTACGTACGCTGTAAAATCAAAAACAAGAATGCCAAGAGAAAAATATACACTCCCCAGCACAAAAAACGGAAGTAGCCAAAGGCAAAAACCTAGCGCGCGTTCGTAATGCTTTTGCTGTTGATGTTGCTTTTGCTGTTGCTGCTGTTGTTGCTGCTGAAAGGGCTGGTCGTGTTCGTGCCTTCATAGGTGTAGCCGGTCGCCGGTCGCCCCGGTGGCGTACCAGGTTATCCTCGAGCCTGGTATAGATCAGTTTTGTGAGTTCGAGCCCCGCCGAGTGCATGCTCGTAAAAATTCGATGTGACTTTTTCTTGCGGAAATTGACTTGCGGAAAGCGCGAGAGCGTGAGTTAGCAACACTCGATGAACAATCGACGAGCAGTGGGATTGTTAACCCCTATGCGCGATAAAAATTAAAGGCAAGAACCGAGGGGGAGAAGGGACGACACCTGTGACCACGGCTTGTCCAGAGGCTGGAAAGTAAAAATGTGCGATAAAAAAAAAAAAAAAAATGAAGATGAAGACTTCGTGTAGATGTCCACGATTCTGTTGTAGATTTCGATGATGATGACGATCATCACGTCAATAATCGATGTAAACGGAGACGCAGACCTGATCAAGAGTGCTGGTATCCTGCCTTTTCGCTGTTGTTGCGCCCGGATGCTGCTCGTGGGGTGCAGTCCCAGATGTCGTTGTTTCTGGTGGCGCTTTTCATGTCAGCCCCCCCCCAAAACGAAATGCGGTGCAATTACATCGTCCCCAGTACTCAACAGTGGAACGCCAAAGAGAACAATCTTGAAACCCCGATTTCGTGTTGGTTTCACCGTAGCTGCAGCGATGCCGGTCGAGCTCTTTCCACCTTTTAGGGTGTAGCTCGGTAACCACGTAGCTGGTGTCAAACGGGCTTGAAATTCTTGCAGTTACGTATTTGGTGATAGCCGTGGTGAGGTTGTCGTCGAGCTGGCGATGTGTTATATTGCGGTTGACGAAGATGTATTGTCCCCATGTGCGAAAGTGGAACCTTGGAACGGACCACATAACATTCCCCCCGATTTTCCTAGGTAAGATGTTGCAGGTACTCGTAGCTAGGTTCCGTTTTCACCGCGCACGTTAGACACAGCAGTGCAATGAGCTCTTATGTGCCTACGTGGCCGGCACACGGCAAGAGAGGGGCCAACATTCTAAAAAAAAATCAAAAGAAACACAAAGTCGTTGGAATAGACACTGTTGAAAATTTCTGATGCACGTGTGGTGGCCTGAACACGACAACATCGGAGCAAAATGATAAAACTCACGTCAGACAGGTCAGTGAGCTCCTGTGTTGTTTGTCGATGGAGATGGCGCTGTTGTGGTCGACGGGGTGGCAGCCTCTGTTGCAGATGGCGGAATTCCTTGTAGTGGCAGGTACGGCTGTTGTACGAGTAGTCGCTCTGTAGCAGAGGGCGACGTGTTGTCGATGGTGGCAGTACTGGCTGTAGCACACACTACGCTTGATGGAGAATTATCCAGGTAGTAGGCCGACACGAGGGTGACGGCTGTGGCCGCGTTTTGCCCCCATAAAACCCGTTAACGTGCTATTACCGGGTTGGCTTGTTCTATGCATGGTACACTGCTGTAGAAGGATTTAGTCGATGACGGAGTGGGTGCAGGTGGGCGGTATGCATTTATCGGTGTGATGTTGATGAGTTGTCGATGTGTTGGCCCAATTGACTGTGGGCGAAGTGACGGTGGGTACCGTGTTCTTGATCTCTCCCCAGTGAACCGTTACTCTGTAGGTCCGTGGTATGAAGGTTGCACCAATATAACTTGTTTGCAAGGAAAACTAATTTGCTCATCGATCTATTTCGTGCAAAGCAACGTTCAAATCGTTGACCTGCCTCAGCAGAGCAGTCACGTAACAGCTGCTTGACCAACAAACGCAAGCGCCCCGTCGTATTGAACGAACGCCCGTAATTGCGCTTGGTTTTGAGGAAAAAAAAATCCAAGTCTGAATACGTGCCTCGCGCGTGGTTAGAGTTTCAACTCCCGAGGTTTACGACCTGAAGCAATGGTGTGCACTGAGACTCTGACTCTGTGCGAAGAGCTTGCAGACGTGGCACCGAAGTGTCTTTCAGGATCAGTGGTGGTGGTGAAGAAAAATCAACAAAGTTTGGAACATTCCTCTTACGTGGCCCAATAATGGAGGAAAAGAAGAGAAATAATACAATAGGGATAGGAAGGAGTAGCAATGAGGGATCGATGTGGGGGATGGCTTCTCCACCTGATCACGGGGCTATGCCCAAGCTACGGGCAGGTGTACTCTATGGCAGAACGTCCTGATCCCTGCAACGATTTTTGTAACGTCCTTGCAATGTTGTAAGTAACGTTCTCTGTAATGTTCTTTAGTTACTTATGATGGCGGTAAGCTGGTTACCTTGTACTACGATCATCTTACCGATACAGGTGGGATGATTCTTGTAGAGCACGCCCGCTAGAAAGAACAAACTCGTATGTATTTCGCTGCATAATGTACTTATCCGCATCCATAACTACGATGCTCAGTTTAATAAAAATAGTGACTAAGAACCAAGTAGATGCTAACGAATTGCAGAGTGCATCTTCCGATACCTACCTCTTACACCTATTCCACGTATTTTGCAAATATATATTTATTCGGATATAGTCGAGTATGTACTACACCCAAGCAACGAAAAAACCAGACGACGTGTTGTCATCAAAATTATAAAGCAAAGAGCCTCGCTTATCACACGTCTATGGGTAAAATATAGCCAGGGAACCAAACCTAGCGAAACCGCTACTCTGGTCGTGGGCTCCCTTGTGTTAGCGAGGCTAGTATATACGTATCAAGTGATAACCCACTATGTGTCGTCGCAGCACAAACGTTCGCAGCATGCTTCGTACATACCTCGTACAGTTTCTACGTAATTTACAGTGGTTGATCGCGTTATCTACGGAAGGACGCACGCAAATAATCCCCTTCTCCCTCCTAGCTACGCCCCCTAGCTTGCTACTTTGCACTTGCGACCGGCGCCCGATGAATTGTCCTGCTACCCGGGTCATCGCATTAACGTGAAAATTTTACAATTCCGGGGTGAAATTGTACTACGAAAGAGTATTGAAGCGATTGTGTTGAGTCAAGGCGTCCCCTGACCCAGGACACGTTAAGAGCGCAACGTTCTACCTCTATGGTAGCACGCGTCTCAGAATGTAGACGTTGCGGAAGAAGCTTCATGTAGAGTGTGACGAGGGGATGATGACCATGATGCTTGGTATAGCTTAGAACACGACGAGGACGTCTTCCACCTCCACAAGAGTGCCATCGTCGTTGATGGCATGAATGGTCGTGGGCACCTCAGTGTCGTTGATATAAACAGACGGCGTTTTTCCTGCGTTGATCGAATCAACTGCGACGAAAGGATGGAGAGGGGGTGTTGGTGTCGTGTGTTCAGATGACGCGCAATCTAACTCAATGTGCAAAGATTTCCTTTAACCGTCGGAACGAAGGAAAACGGTTTTTAAGATTCACCCGTGGAGCCGTCCCACGATAGAGGTGGACCATTTGCCTTCCTGATGGTGGTGGCTTGAAAAGCTCTACCATAACCAAAATATTGATTTTTCAGAAAACTGCAGGCGAATCTCAATGAACAGACTCGTGCCCTCGAGGTATAAAACATCAATATTGCAACGAAATATACCAAATTCCGACAAGTTTGGGTCAAGGGGTCCCACCAGTCAGAAAATATTATATCAAAAATTGCCACCCCTGTCGTAGAACGCGTCCGTGCTGCGATTCAAAGGCACCGAAATAGTCGATCTCACGGCATAAAAATGTACATCAAATATACACGAAGTATTATATAGTGGACTCTGTTGAACCATATCGGACCGATCACGAACGTTAATGCGTGCATGTATGTGCTAAGGTTCACGGTACATCCATGGTTCGACCAAGTTAGTTCTAGCCATGAATGTTGCGACGTATCATTTCCTCCAACTCGGCCCTCACTGAATTGCAGCCGTGTTCGGACGAAGCTAGAACCGGATAACAACGGTGACACATTGCGATTCGTGTGGCTGTAACCAAGGTACTCGAATGACTCGCTCGTTGAATACCGAGATAATACACATTTGTAGATTTTTCGCGTGAGACTTACCCCGCTCGGAGGGGAGAGTGTAGGAGTCCACCTGATGCCAAGAAGAACAAGAGGATACAGCAAGCGACGAACGCGGTGAGCAATATGGGAAATCCATTAGTGATAGTTCAGGGCTCCGGCGGCCGAGTGTGCTTGTTACATGACAGGGCGAAGGTATGACATGCGTGTGCTATGTGTGTAATGCTTGGTGGAGTGGTATTGTCACCGTTACGGTATCAATAGCAGATGTATCGAACGCATACTCATTATGTTGCGCTCAATGCGCAGTTGCAACTGTAAATCCAACCATACATATTTTTGTGTCGCCAGGAACGCCTGCGGTAACACATTAAGGAGCCGATTCGAGCAATATCAAGGGAACAACCGTTAATGAACGTGTTCACATGGGTAAGTCCTACACACTTCGCAGCTCGCGCCAACTCCCCTGTGTAACGCGTACAAGTCGTCTTGTTTCATGATTGGCGTGGTGCATTTTTGTGTTTCCTTCGATATTTCGTGGTCTTTCTATATGCCTGTTCTTTCTTCTTTCCTTGCATCATTCTTCGCCTTCATAGCTCATTGCATCACTCAGTTAGTAGTCCAAACTTTACCCGGCACATTACACAGCGAACTTCCGCGAGGGAGAGAGTCTGTTTCGTTTCATCTCGTGACATAGTATTGCTAGCTTTGTTAGTTTACAGCGTCCCACTCCAGGACTCCTCAATCTCCTTTCGGTCAACGGCGGTGTCGTTTGGTTGCACGCTGCTGAAACCTGTGGTCTATTTGCGGTTGTTTTTTCTATGTCATTCGTAACAAAGGGGCTGACGTGTCACGTGCTTTCCTCTGCTAATTAGCGATGCAAGTACTTTGTAGTAATATTTGTTTCTCAGCTCTAGATTCGTCGGCGATCAGCGAATTTGCAGCGGTATTTCTATAGGATGAAGAATCCGGAAAAAAATTGTTGTTCTACTGATGACATTGACTAGAAATGTCTGGCGTGAAGAGGATGCAGCACACACTACGAACACTTGCACAGCACACACTAGACGATGCTCCCCTTTTAGCAGTGCTATCCCGCTACGTTGTACGAAACAGCTGTCAGTCGAGGCTATGCATGCAGTATGCCAGAACTCACCCCAGTTAATGCAGTTCTTTGTCGGAACTTCGGATAGGTGTGCTGTGTTCCTTGATGGCGGCCGAGGGAGTGTGAGCGAGGGGGCAGGAGGTCACAGCAATCTCGCTGGCCAAGCCTTGTAGACAGGCGTCCAGAACCCGGGAGGGGGGTTTACCAGCTGTTTGTCTGGTCAACGTAATTCCCCCTTCTATCTCTGGGCTCCGACTCTTTCTATGGTATGTTCTTCATTTTCGTCGTTGATGTCATGCATCATGCTCGTGTTTTCTGTGAAGAGCCCGGTTGCGATTGCATTTTTGTTGTCGTATTTGTCGGTCTATTGGATATTCGGTACTGTATGATCAATACCGTGCATAATTGGCTTCATATTTCCTCGTTGAGTCGTTTGGCATTTCATTTGCGTGTTTTGTTGTTGTTGTTGTTGTTGTTGTTGTTGTTGTTGTTGTTGTTGTTGTTGTTGTTGTTGTTGTTGTTGTTGTTGTTGTTGTTGTTGTTGTTGTTGTTGTTGTTGTTGTTGTTGTTGTTGTTGTTGTTGTTGTTGTTGTTGTTGTTGTTGTTGTTGTTGTTGTTCTCACATTAACTCGCCGAATCAAATCCGTGGTCACAGGACAGGCTCCAGTCACTCTGGAGCTGAGAAAAACCCCAGGGAAAACACACACACAATCCAATGTGGCACACGCATATATTATAAAAAATGAAAATACACTCCAGCTGTGAGATCGAAGATTTCGTCGAAACTCATCTTTGCAAGCTGTGTGTGATACTCCGATCGCGCGCATTACGAGTTGTGTGTCCTCATTAAGGATATAGGTCGGCGACGCAAATATATATCATAGCTGACGCAGTTCATGCCTCCACAAGGAACATATAGAAGTGAAATCGAAAGTCAGTCTACGATGTGCCAGGTCTATTCAGGTGCATACGTCTCACTACTCGCGCCTGGAAAAAACAAATATACTGTACCGCTTGCCACCCAAGAGAGACTACCACGTATATATTACACGTAGTATCTATCACAACGCATGCGCACGACAGGCGTAAGTCATTAGGAGAAAATGAACAAACAAATAAAAGAACATAGAGAAAAGAAACGAAAAGTCAAGAAAGCGAAACAAAACGAGAACAGAAAGAAAGAGAGAAAAAGAAAAGAAAAGCAAGAAAGAACAAGACAAGAAAGGGAAGCAAGGCAAGGAAAAACGAAAAGAAGTAAATATGAAAAACGAAAAAGAAAAGAAAGAAAAGTGTCATACTAGCAGACCCTAGGAACTGGCTAAGGATGGCACTGGGCTCATAGAGGGTATCACGTCTATCATCAATGGCACCGGGGCAAGAACGCAACATGGCGAAGAAGTCAGGGCGGTTTTGTGCTATCTTGTGACGGCCATTAGAAGGCCCACAACGTTCAATACGATGATGGCCAAACGCCTTCCTCCCTTTCCCCCTCCCCCCTCCCCCCCTCCCCCCTTCCCCCCCCTCCCCCCTCCCCGCCTTCCTCCCCCCCCCCCTCCCCCTTCCCCCTCCCCCCCCTCCCTCCTTCCCCCTCCCCCCGACCGCTTAGAGATGCCAACGGAGGATGGCGCTGCCGCTGCTTTTGCGTGTCGCTCTGCAGCTTTGCGTCTCTCCGTTTCATGCCTATTGCGCATGAATAACTCGGCTTCCACCTCTACACGTCGAAACCATCTGCCAGCCTTCTGAGCAGCCTTTTGCCATCCTTCGAATTATATTTCAAAGACCGACATGTCCTCCTTTAGGTGATCCATCCAGCCTTTCTCTCGCCCCCCTGAGTAGCCTTTACCCCCATCAAACTTCCCAAACATCACCTTCTGTGGCAGACGCTCCTCCCCCACACGTGCTACAAAACTTGAGAACATTTGTTTGACGTGGTCGTCGTCCCAGCACGGGATGAAGATATTCTCGAACGGCGCCTCACCCTTCTTCGCCCGATGGAAGACTATCCCACGTTTTCGGCTCTGTGCACACCCTACATACAGCCTAACTAGCCCATCAGTCTTGTTACAGGCAGTTTCCATCTTTAAAGAAGAAGTGGTCCGAAACCCCATTTGGACATTTTTTTGCGTGTCTACTATACTACAATACATGACACAACGTTTAGAGTTTTGAAGCTTGCAGGCTTTCAGAAGAGCACAAAATTTATCGTTCATACGAAGTGAACTTGTCAAACCTATCTCACGTCATAAGGGACGGAGTCGTAAAATTTTGGGAGACCGACCGTTAAAAAGAGACCATCTGGCCGGTTTAGCCCCTCCAGTAATTGTGGAACTATCGGATATTAATTCATTTACTTCACGAGTTGTTGCTGTTGTTGTTGTTGTTGTTGTTGTTGCTGTTGTTGTTGTTGTTGCTGTTGTTGTTGTTGTTGTTGCCGTTGTTGTTGTTGTCGTTTTTGTTGTCGTTGTTGTTGCTGTTGCTGTTATTGTTGTTGCTGTTGTTGTTGTTGTTGTCGTTGTTGTGGCTGTTGCTGTTATTGTTGCTGTTGCTGTTATTGTTGTTGCTGTTGTTGTTGTCGTTGTTGTTGTTGTTGTCGTTGTTGTTGTTGTTGTTGTTGTTGTTGTTGTTGTTGTTGTTGTTGTTGTTGTTGTTGTTGTGGTTGTGGTTGTTGCTGTTGTTGTTGTTGTTCTCACATTAACTCGCCCAATCAAGTCCGTGGTTACAGGACAGGCTTCAGTCACTCTGGAGCTTAGGAATACCCCAGGGAGAAAAACACAAACAAACAAGAGGTGGTACACGCATATTTAATAAAAGTACACTACAGCTGTGAGATCGAAGATTTCGTTAACACTCATCTTTGCAAGCTGGGGGCGATACTCCGATCGCGCGTATTACAGCTTGTGTGTCCTTATTAAGGATATAGGTCGGCGACTTCCCTTGAAACTGCTACAGTGTAGCTATTAGGGTCAAAAGCGTGATGTTAGTCAGTCTGTGCGCGGTAACTATAAAACCCGTTTCTGAGGGGGACAAAATCTGACAGCTAGCTGTTGAAGAAAATGCATCGGTTTAGCAAGTAAATCCTGTAAGTCGAATATCCGGTGAGGGGAGGGCGGAGTGTTTAAGGACGTGGGGCCCTGAGTTTGATCAAAAGGGGGGCGGGAGGGGAAGGGAGGGGGGAGGGGACGAGTGGGGCAGGTCGAATTGTGCGTGGAAGCTATAATTTTTTTTGGTGGGGGAGGGGGGGGGTTGCGGGGGCGGCGGGGGGCGGGGCGGGAGGGCTTCATGTCGCATATATGTAGGAGTTGGCTATACGCGTGGTGCTAGGTCTAGGCGATGGTGCAGGTAGTTGGTAAGGAGGTGGCGTTGGGGGCGGGGGTGGGTGGGAATTGCAGCAGCGGCATGGACGGCTCTGAAACGATATATAACGAGGCGATATCTAGGGCGTGGAAGTGTTTATTACTCTGGCGGATTTCGATATTTGGTGGGGCGTTCAAGCAAGAGGAAGCGAGAAAAAGAAAAGGGGGGGGGGAGGGGGGGGGCATATATCACAGCTGACGCAATTCATGCCTCCACCAGAAACATATGAAAGTGGAATCGGGAATCAGCTTACGATATGCCAGGTCCACAATGATGTATATGTTACGGTTCTGCGACAATTTCAAGAGTTAGTATGACAGAGGCGTTTTCGCGATAGTAGGGGCCGCGCTATTTACGTCCCCTCCCTGAGTCGGGTGTGGCTGCCCCACCCGGACACTCTTCTTCTTCAACCTTCAACCAACCACTAACCAAACCTCCAAACAATTCCTTGGGTTGACGTTCATAAACCCTTCAGACAAGCAATCAAGTTACCATTTTCACACTTCTTTCTTGGGAGGCTTCATATCTTGAGCACCCGCACAAGGGACTTGCTCTCGTTCTCCGAGGAACTAACAAGCGCCTTCTGAATTCGGCCGTATCTGTCCTTCCAAGGTCAGTCATTGTGAATACCTGAGGCGTGCTACAGATATAGCCCATAAGTTGACCTTGAGATGCTAGTAGGCTAGATATTCTCTTCTGCTTTGCCGTGAATGTCCTCGCCTGTACCACCCTGACTCCAGACCTCACTGCCTAGGTTCCGGTTCGTGACATGGTTTCCATCCCAGATACGCGCTTGCCCTCGCAAAGGATCACCCAGTGTTGTTGGTTGTTGTTGTTCCCACATTAACTCGCATAATCAAGTATCTGTGTATCTCCCTCTGGTTTTGGGTTTCTCGTCGTGGTTCTGTTTGCTGCTTTTTCTGCTGCTGCATGCTTTGTGCTCCTCTGCTGCTGTATGTTTTGTGTGCTCCGAGCGCATCATCACTAATTTTGTTCCTCTTCTTTCAGAGCGCGTGCGCGCGACCTTTAGCGCGCGCTCCTGGGAACCCAGCCTGTCCAGCAAAAAAAAGTGGGCACGGTGCACTGAGTTCAAATAGCGCTGATATGCCATGGATGGATAAGCTCCCAACAGCCACACTAGGCTGTGAGCGAGGCACTGCAACACGCTGTGTGTAGAAGATAGTTTAGGATGTCTTTATTATGTCGGCCCGGAAAGGGGTAGACGAATGCAGGGGAAAAAGTGGAGTGGGTCATGTGGGCCAACTCTCCACAGCCCAGTAACAACCGCTCGAAGTCGAATACCTAAACCTCCTCGCATAGTGCCTACTCGTACATACCCGTGGGACTGCTCGTGGGTGATACCACGAGACGATCCCTGTAACTTACATCCGTGACACCATGTATGTAACCGTACCTTATTGCTAGGCTGTTCGTTGAGACAAGCTATATGGAACACCCTCCTTGGCGCTGGATCAACTAACAAGCCTCGAAAACACAAACAAACATCATCCACAAACAACAATTTACTGTATTCCTAACAGAAAATCTCGGTGTTTCTCAAAACTCTCTTTGCCAACAGCCTTCGTGAGAATGTCCGCATGCTGGTCATCCGTCCGGAGATACTTAACCGACAAGTCTCCCGTCCCCACCAACTCGCGCAAAAAATCGTACCGTACATCGATGTGCTTACTGTTGGATGAGCTCAATGGGTTTTGGGCCCCCTTTGTTGTCTTCGAACACTCCAATACTCGGCGACCCCAGACTGGGCATCAGAAAAACCAACACTCCTCTCACGTAAAGGGCTTACTTCACCCCGTCGGCCATGGCTACGTACTCTGCCTAGGTGTTTGATAGGGTGACGCACTTCTGCGTCCTAAAAAATCACGACACAAGAGTACCCCCGCAACAGACAGCCACGCCAGAGACCAAACGCCTATCGGCGGCCTTGTGGACGTAGTCCCCGTCCACGTACGTCTCCATGTCGTATTCCAACTGCAATTCCTCTAGTTTACTGTCCTTCCTGAACGTCAGACCCAAGCGAGCCGTAGCGCTCAGGTACTCGATTAACTTCCTAGCCGCCTTAACATGTACCTCCTTAGGGTCATGTGAAAACCTCGCAACCGCCCATACTGCGTTCACGATGTCCGGCCTCGTCTGATTCGCATTCCACATAGACTCTCTACCATTTCGCGGTATCTAGCGTCCACCGCAGGGTCCTCACCACTCACGTGCCTGAGGTCCAATGACGGAGAAGCGGGGATGGGGCTGGTTTTCGTGATTCCAAAACGTTCGACAACATTTCGAATAAACTGATTCTGCGAAATCTCCAAGGTCCCCTTCTCACGATCTGTCTTGTAATCGCTACCCATGTACCACGTAACCTCGCCAAGATGTTTCGTAGGGAATCTCTTGTTGAGATCCGCCACTACTGACTCCGTATTTTCCTTGGTGGTTGCGATCTTGATGTCGTCCACGTGGACCACCAGCATCGCTGCAACCTCGTCATTTACCATCAGTCGAAAGACGCACGGGTCTACCAAGCACTGCTCAAAACCACACTCAACCAAGGTTGACGACAGTAGCTTATACCACGAGCGACCACTCTACTTCAGCCCATAAAGAGCTTTGTTGAGTCAGACTACCTTACCCGACAACCGCCCACACCCAGGGGGCAATCTTGAGAAAATTTCGGTATCCAAACCTGACTGAATAAAGGCCTGGTCAACCTTCAAGTGCCCCAAGTCCCAGTCAAGTTTGCATGCCATTGCTGCAACGATGCGGTTAGACGTGGTTGATGCAGTAGGGGCAAACGTATCAAAGTAGTCAACTCCCTCTACCTGACTATAGCCCTTAACTCCCAATCTCGCCTTAGCTCTATCAATCATGCCATGCTCGTCGCCCTTCCACTTCAAGAGCCACTTTGATTCAACAAATTTCTACCCGCCGGAACTTCGGAAATCCCAGTGAAATTGTCAGCGGCCTCTAGTCCATCAAATTCCGCTTTCATATCCTCCACCCAAACGCCAGAGTGGATTGATGAACGTGCCGCGGAGTAAGACGTCGGTTTCGGTTCCACCTCCTTGAGGAGGCAATCCGGCAACCGAGTAGGTTCACCGCCTGTGTCTTGCGCCGCCAGTAGCGCATGGAATATGCGGCCTCCCTCACAGGGCCCGATCGTAATAATCAGCCCCGTTGCCGCTTCCCGGTTAAGCGCTCTGGTCTGCGCTCTCGTTCTTCTCTCCCGAATCTCTTCACCATCGCCCGGTCCTGACATGTGCGCTCCAAGTTGGCGCGCAGCAGTCCGGATAGCAGCCGGTGTCGGAGCTCCATCGTCAGAGGAGGACGCATCATCGTCATCTGATCTCGAGATGGACTGTCGCTTTCGGGCGGTTCGCTGCTGATCGTTGATGAATCGTTCAGCTTCTCACGCTCGGCTTGCAAATCGCCGCCAGCTTGCGTCATCGGAGACACCGCACGGAGTTGGTGAGGAATTCCCCTCCCCAACACCAGCAGTGGAGTCGTCGGGGCGGATTCATAATCATCCGTCCCTCCCGGCTCAGGCGCTTCTTCTAGGTCCACGTTCCCTCCCTGCTCCGGCATCTCCGGCAGCGGGGGCGACGGCGTTCCTATACTAAGCGTTGCCTCACAGGTCACGCCCCTTGTTTCCACCACCTTGTTCGCCCGCGTGAGCATCCGCAAAGAGTCACTTAGGTGGTCGATGCCCGGCCCGAGGTAAAAGCAGCTTTCGGCCCGGGGGTGCGACTCCGTCGGGCATTTCCAGCGACAGAACGCTGGGCGAAGGAACGGGTGCGGTGAAGCAGGTGCGGCAGTTCCGTACCACATTTCGTGCGGCGACCGGTTCCCGGGGTTTGCAGTGGTCGCGGTTAGGTTCTGGGCATCACAAGCCCAGTGCACCGCTTCCGCCCCCAGGGATTTGGTCGGCAGCAGTTGAATGTGAGGAAAGATGATGGGCGCTTGGATGCACGCGGCGAGTCCCGCGTTCTGGATGATACCTAACGCTCTCTCTCTACTACACCGTTATGCTTAGGGCTATCTGCATTGGTGAATTCCTGCTTGATGCAATACTATTTGCACACCTGTCCAACTCACCACCGTAAAACTTCCCCCCGTTGTCAGATCTTACTATCTCAACTTTCGAGGGTACTCCGTCGGCGCGCGCGTCAGCCAAAAACTTCCTAAATGCGTCTCCTGAATCCAATTTATGGTTCAGAAAATAGACCCACGCGTGGCGAGAGTAGTCATCCTTCACAAGCATGACAAACCGCGCACCCGTCAGGGAAGGTGTTCTCTTAGGTCCGCTGAGGTCAACACAAACTCTCCCCAACTTCTCTGTCGCGCGTGATTTAGTGCTGTTGGGGATAGGCTCGCGGTAGCCTTTGTCCATATAGCATCCCGTACAGGGCTTAAGTTTTCCTACCAGTTCTAGACCGAGTGATTTTGCGGTCTCTCGCAACAGTAGTTCATTCGAGTGACCTTGCACGCAGTGAAAAACGTTGATGTCTACATTAGTCTCAGTAGACCCGGTCCTACCGGGTGCAAGCACAGGAAAAGCAAGAAGAAAATCGCAACCATATTCAACACAAGTCTCGGGAGGGTTGGTGGTTTCAAGGGGGAACGGCACATAGCCGTCGTCCGGCTCTATTCTGTAAGCGAATCCGGAGTAACTGGATCCATCACCTTCAAACCTCAACATCCCATTGAAAAGAGAAATGCACAAGTCTTTCTCCTCAGTCGTAAATGCTACTCCCTGCTTGTGCGCCGCCATCAGCGAGAACAAGTTGAATGCGATTTCCGGCACGTAGGCTACATCCAACAGCTTAACAGTCAGATCCCCTGGGAATACAACAGTTTGCGTTCCGTACCCAACCACGTCGATCAGATGGTTGTCACCGATCCTAACCTTGCCATCGCACAGTCTTACATCGCTCAAAAGGTCAGCTGAATGGGTCACGTGAAAGGATGCACCACTGTCCGCTATTCATTTCTCACCGACGCAATCACTACGTTCCTCATTACACGAGTCATCGTTAGTACCAAGCATGCACTTCGCAAGACAACACACAGTCTCACCGCCGTTGTTCTGGCCTTGCGCACCTCCGCCTGATGTCTGCTCTGGTGCAGGGGGGATGTGAGCCTTGCACTGGGACCAGGTGTGCCCGGGTTCCAAGCAACGAATGCATTTTCCGTTGACGTTGTCGAACGCTGAGGGGGGTTTATGTGTGGGGGCTTGGGAGTTACTGCTACTGCTACCCTGACTGTTCTTGCTTGCTGTGTCACTGCCACCCCTCGGCTTGCCGTTACTTTTATGCCTACCTCTACCTGCACGACTACCTCAAGCAGCGCCATTCGAAAACAAAGCCTGGCCCACGTCCTTACCCTTCGGCGCGGGAAGGCGCAAGTACCGCTGTCGGATGATGCTCTCGATCTCCGCTCGAGTGACATCCTCACGGTACAAGATAGTGCGTTGCTCGATTTCGTAGTCTGATGTGAGGGTCATGATGATCTTGCGGTTGACGTCTGCTACCAACTGGACCACACCTAGCGACGCGAGCACTCCAACAATCTTGTCTATCCGACCAAAGTTCTTCGTGGGCTCTTCTCCCTTCTCCATTTTTGCGGTGTCGAACGCTACCGACCACTTGACCTGTTTAGCCATGGTCTTGGGCATGAACCAATCACACAACATTCTCCAGACAGCACTAGGTGATTTTGTTGCGAACAATCTACCAAGAAGATCACGGTTCACAACGCTCTCTGTCAGGCAAGTCCAAGCTACTCTAGCCGTCTTAACATGTTCCTCACTGAACCCCTGTGAGAGAAAGTATTGAGTGTTCTTCGTAACGTCGCCTATCGTCATATCATGATCTACGAGGAACGCCGACATGCACCCAACCATGGAAGTAAACACCTCGAAGTGTTCCTTCCACAATGGAAAATCTTCCGATTTTCCACTGAATTTAGGAACCGACTACTTCAAACTCCCAAATTCGCGAGAACCAACTTCAGCCCTATGACTATCTACGCTGCTAATCGCACAACTCCTTGGCAGGCCTATTGCCGCGCCAAGACCTGGCGAACTCCCACTGGAGCTGGCTCCCCTTACTTCCCCTGCACTGGTAGCGGTTCCGACCCGCTCACCAGTAACACCAGACGCAACCTCACTAACCGCAGCAGTTCTGCGATTCATCTCCTCGAAATCTCCGTCTTCAGTCGCTCATCGTCTTGACGTCGCAGCTCTCGGTCGGCCCCGCGTCGATCTTTGGTCTTCTCTCCTGTCCGCTGCCAGCTGCCTCAAGAGACCGGCCAGGTCGTCCATCTCGTACGACTTGTCCACTGGGGTTCCATTCGGCATGATCAGGCTGCTTGCTCGAACAATAAGTCGTTAACGTGTTCAATTAGCGCTGATATGCGATGGATGGATAAGCTCCTAACAGCCACACTAGGCTGTGAGCGAGGCACTGCAACACGCAGTGTGTAGAAGATAGTTTAGGATGTCTTTATTATGTCGGCCCGGAAAGGGGTAGACGAATGCAGGGGGAAAAGTGGAGTGGGTCATGTGGGCCAACTCTCCACAGCCCAGTAACAACCGCTCGTAGTCGAATACCTAAACCTCCTCGCATTGTGCCTACTCGTACATATCCGTGGGACTGCTCGTGGGTGATACCACGAGACGATCCCTATAACTTACCTCCGTGTCACCACGTATGTAACCGTACCTTATTGCTAGGCTGTTCGTTGAGACAAGCTATATCAAACACGTTGAAGCAGTTCTTAGGTGGACACAGTGCCACCTTTGCACGCGTCCGACGTCGATACCCAATTGCGTCGCTTTCAAGATGTTTTTTTCTCGTCTTTCCTGTGTTTTTGTTTCTTATTTTTTCACTTCAACATTGTATTCAACTTTTTTGCGAGTTGATCCCATATTACAAAACCGATAGTGGTATTGCTGCTGTAGACTACTATTAATATTTCGACCGGTACCCGCTGATCTTGTAGGTCCACGGCACACACCCAGGGGAGCACACTACCCTGGAGTGCGTCTGTATCGTCTCCCTCACCATGGCTCCCTCCAGGTCCGCTTGCCCTCTCTGGCGTTGTAGGATGGCACAGGTGGGAGTTAAACAGCAGTACACCCAGTTAGGCCATCGCCCTTCCTTGGACTTTCCGGCAGCCAGCTGAAAAATGATAAAGGAGAAGCAAGAAGCATAAGTCCGAAGTGATGCGGGATAGTGGTTTGAGTGCGCGCCACGGGTGTACTGGATGCGGAAACTCCCAGACCTTTTGTCCGCGCGTGTGTCTCTGCCGTCGCTGCCGTTGCTGTTGCCGCGCGTTGTTGCTTGCGCTGCTCGTTCCTCAACTGTTTGGGGTGCCCCCCACAGCAGGTGAGGCCCAAGGTAGTACGGTGTCCATACATGTACGCGGAATTTTTACCCTGACAACATCAGTACCTTGCGCTTAGAAATTGGACAGCAGTGATGTATGTGTCTGGGTTGATAAGAGGGGAGACTCTCGACTTTTAAAACCATTGAACCCACGCCTGACGTACATGAGATGTGTTCCCCGGCCACAACGGCACCATGGAAGGGTCTGCGCCTGGTCGAGCCGTGTTATTGTCCCGTATGTTGAGGGAAACGGCAACCAGTCTCCTCTGGGTCTGCGCCTTCCAGCGCCGTAACGCTGTACATACTACCAATGCTGTATGTTCACATTGTGTGTTCACGTGTCTGTGTCTTTCATTTATGCACGCTTGCCCACGCCTGCAATGGGAGGGTCTGCGCCTGGTCGAGCCGTGTTGTTTCCTCCTACGCTGAGGGAGACAGCAACCAGTCTACTCTGGGTCTGCACCTTCCCGCGCGGAATGCTATACTTATACTGCTGTGTGTTCACATGCCCCTCGTCCCATTGCTGTTGTATAGCGTATATTGGGAGGGTCTGCGCCTGGTCGAGCCGTGTTGTTGTCCCCTATGTTGAGGGGGATATCAACCAGTCTCTGGGTCTGCGCCTTCCCGCGCCGTAATGCTATCCTACTATTGCTGTATGTTTACATGCCCCACTTCTCATTGCTGTTAAATCGCCTACAATGGGAGGGCCTGCGCCTGGTCGAGCCGTGTTGTTGTCTCTTATGTTGAGGGGGACAGCAACCAGTCTCCTCTGGGTCTGCGCCTTCACGCGCCGTAATGCTATGCTACTACTGCTGTAGGTGCTGACATGCTCCTCGTCTTCCCACTTTAGGAGCTGTGCCACTCAATTAATTTTGTTTTTATTAATTTATTTTCGACTAATTTGATTAAATTTATTTTAATTGTTGGCGCTGTGGTACGCTGAGCTTACCGCAGTTTGTTATCACTGTTGTTTTGCTCGATATGTTCTCTGGTATCGCTTGCGGATTCATTAGTGTACCGGGTACACATGACTGGATGCTGAACACGGTTTTCTTGTGATGTTTTTACTTGCTCCCCCGCCAACGTTGATGTTTCCTCGTTTTTGCTCTACTTCGTTCGTGATCAAACCGGTGATGTTTGCTCCTGCGAGCAAACACTCGTTTGCCCATTATCATACGCGTTTGCCCGTGATCAAACCCAACTCCACGTTTGCTCGTGATCAAGCTGGAGGTGATCGCTGTTGATCAATAAAAAAACGGCACTTGTCAATTGGTTATGTACGCTGTGCATGCCTACCTTCATCTGTCATTTCATTTTGCCGGGAAGGGTTCCACTGTTGTTACTGCTGCCTCGTCGGGTTGTTGTTGCGGTTGTGGCTACCGCGACATCGTTTCTGTGTGCAGTAGTTGCTGAATCGCCCTCCTGTTTTCCCACCCCTTTCTTTTTTCATTTTCCCATTATTTGCGTTCTGTTTTGAATGCAGGCGATGATTGGGGTGTGGACATCGCTGTCGTCAGACACAGCAAGCAGTGACCACATAGTCGGCTCTCTCTGGAATGAGGCAACGACACAGATGCTAGATAGAGCCACTTGATGATGTCCCTTTTTTATTTATTGAACCGGATGTCATATATATATGCGCACCCAGTTTTGTTCATTCGTGTATATTGAAAGGTTCGCATGCTCCGCCGTATTTGTCAACTCCTGCCGTTTGCACTCATCTCTCAAGCAATGTATTCTGCTGCTAGGGCGCTGTTTTTTGTTGTTGTTTTTGTCCGCCCGCCTCCGCCTGTCTCTACTGCTGGTTGTTTTGTTTCGAATGTCCTTATCAATTAAGCGGAATAGCATGATTGCGCACATACTTTTGCGCTCCTTTGTTTGTACAAAGACTCGCATAATGCGATATATTCCTCAGTAAGGTGCCGTTCACTTATTCCTTGTGTTGCCTTCCGCTGCTGTACTGCTGTTGCTTTCTGCCGCGGTTGCTGCCTTGCTATGGGATGTGCGCTTGTTTTTCTTTTCGTTTTGTATTTTTCGTGCTTGTGTTGCTTCTGTTCGATATGATATGTTTGTTTGGCAGAAGGAGGAATGTCTTTCAAAGATGGCTCCGCACTTACCGTTGGGACCTTTGTTGCCGTGCGTAGCTTCATCATTTTGTACCGCCGTCCCGTTAACGTCCGTGCCCACAACTGTTACAATTGTTCCTCTGGTCCTTTACTTCCATGAATTTTCAGCTTGTGAAGGGGCAGAGGTGCTGCCGTCCTTAGAAGCCTGCTACGGCACAGAATCACCCGACACTAAACGACGGGTACCAAGCCTGCACCTCTATCGCGAAGGCGATGGAAGGACGCCCATAAATAATGCCTTTCCAGTGCACCGTTCCCTTCCTCGCGCGCCGTTCCCTCGCGTCGAACCTTGACTTGTGCGCACTCCCCCGTTCCGAATCCTTGTCTGCGCGCTGTTCCCTCGTCCCGAAGCTTTACCCGCGCGATGATCTTTCATTTCGAAGCCATTGCCCGTTCACCGATCGCTCGCTCTGAAGTCTGGCCCGTGCGCTGTTCCGCCGTTCCACCGCTCCGAACCCTTGCGCGTGTGCTGTTACGCCTTCCCTTCGATCCGAGCCCTTGCCCGTGCCTCCTTCTCGTCGCGAGACCTTTTCTCTGTCCGCCAAATAGGTGTCCGCGCCATGTGTCAGGACATGGGTTCCTTGTTCAGACTGCAAGAGTCACATGCCGGACTACAACACCGGCTACTGGCGACTGCGCTAGAGCGACCATAACTGGGTCCGGCGACAATGCGAAGCGTTTATTACCCTGTTTATGCTCCTCGTATCAGTTGTTCAGTTACACTTTGACCACGAGTCCCATGGAGAAATTATTGGGGGAAGAATGGTGCATCCAGTTGGTGGCAGCTGTTCGATTTGGAGTGGAGTAGTTCGGTCGAAAAAATATTATGATGCTTTGTTGCGATAGCAGGGTGAATGTTATGAGTGGGTATCTGTATCTAGGAAACTACTCTGGTGTGCGTGACGTGTGTTCACGTGTTTTGTCATAGTAATGTGTCTTCTTGGGCGGTCTTGGTTTACCAGTCTGAATTCTCCGATTTTTTGGGTTGTTTTTGGCTGTTTTGTTTTGTTTCGTTTTTTTATAATTTCGATAGCCGTGTTTGCTGCTATGTTTTGTTTTTGTGTTGGTTGTTGTTGGCCGTGTTGTTTCGCTTTGCTTTTTGCCTTTTTCGACTCCGCTCTTACTTTGGAGGCTTAACCGTTGCTACAATCTTTCTGCGATTGTAATGGCTTTGTTTCGGAGTTACCAACGGGATTTCATCGTGGTTTTTTGCTCGTTGTATGGGTTTTCCCTGGGCATCTGCGTTGAATCTATTTCACAGCTCAATTGGAGGGTATGCTCTGTTTCTAGGATCGACACTGCTTCGTGAAGAGTCGCATAGGCTGTTGGTACATTCTCTTGAGAAGTGACGGGGTCGTGTTCACTTTTTTGGTGTGAGTTTAATTTGAATGGACTTTTAAGTGGTTGTTGGGTGAGGGCTACATACTTATTATCCTTGAACTTCAGCCGTATAGTTTTTTTGCGGTTTATTTTGTCAGATGCTTCCTTTTTGTGCTTTGATACCTGGTATCGGTGCTCCGCTTTGCCAAAGGTTTACGTTTTCTTTGCCCGTCGTACTTTTCTTCTTTTTGCGGTATGTTATTGAGCTACCGAGGTTGCATTTTGGTGGAGAATTACATTGTGTGTGGGCAGACTTAAAAAGGAGTAGACGGGTCAGTCCCGTGAAGTTGCGTGCTGCTTTCATGTGCGTCAATTTTGTTCACACACGGACGTTCAGCCATTATCATTGAATGATGGTCAAGCGATCAAATACGCAGCGAAAAGGCAGAGGGAGGGGTTTTATCGAGGATTTCCCATATTATATGGCCCCCGTGATTTATTTTTGTTAGCCTATCATCGAGGTCATTAATGCTGTAAATAGCTTTGCGGCTCTTTACCCTTGACTATACAGTCACAGGATTGCTATAGCATATTGCCCTTGTCACCGCAATATGCTAGGGGGATGTTAATGTTCTGTGACAATTTCAAGAGTTACTATGACAGAGGCTTTTTCCTGATAGTAGGGCCGCGCTATTTACGTCCTCTCCCTAAGTCGGGTGCGGCTGCCCCACCCGGACACTTTTTCTTCTTCTTCAACCAATCTTCAATCAACCATCTCACAATTATTTGGGTGCACGTTCTTTAACCCTTCGGATCAACGATCAAGTTACCATTTCCACATTCTTGGGAGGCTTCCCATCTTGAGCACCTGCACATACATGGGGCTTGCTCTATCTCTACGAGGGTCGCACAAGCGCCTCCTGAACTCGGTCGCATTGGTCCTTCGGAGGTCGGTCATTATGAACACCGAGGCGAGCTACAGATAAAACCCATAGGTGGACCTTGCGATACTAGTAGTCTAGACTAGGTACCCTCGTCTGCTTCGCCATGAATATCCTCGCATGTCTCACCCTGACTCCAGACCTCGCTGCACAAGATTTCGATTCGTGACATATTCGTTTCACTACTCGCTTCTGGAAAAACCGACTATACCGCTTGTCACCTAAGAAAGACTGCCACGTATATATTACACGTAGTACCTACCACGACGCATACGCAGGACAGACTGGAGTAAATTGAAAACAAAACGAAGAACGCATGAGAAGAGAAAGAAAAGGGAAAGAAAAGAGAAGAACGCGAAAAAAGCAAACATAAAGGAAAAGGAAAGAAGAGGAAAAAATGTTGAAAAGAGAATTGGTTTGTACGATCTTATTATATTCGAGGGTTTGCGTCAAATTACTTCGCTAAACTTTCTTCCATCATTCTGGAAAGAGGCCACATTCACTCCGGCGTGCTTTTGGTTGTGTTTGCGGTTAACAAAATCGCAGAAAAGGCGTACACGGCTGTTGTTGCGATTTATCGCCCCCCCCCGATTTATGGGATCCCTTCGGCAACATCCGAACCCCGCTGAAATATATCATCCCCGCTAAAAAATATATCATCCCCCCGTGAAATATCCGATCCCCTCCTAAAATATATAATCCCCCCATGAAATATCCGATCCCGTCCTAAAGTATATGATCCCACCCTGAAATGTATGCCCCCTCCCCCCTCTGTATCACCCCGTGATACAATATATAACCGGTTGAAATATCTGACCCCCCCGGTGATACACAGTGTATCAAGGGCGCCTGAGGTACAGTTGATCACGGGGGCCTTTATCACCCCCTGATACAGTACATCACCTACCTGCTGAAAAATCTGATCCCCCCTGAAACATGTCCCCCCCCCAAGATACAGTGGGACTATATAACCCCTCATACAGGATACCCACTGTTGGGATATATCTGGTCACCCCGTGAAACATATCACCTCCCTCCCCATGATACAGTGAGGGGATATATCACACCTGATACAGTATATCACCGGCTGCAATATCTAAATCTTTGCCGCGCGCATTAGAAGCAATGCCACCCCTGTTACAGTGTATCGGGGTGCGCCGAGGGTGTTGCGATTTCCAACCCACTTCAACTTATCATTTTCATTTTGTAAAGTATATCACCCCGCTCTTTGATAAAATACAGGGGGGCAATAATTCACCCTTGTTCGTATGTTGCGATATATCGCCCCCCCCCGATTTATGGGATCCTATCGGCAATTTCCGAACCCCCGCTGAACTATATCATCCCCCCAAAACATATCTGATCCCCCCCAAAAATATCTGATCCCCTCCTGTAATATCTGATCCCCCCCTAAAAAACATGACCCCCCCTGAAATGTCTGCCCCCCCCCTTGAAATATCGTAACCCCCCCTGATACAGTGTGTCAGGATGATACAGTTTATCACGGGGGGGCTATGTCACCCCGTGATACCATTATATCACCGGGTGAAATATCTGATCCCCCCCTGATACAGTGTGTGAGGCTGATACAGTGTATGAGGGGTGCCTGACACAGGGTATCAGGGGGGGCTGATATAGTGTATCAAAGGGGGGCTGTATCACCCCCTGGTTCAGTATATAACCGGCTGAAATAAAATACCCCCCCCTGAAATATGTGATTCCCCCTGAGGCAATGGGACTACATCCTGATACGGTACATTACCGGGTGCAATATATCTAGCCTCCCTCAGTGTTTCAGAGAAGGAGGGCTACATCCACACGTGATACAGTATACCACCGGCTGAAATATATGATCCCCCCCGGTGATATACAGTGTATCAAGGGGGCCTGATACAGTTGATCACCGGGGCCTTTATCATCCCCTGATACAGTATATCACCTGCTGAAAGATCCGACCTCCCTGAAATATGTCATCTCCCCAGATACAGTGGGACTATATCACCCCTCATACAGGATACCGACTGTTGCGATATATCTGGTCACCCCCTGAAACATATCACCCCCCCGTGATACAGTGGTGGATATATCACCCCTGGTACAGTTTATCGTCAGTTAGGTGAAATATCTGATGCCCCCCCTGAAAGTGTGTGCTGTATCACCGTTGATACACTGTATCGTCGTCACCGATTTGAATATCTGGCGCCCCCTCTGGTATATATTTAGCCCCCTTGATACATACAATGGGGGCTATATCACCCCTGATACAGTATATCACCGGCTGCAATATCTACATCCCCGCCGCGCGTATCACAGGCTATGCCGCCCCCGTTACAATGTATCGGGGTGCAGAGGGTGTTGCGATTTCCCACCCACTTCAACGTATTTATCACCGCGCTCTTTGATAGAATACAGGGGGGCAAAAATTTACCCTTGTTCGTAGGTAATCGGTCGCCGGTTTAGGTCGAGGGGAGGGGGGTGATACATTTTAGGGGGGGATCAGATATTTCAGGGGGGGACCAGATACTTTTGGGGGGGGATCAGATATTCAGGAGGGGGATCAGATATTTTAGGGGGGGATCAGACATTTCGGCGGGGTTCGGATGTTGTTGAAAGGATCCCATTAATCAGGGGGGCCGAAAAATTGCAACATACGAGCATTCATTATATAGGGTATTTTGGTGTTGGGAAATCATTGTATTCTATTGGATGATGGTGTGTTGTCAGAATGCCATCCCCCTCGCTGGAAACGTTCCTGTCGAATGGCAGAGTTGGTTCAGGGTTTGTTTCGATGGGATACGCCCACTCATAGGTCTAGTATTTGTTCGGCCAAGTTTTGGTCTCAGCTTTGTGGGCGCCTTTTGGACGATCTTGACTCATACGTATTGGCTGTTACAATCTACTCGAATGTACGCCACGAAAATATGGTACATGGTGATCAACACCTAGGACTTCAGTTTTATATTCTGCCACCGCGCAACGAAGGCCCCGCGCTAGGTGGGCCACTCGAGCTAGCCGTCCCTGAGCATGGGTTATCCCTTTAGATATACCCCATGGGATGAGGGATATTCCTATTGGCGGCTTTATCTGAACTATGGGCAACCGCATGGAATGCCCCATGGGACGAGCGACATCCGATCGATTTTTTATGGACCTTCGGGTGAACCATCCCATGGGAAAGACCATAGGATGTTTGGGGTCTCCATCGGCCACTCTTCTTTATGGATTGGTAAACCACCGGATCATAGCCAGTGGGAATCTCATCGGGCAACGTGTACAATGCCCAGCATCCCATGGGACACCCCATGATAATGTGATGATCGACATACCAAGGGATCCTTTGTACGTTGTTCTATGAATGTAAGAAGTAGGGAGCCCCATAGGTTATCTCATGGGATGTCCCATATATATGCTTCCAATCGTATTATGTACCTCACGTGATGTCTCATGGCAACTTCGTACCAGGTACGAGGTGATCGGAACACCGGTCCATGTTTTAGAGACGTTGAAAATGGGTATTATTACTGCCTCCCCCGGAGAGGATGATGGGAGCGGGAGGAGGATGATGGGAGCGGGAGGGGGAAATTGGAATTTGGGAATGACCAAGAGAGGCCCTCCCTCCCCCAAGCTCGCCCTGTCCGCCAACCATAAATAGCGACAAGCGCTCTGGTCCCATACTTGGATAATTGCATCGTACCACACAACACACCCACGCGGCTAAGGCATACGTACGGACCCTACCTTACATACCATTCTTCATTCTCCCAGACGTGCGTATGAGAGCTTAAAATGCAAATGGGCATATTCCGTTTCTTTTGGTACCATAGATGATGACGATGTATGTGGCACACGAGCATTTGTTCTTACGTGTATCATACAATAACATTGACAACTCGTATCACGTAACAGTAAATATTGCTACTGGTGGCTCTATACATCACGTACGTACCACACAAATATATATACGCCCCACTTACAGTCGAAAGCGGCTAAGATTATTAACACTAATAAGCCATTGGTATCACGTCATTATCTTTCTAGCCATCCATGACGTAGCTTTCATTCATTCCCCCCCACACAACCCGTAATACGCGCGATCGGGGTATCACACACAGCTTGCAAATATGAGTTTCGACAAAATATTCGATCTCACAGCTGTAGTAGTTAATATTTTTCATAATATATTATAAAATACTTTTTTTTGCTTTTTTTGTTTTTTTTGCTCCTCCCTCACTTTACTTCAAACGACCCACATCGAAATCCGCCAGAGTATTGAACACTTCCACGTGCTGGAGATCCCGCTGCTGCAATTCACCCCCTTCCTCCCCCCCCCCCCCCCCCCCCCTCCCCCCGACACCATTCCCTCACCAGATATTGGACTTACAGACTTCACTTGATAAGCTGATGCATTACCCTCAACGATTTTCATAGTTTCCGTCCACAGACTGACTAACATCACCCGGTTGACCTGGATAGCTACATTGTAGTTGCAAGTGGAGTCTCCGAAACATCCCCAAACCTCCCACAACTCATCACATGTCACCCACCAACATGACGGGATACTCAATAAGCAGACTACCTATACATACAAACGCTTTATTGTCAAATTCCCCCCCCCCCCCCCCCCCCCCCCCCCCTCCCCTCCCCCCCTCCCCCCGCCCGCCCCTCCCCCGCCCCCCCCTCCCTCTTTTTCTTAAACCCTAGCCTCACTCCGTATTTCGATTCAACCCACACCGTGTAGCAAAATAATTAATACACACATAGTCAAACTATGAAGAGTAACGGTATTATAAGTGTATTATGACACCGCTACAACCCATAGTTGTCAAGGCTGGTTACTGCATGTCTATCTTCAGGGATAAATATGCATTTAATCGTACTTGACAAAAGCCGCGAGGGGGAACGTTGAAATTCCCAAACGTCCCTCGCAACTTCGTTTTAAGCCCCCCGAAGCAGTTTTCTCGGCGTACAAAAATACGTTTTGCAGATATATACAACAGCCCCCCCCTCCCCCCCTCCCCTCCCCCCCTCCCCCCCCCCCCCAACCACTGTACACCAATATATATATATTCGAAAACACGATTGTGATACAATACGATAATGAAGTCTTGAACGTCAAACAAAAAGTACATGTAGAAAAAACCACGTGGTTGCAAAACAAACAAAACAAAATAATATATATTCGAAAACACCACCCTGATACAATACGATAACGAAACCTAGAACATCAACCAAAACGTACACGTATAGCAAAAACTACGTGGTTACAAAATAACATGTATTCGAAAATACCACTCCGAAACAACACGATAACAAAGTCTAGAACATAAACCAAAACATATACGTATAGCATCAAAAACGCGGAAAACACCACTTTGAAACAATAGGATAACCAAGTCTAGAATATCAACCAAAACATACGTGAAACAAAAACCACGCGGACACACGACACACAAAAACCATATGTACGTCCGCATACGAACACCAGTCAAAAGATGGAACCCATATACCCTGGGTTCCAAATTGAGGTCCCTTCGAGTCAGAAACATCACATAGTCCACATATAGTCTTTACACAAACCAAAAATTGCGTCGCAACTGCTCGTTGACAATTGCGTCGCAACTGCTCGTTGCCAAATGACAGGTTCATCAAGAACGCAATAACAAACATAACAAGAGACAGGATAATCGCGGCAGCGCAGATCATTAAAGCATTCGCCCACCACATCACCTCCTTTTGAAATTGGTTTTGGGCATCAGCGAACTGGGTCCAACGCATGCCCGTAGTGTCTTAGGTGGAGTGAGGAGCGGTAGTAAAAATCAAGTGCGCTGCTCGATAACCTGTTCCAGACAGTCGGTATACTGAACAATCTTCGGGCGCGTCTTCTCTGTGTCAGGTGTGTGAGGAATTTCTTTGTCGTTTTTCAGGCAAGCGGTTGCGTTGGCATATATATACTACCTGGCTTGATGAAAAGGAAAGGAACACCACTCAGCGATCATCTACTAAATGTTAGGGCATGTTTACATGAACACCACTAGCAAGAGCACCAGACATGGACGCGACATCTACAGGACTACAACATCTTCGACGACAGTGGGGAGAAATCAAGACGTATAGGCGTACACTATAGTCTATAATAATGTGAAAAGTAAGTACAGACAGGGATATTAACACAGCGGTAAACCACACGACCAACCTATTTCGCAGGGTATTTCGTGCCTCCATCCGCATACATGATTGCCTGACAACCTCTACCATTCCAAACGCAGTGGAATGTGCCTAACGAAGTAATGTCACCCCCGCGTTCAATAGTGGTGACATCGCATGTCCACGTGAGACAACCTTTACGAAACGCAGTAGCATATGCCTGACGAAATAAAGTCTCCCTCGCGTTCAATAGTAGTGACATCGCATATATATGACGTTGCATGCCCACCTCAACTGCTGTATTTGTAAGATGTATCTCTGTCTTAGAATTGGCGACCTCAGAGCCCCACAGCGGCACGGTAAAATTCATGGACGTGAAATCGTACATTTGAGACAATAACAAGTTGAAAAGGAAGCACAGGCAGACCTGATAAAATTGCGATAAACCACACTGCCGACCCATCGCATACCCTCCTGAGACGACCTCTACGAAACACAGTACCATATACATAACGAAGTAAAATCGCCCTCGCGATCAATAGTGATGACATCTCATATATATGACATCACATACCCACCTCGCCTGATGTATTTGTAGGATATATCTCTGACTTCAAATTGACGACCGCAGAGCCCCACATCGACAAGGTAAAATCATAGGCGTGAAATCGTACATTTAATTGAGATCAAAATAATTTGGCAAAGGAAGCACAGGCAGATGTGTTAAAGTTGCGGTAAACAACCTTACCAACCCATTACGTAGGGTATTTCGTACATACCGTCTGCATGATCGCCTCCCAACCTATGCCAAGCGAAGTATGACTAACGAGGTAACGTAATTGAGCGCGTGTATACCAAGTATGACTAACGGGGTAACGTGATTGAGCACATGTATACCAAGCGTTCCTTTAAAACTGACGATTCGCATCCCTCCTTCTAATGCTCAATGGCGGAGACAGTACATGGCCACATACATCACCTCGCATGCTGTATTTGGCAATACGTATCTCTTTCGTATAATTAGCGATGTCAGAAAATAATGGTAACTGTATGATGATGGTGAAAAACAGTGCATGACCACATCACCTCGCCTGTTGTATTTGACACTACGTATATCTTGCTAAAAATTAGCGATGTCAGAAAATAATGGTAACTACAAATATTCTATAAAATATTCTAGCTTTCGACCCATGTATCATACAACAACAAATTATGAAGATTTAACACGTTATTTACTACACTTAAACACTGCGTTGCATGCTGCATCTAACATCAAACCTTCTAGAACAGTAAACATTGCAAACCAGATGATATAAAGGGATGTCTTATTGCTTCAATCGTCAGGTTTGTCCCCTTTGAGGATTTATAGTTTCCGCGCACATATTGAAATGTTCCGCCCCCCGCCCCCCCCCCCTCCCCTCCCCCTCCCCTGACCCCTCTTGTTCATAAAAACCCCAACCCCCCCCCCCCCCCCCCCGTCCCCCGTCCCCCGATTCCCCCCCCCTTCCGCCTAGTTTGTCCAAACGCCCCACTCACAATCGAAATCGACCTGAGTAATAAACACCTATACGCAGTTGATATTACATCATTATCTTTCTGACCATCCATGACGTAGTTTTCAATTCTTTCCCCCCCCCTCTCCCCCCCCCCCCTCCAACGCCCCCTCTTTTCCAACCACCCGCACGATCGCTTAGACCTAGCACCACGCGTATAAGAAACCTCTCACCTAGAGCCCTTCCTTCCCCCCCCCCCCCCCGCCCCCCCCCGTCCCCACCCCCCACCTCCCCCCCCCCCCCCCCCCCCCGCAACCCATCCCAACCCCACCCCCTCGAACACTCCACCCTCTCTTTACTCACTAATTGTACGACTTACCCCAGGATATACATTACAAACAGAAGCATAATTCCAAAACCGTCACATTTATCCTCTCAAAATTATGTATAGTTTCCACGCACATATTGAGCTGCCCCCCCCGCCCCCCGCCCCCGCCCCCCCCCCCCCCCCAATTATAAACTGGTGCCAAAACCGTCAGATTTATCCCCTTGAAAGGATTTATAGCTTACATGCACAAATTGCCCCCTCTTCCCCCCCCCCCCTCCCGCCCGCCCCCCCCCCCCCCCTCCCCCGCCTCCAAACCCGCTCGCTTTTGATCAAAACCAGGCCCCCACGTCCTTCGAAACTCCGCCCCCCCCCCCCCTCATCGGTTATTCGACTTACAAGATTCACTTCATAAAAGGATACATTTCGCTCCACAGCTGTCAGATTTTGTCCCCCTCAGAAACGTGTTTTATAGTTTCCGCGCACAGACTGACTAAAATCACCCTGTTGACCCTGATAGCTACACTGTAGTTGTAAGGGGAGTCGCCGACCTATATCCTTAATGAGGACATACAACTCGTAATGCGCGCGATCGGAATATCACACACAGCTTGCAAAGATGAGTTTCGACCAAATCTTCGATCTCACAGCTGGAGTGTATTTACATTTTTTATAATATATACAGGAACGTTTCCCAGTGGATAGTCCGCCTGATCAAACATCCATGCCTTTATAACATAACATGCCACATACTGCAATACAGTTATAAAATATTCCTCTCATGATTCACAAAATAACTTTGACGGCGTATCTCCCCAACTACCATACTATTCCTTAGACAACGAATGGCCCCGAACACAATACCCCATTGTTCATATTGTAGATGCAATTCGGTTCTACAAATCGAACCATGATATCGTTACTTCTCATATTCCCCCCTTATGATACTATTATCGTTTTGACGTGCCTCTCACTGTACCCAGGTCTAGAGGCACTGAAGGAGAGTATTCAATACCGGGCACCGTAAGTAGGAGATATTACTCCAATGGCAGACACTCCATAAACTACTTCTCCAATGGCAGACACTCCTTAACCCGCTATAATACCTATCTCCTACTTCATTTCTGTTGGAGCACCCAACACCTCCTACCACTATATACCACCGCATGCTCTCCTAGACCCGAAACAAGCAAGATCTAATTATATATTCATGGAAATGTTACGGTGGAACTCAAAAGACTCCTTAGAAAAAGCCTTGATTTAGAAATCCGCATGCTGGAAACCGGACGGCACATGCGTGACAAAGATTTCTTCCTTCCCTTCCAGTTCCCTAAGAAAGTGGTGCGGTAAGTCGATGTGCTCACAGTTTGAGATGGTAATAGGGTTCTACGTGAGCTGCAAGGTACCGTCGGTATCCTCGAACACTGAAATGCACGGCATTCCGACTTCAGGCAGCATGAAACGCCAAACCTGCCTCGAGAACAACACATCTATAATGACGTCTGCAAGTGCTACGTACTTCGCCTCCGTCGTGGGGAATATCACACACTTCTGTGTCCTAGAAAACCAAGACACGGAAGCACCCCCACTCATCACTCGTCGCCTCGAAACCGACGTCCTGTCAGTCGCCTTACTTGCGTAGTCTGCGCGTCTGCAAACACCTGCATGCTCAACCCTCCACCTGTACCTCTCTGAAAAGTAATTCCGAATGAACTCGTCCGTCTCACATACCCCAAGATACTAAGTGCTGCCTTCTAGTGCACATACTTAGGCGCAGCGCAGTATCGGGCCACTGCTCCTACTGCGTTGGAAATGTCCGGCCGTGTCCGGGTTGACAGCCACATCAGTGAACCGATCAACTCGCGAAACGGCCCGTTCCCCGATGCTCTTTTCTTGTCGAAATCCGCACGATTAGTACGAATGGTAAGCGGAACACTTATACCATACTGTACCCTGTATTCATCCGCCAATGGTTCTACGAGTGCTTGTTGGGAAATCTTCTGTGTACCCTTCTCCCAATCCCTCTCATAGAAACTCCCCGAATACCCACGTAACTCCCCAAGGTTTTTGACCGGAACCGTTCTGTTCAAATTCCTACCAAACTCGTCACACCTGGCCTTTTCTTCAACCGCAAATATATCGTCCACATGCACTGCCATAGTTATTACTATACTCCCCCCTTCCATCAAACGGAACACGCATGCATCGGCGAGGCACTGCACAATTCCTAAAGTCAGTAAACACCTAGTAAGATGCGCATGCCATTGTCTCGATGATTGCTTCAATCCGTATAGGCTCTTTTTTAGCCTTATTACCTTCCCAGACAACCTACGACAACCCTGGGGCAAACGCATGTAGACGTTCTCCTCTAGATCAGCTTGGACGAAGGCCTGCTCGATGGCAATGTGACACAAGTCAAGGTCCAACTCGCACGCCATCGCTGTTAACAACCGAACACTCGAAACAGCAACAGTGGGCGTGAACAATTCTCCAAAGTCAATGTTTACTTTCTCCTGATCCCCCCGCACTACCACTCTCGCCTTCGTCTTGGTGGGCCAACCGTATTCGTCGGCCTTCCAATCGTAAACCTACTTCGCAGAAATATAGTTGTCCACTGCTTGCTAGATCGGCTCGAACGTCCCCGCATCCAGAAGTCCATAGAACTCCCGCCCCGTCGAGTCCCCCCACAGATGTGCATGTTCTGACGGCATAGTATCCTTGTGCATCTTGGGGACCTTGAGATCAGACGCGTAGCAGTGCGGCAAATCCGGGGGCCTTTGAGCCGGCCGCTGGTCGTCAAATGGCGTCAATGTCCTCCCGAGTCGCCCGCATTGCCGCGAAAGCCCCCGGTGTCCCCCCATCCCCCCCCGGCACAAAGCGGCGGCTGCCCGCCACCCAGGCGGCGGCTCCTTGCGACGGCTGGCGTCGACGGCCCTACGCATATTCAGCATTATCACCAGTGCTGATTTTCTCATCATCGACAAGAGTCCGGTGCTGTGGTCAACGGCCAGACCGCCTTCGCCTGGCGGTGGGGGCGGCTGCGTCTCCTTGGCGGCTTAGAGCTGGACCGTCGGCGTCGCGGAGAACCTGACCGTCTTCGGTCGTGTCCTCGCCGACACCCGCTTCAGCTGCAGTTCCGTGTGTGGCCGCGGCAGGGGGATGGCGGGGAGCGGCGCAGTCGGCGATTGCGGCGATGATGGCGGCGACGGTGACAGTGGCGACAGGGCCGACGGTGACGGGTAGATCGGAGGTCACGGCAGCGGCGATGGTGACGGCGGCGACGGGTGGAGCGTCGGTGACGGCGGCGATTGTTGGAGCGGTGGTGACGGTAGGTAGGCGATGTCGAGTCCTGTCGACGTTGTCGGCGCGGCGGCGTATACAGGACCCCCGACGACGCCCGGCGCCGGCAATAGCAGCAGGGGCGTACAGCGAACCGTCCAAACGACATCGCTGGTATAGCAAATGCCCCCGGTCGAGGCCTTGATCACCTTTACGGCGGACGAGGGGTGGTGGTATCCGTTGTTCAGCAAATAGCACTTAATCGATTGGACGTCGGATTTCGAGCTGCGGTTCACCCGCATCATGCCCTGCTGGAAGAACGGTACCACCTGCAGATCCGGACGTCACCAAACGAATACTTGTACGGTGGCCGCCAACCAGTGTTGGCCTTTTGTCGCGGATCGGTTGAAGCAGTCGACAGCCCAAAAGACAGCTTCCAGTTACAGACGGTTCCCGCTGGTACCGAGGTTGAGGGTTCGGCGGAGGTCGACGTCTGGGAAACGCCGCTGAGTTTCGCCACGGGCTGCATGACCCCCCTTTATGGCGCGCCAGATCGCGCTTCTGACTACCGCGTTCTGCTGTGGTCTACCTGGGGCCGTGTGCTCGCGACGTATCCCGGCCAAGTCGCAGAAGTCGACATAACTGCGACTGGTGAATTCCCCACCGTTATCCATGCGGAAGCATGGCGGCAGCCCCATGTGGTTCATGTCGGTGATGAACTTTTTCACGTGCGCGATCGTCTCCGATTTCTTCTTGATCCCGTAAAGCCGCATCCACCTCGAGGCGCTGTCCACGAACGTGATTAGGTAAACGGACCCCCCCATGAATGCCTCGTAGGGGCCGGCCAGATCGATATACACCGTCTCCATGGGCCTCGCCGCGCGCGATGTCGTCCTCGGCGGTACCCCGGCGCGCACACTCTTCGCCTCCACGCACCCAGCACATGGTTGCAGCACGCCCGTCAAAAATTTGCCGTGCTGCCGAGCCGTTGCCCTCAACAAATTCTCGCCCAAGTGGTCTGTGCAAAAATGGAAATGGTTAATGTCTGCCATTTTAACGAGCTTCCCAACGGTAAAGGGGTGCTTACCAGGAGCAAGGACAGCTGCAGCAGTCATGCCGTCCCCAACGTGGAGGGCATGCTAATGTGACTTTTCAAGCGCTTGCGCTACTGCATCATTGACGGGAGGAGGGAAAAACTCGGTATGCGCAATGCTATCGATACCATCCACAAGCTGAACATCCGAGTAAATTCTCATGTCTTGTTCCTGCATACCGGAAGCGGTACAGAGGGGCCTAATGGTTACTCCGCCTCGTTCTACGTCCGGGGTTGGCACCATAATCGGACCAGATGTGCACTGAAGAGTCGGGCTTATTCTGGGTCCAACTGAAGTAATTGGGGGAAGACAGTACCCTTGACGCACTACACCACAAGCAGTGGGCGGGAAACGTGTATCCACAGGTGCTATGCCGCTAACGGCAGGCGAGAAACCTAAGTCCGCAGGTGTTATGCCACTAACGGCAGGCAGAAAACCTTAATCCGCAAGTACTATGCCGCTTACGGCAGGCGGGAAACCTAAGTCCGCAGGTGCTAGGCCGATTTCGGCATGCAGGAAACCTATATCGGCAGGTACTATGCCGATTTCGGCAGGCAAGAAACCTAAATCCACAAGTACTATGCCGCTAACGGCAGGCGGGAAACCTAAATCCGCACGTACTACCCCTTCTACTCTCTGATAGGAAAAGGTGGGGGAACCAGACACCAGGGGCCCTGCCCCGTCTACCTTAAGAGGGGCTTGGGGTTGGGGGACTGAGGGGTCAAGGGGAGGGAGGGTTGAATACCACACGGGACAACAGACTCATCACTAGATAAAGCGGGTACAGCAGACAGTCCTATGGTAAGGGTCGGATGCATGCGAGTCGCATACAAGCACGACCCGGTACCGTCACGGGGGAAAGTCAGACGCTTACCGAAGAGGTGTACGCCTTCCTTGTCAAGGGTAATGATTTGTCTAGCCTGAACGTCATGGAGAGAGAAAAGGTTGAACCCAATTCCCTCAGTAACATACACCAGGGTCAGGTTAACGTTGAAGTCAGTAGTCGAATACATCGTAAGGTTTAAGCTACCCACGCCCATTTCTTGCATCTCTTTCGCATCACCAATCAACACCTTCTCTTTGCCAGAGGGAATTGCTTCCAAATCGTATACATTCGTGGGATCGTTGGTCATGTGGTTCGTTGCTCCGTTTTCAGACACCCAAAGCTCACTATCTACTGGACCAACAGTACGCCCCCCCACAGCCTCACGAGGAGGCTGACTAGCAAGCGCCAACCCAGCAAACCCTACTCTACCAAAACCGGATTCAACTCAGACTCACGTTGGGGCACCGATCGTGCCATCAGAAGATGCAGTTGGATCGGGGGAGATGAAGACGCTCCGGGAGCAGGCGAAGAGGAAGGGAACGGGGCATCGATGGAGTAAGGCTGCTGGATCTGCGGTAGCGGCGGCGGTTGCTGGTGTTGGGCGTAGTTGCGGCTGCTGGTAATGTGGCGGTGGCGTTGGCATATGCTGATGATTGACGTAGCCGTAGTCCTCCGGCGCCGGTTGCTCGTAGTATACAGTAGTAGTCTCCGTAGTCGCCATATTCGTCGTCGTAGTAGTATGTGGGCGCATCAGTGTCGGCGGCGGCGGTGATGTCAGGCACATGGGCAAGCGGGGCATGCCTTTGAACGGGGGCGGCGGCAATACTAGCTTGACCGTAAGAGTGTTCCCATGGCGGCTGTCGACTAAACCCTGCGGGTGGGCCCGACGGGCGTGCAGATGCGGCTCCGGGGGGTGGCCTTGGCTGGCCTGGGTCGATCCGCCATGCACACTACTGGTGCACATGCCCCAGCTCGTTGTAATTCTGGCATCGCTTGCAAATGTCGGCAGCATGGATCGGCGGCTGAATGCCAACCGGACGGGGAAGGTTAGGGGGATATCGAGAGTAGTCGTAGCCGCCGGGGGGGGTGGATACGAAGGCAGACCTTTCCCCCTACCCCCGGCCGCCTGCGCACGACTGTCCCCATACCTTCCACTGCTGCCCCAGCTGCTGGGTCCTGATCTCCCAGCTCCCTACTGCTGTGCTATTCCGCACCAACCACCAGCTCCGCGTCCGCCGCCCTGGCATTGCTGCTGCTGCTGCTGTCGCGGTTGCTGTCGTTGTTGCTGGTGAAGATGCGGCTGCTGATGATGATGCTGTGGAGCATGTTGACGATGCTGTCCGCCCCTGTGCTCGTTTCTCCTGTTGTTTGTCCTTCGCTCTCACCCTCCTCCTGCGCTAGCCCCATTGCCCCGACCCGAGTCGGGAGCAACGAGGGCGTGTCCCGTTCCGTTCCGCATGTCCTGTTCCCTCGCCATCTCCACCTCCCCGTACGCGCTCAGTACCACATCCTTAAGGACTTTGCGACTTAAACCTGCGTTGGTGAGCAGGATGCTCTTCTGGATTCCGAACGCGCGGGAGAGGTTGCTGGCTAAGTGGTGGTCAGCGTCAACATCTGAAAACGCCATTCCATGCGCGCCAAGTTGACTCTGAATCACACTACCCCTTGCAAAGCACTCGTTGGGCGATTCACCATCCTTCATCTGAAGGCTATACCACGCTTGAGTTAGCCTGGCCTTCTCCGCTGCTGACTGGGAAACATAGTGATTCTAAAAGATGGACCATGCTTCGCTGGGGCTACCTGCCTCCTAAATCAGTTCAAGAAGCGAAAGTGTAGAGATCTGAGATACCAGAATACTGCATGTACGTCGGGCCGTGCCAAACAACTCTTCCGTAAACTCTGCCGTCAGCGCTGCTATGTCAAATTCTGGTTTTCCTACCTTGATTGGCACATCTGTCTCTACCGCCTTCAGACAATCCTCCTGCCCAAAACAGGCACATATCTGACCACGGAATATCAACACCTTCTGCTGCATCTGCTCCCCAGGGGCCTAACAAGTCCATCAAACACTGCAGGCCGAACACTGGTACTCTGACAAATACGGACCATCTATGATAGCTGCTGCTGCTCCTGCACCGGGGTCCCTCTGAGAGCCCTTGTCACACCCTGCGCGATTCGGTCAGCGAAGTCGTCGCCGCTCCTGGACTCCTCGTCCTGTGCGGGCATACTCTTGTTTGCTGCCTCCTCTCGTGCTCGAGTTGCGGCTTGTTTTTTTTCGAATAGCTGGTGGGCTTCTTGTTGCTCGCGTTGATTGTGGTCGATGTGCGCCTGTATGGTCTCTAGTTGCCCCGGGGAAAATGCTACAAGCGAAGGAAAATCCATTCTCTATCTCTTTCCAACTCAAGCACTAGCTTCCGTTGACTTGATTTCAAGGTCAAATGCTAGCATGATCGGAAAACCGGTGCATGGGTTAGAGACGTTGAAAATGTATATAATTATTGCCTCCCCCGGAGAGGATGATGGGAGGAGAAGGGGGATATTGGAAGTAGGAAGTGACCAAGAGAGGCCCTCCCTCCCCCAAGCTCGCCTCGTCCCCGAACCATAAATAGCGACAAGGGCTCTCGTCTCATACTTGGATAATTCCATCGAACCACACAATACACTCACGCGGCGAAGCCATACATACGGACCCTACCTCACATACCATGCTTCAGTCTCCCAATACGTGCGTATGAGAGCATAGATGCGGTTGTGCATATTCCGTTTCCTTGTACCACGATGTATGTGGCACACGAGCAATTGTTTTGACGTGTACCATACAATAACAACTCGTATCACGTATTAGTAATAATTGCTACTGGTGGCTCCTAGGTCACGTGCGTACCACACAAATATACTCCGGAGTATATAAAAACGTTTCCCCATGGATAGTCCGCCTGATGAAATATCTATGCCTGTTTAACATAACATGCCACATACTGCGATACAGTTATAAAATATTCCTCTCATGATTCACACAATACCTTTGACGGCGTATCCCCCCAACTACCACACTATTCCTTAGACGGCGAATAGCCCTGAACACAATACCCCATCGTTCATATTGTAGATGCAATGCTGCTCCACAAATCGAATCATGATGTCAAAACTTCTCACAGGAGGTCCCCAACAATAATGACCACCAGGTAGTAGTAGTAGGGATCTTACACCACCAAAGTCTATGTCGTATGTCCCAAAGGGCGTCCTCTGGAACTTCTTAAGATGCACTATCGCATAATATACCACGTGTAATGTACAACGGGAATGGTTTACGGGATGTGCCACGAGATGCCTGGGGTTATACTCCGAATTTGTCAAAGACCATAGGACACCCACAGTCTCGAGGGATGTCTCAATGGACGCCCCATCGGACGTCCCGCAGGAGTTCAAGGTATTATGGTAGATATTTCTGGCGAACATTCAAATATACTTCGAACAGTACTGGTATAATATCAGAAGGAGTACAACCATTCGTACCAGATAGCGGTGTCATCATACGTGTAACATGGTGCCCGGTGCCATGAAACTCAACGTGCCGAGATGCAACATTTCACTTCTATAGCACGCTGTGTGCCGTTGTACGCATGTCTAAGGAGCTGCGTGTGGATGTCGTTTCGCGCTGGTACTTAAAGAGCAACAAGTACCGCATATATCGTCCGGTACCACAGAATAATATGCCTGATCAGGCAAGGGCGAACAGAGAACAAAATTCGACACCTACGTACCTTTTTTTTTATTCCCCCTTCCATAGGGGGGGGAGGGTACGAAGACCCCACCCCCCCCCATTACGCCACAAAATTTCCTATGTACAGTAAACAACCGTAATTTTAAATCCTATATAATAAAGGGGCAGGGGCGGTACTATAGAGCAGACACGCAGCCCCCTGGTCGAGCAGCAGCAGCCTGCGTACCACCTACGCACAGCGCAGAGCAACGGAGAAAAAGGAAGAGGGCAAGAGAGACAGTGGTCACAATGAACACAGCCTCCATGGTGAAGGGATCCCTGCGACAACCCTTTTTCGACAAGTCAGCTTGGCTACAAAGTGTCTGCGGAAAGCCAGCCGATGGCGAGGACTTAATCTGCTGCTGCGGAACCAACTTTGGTGACGGTTCAGGGATGGAGGAGGGCCAGGCCATTGAGCATGAGTGTTCGGCGCAGCACAGAGAATGAGTGGAGAGGCATAAGGGCTGTATTGTGATATTGGAGGGTATCGTATACCTCGCAGCAGAAGCAGCAGCGGCAAGCACTGGAAAGAAAAAACTCTGGTTTATAATATAGATCTATATGTAGAAGTGTTTAACATCGAACGGTGTGTGTCCTGTCGCCTCCTCCCCAAAAACTGCCATCAACAGCACTAGAAGAAGCCTAGCCTTGGCAGCAACAGCAGCAGCAGAGCAGCAACATCAGAAGCCGTAGCCGCATGATCAGAAACGATGAAAAAAACGCGCACAAACCGCGCACCAACTAAGTTGCGCGTCCCTTGCTGGTCCCTGCACGCCTTTCGCATGCGAGCAGAGCACTTCGGCTATTGGGAGAATCGCCGCGAAGACCAGCAGCGGCAACTGGGTGTGCAAGAAGTGCGAGCGCAATTTCGGACGCAATATAGAGCAACTCAGCAGGACCCAACGTGGAGACTCACGAACAGTCGCTTCAACACAAGTGAGGACTTTCGAGGACAGCAGTTGTTGCATTCGCTAGCACAAGCACTTTCGATAAACAAATGAAAAACGTCAGCTGTGAGGACGACCGATTAGATTATTAAAACTCAACTTTGCAAGCTGCGTGGTAAATTAGATCTATGTTTTTTTACGGTATGGTGCTTGTGAAATATTCCTGGTTGTCAATACACTGTTCACAATTTTTACGGGAGGTCGTTCGCCCGTGTTCAGCAGTTTGGGAATTGCCACGCTGGACGTATTTTAGTCGCGCAGTGTATGAGGCTGCATGCCTTGTCGTTTTGTGTATGTGAAAAGCAGGAGCGAAACCGTATTTTCTTTCCACGGCTGATCAATTGCTATTGCTTATGTCGCAAGGTTCATGTCGACCAACGTGTGTCGACAGGGATGCTGGTGCCGCGGCGGCGGTGGGGAGCCGGCGCACATTGCTGGATTTTTCCAACCGAAGAGCGCCACGGACGGCGCGAAGGAGTCGCTGGTGTTGATGGACAGTAGTAGCGACGGGGGCGCAAGCGTTGACGCTGACGTGATGGCGACGGGAGTTGTGAGCAGGGGTGAGGGTGGTGCGGGCCCGGGCAGTGACGCCGACGTGGTTGTGACGGGAGTTGTGAGCAAGGGTGAGGGTGGTGCGGGCGCGGGCAGTTTCGCTGACGTAGTTGATACGGGAGTTGTCAACGAGCTTAAGATTGTGACGGCGCGAGCATTGACATGGATGGTGGTTTCTCCGGCGCTGCAGACGGGAGTGTTCCCGCCGATAGGACGCTTGTCTACGCTTCCATCTACTGCGCGGGATTACGTCCGGCTGTCCGGGAGCCTGGTCTCCAATACTAATCATCAACTCTCCATGGTATTGGCAACCAGGGGGTGTCGTGGGAGGCTCGGATTAATCTGAATCGCGTGTCTCTCCGCGCGGTGCAAACTGCCTCCCGCGGTATCTTGAGCCCAGGCTGTGCGGGAACGGTGGAACAACCAAGAGGCACGTGCGCGCCGTGTTTGGACATCAAGGTCAAGTTGGCTTACAGGGTTTCGTGCCCAAGCGCGGCGCTTGCCCACGATTGTTCATTTCTAACTACATTGACTACCTTGACTTGACGCAAGGATTTACGTATCTAAACAACCTAAAGTACAGTTTGACGTCCCTTGCTCTTGCAATGTTGCCGTGCTTGCCGAGCCCATTTGTTAACGCAAGAAAGAGCAGTGACCCATCCACAGGGGCACAGACAACAAACGAACCACCGAGCAAGCAAACACAGTAAATAAAAACAAAATCTTGAAAAAATGTTTTTGTGGGCCTTGGAGGGGGGTGGGGGGGGGTAGGTGTGCGGCATAACCTTCCTTGTGCGCCCTTGGATCAGGCCTATTTTCTATTTTTAATGTGTCGCCGACAGCCCCGGTGGTCTGGTGATTAGCCTCGAACACTATGAGCGTTGGTCCTTGAATTCTATTCCCACTGTGGTGAGACTTGATTTGCAAAAATGTTGTGAAAAGTAGACTCGACTCACCCGGTGTGGTGAATCTCACTCGCGAGACACTGCTTCGGGTTTCGCGACCTGTGCAATCTCACAGCACAAACTATCTCCAGGTTCTTTCATCTGACGAGATATTGCTTGTTCTGGCTTCGAGAACGGGCCAAGATATATGATTGATGAATGCTGCGTAATTGAGCTTTCTGTATTATTCTTCTTCACTGCCCGCCTACCGATCCATCAAGTACTGACTGCATCAAGTTTACACCTATTTTCATCAGTCTCACTCAACCCCGGTGGCTTGCCATCTTCTGCTTCTACTCGAGGCGACTTCAGTCGACATCCAACAATATTTTGTCATGCAAGAGCGATCATCTCAACGCCCAGGACATCTGCTCTCACAATTACATTTCCGATCGTAGAAGTATATTCTTACAGTCAATTCTATACCATGACATTCGTATTCCTCTTAACTCTTTCCTGGAAACAGTACTACGTAGAATTTTTTTTTCTCCTATTACGACAACCTGTGCATCTTTCGGCATCACAGATAGATCCATACCCTGATCCAGATCTGCTGACCACTACGAGCGAAGATCAACTGCAATACCAGGTACTCTTGTAATTAGGTACCTCAACCTCTCCCTAGAATTTATTCCACTCTGAAATATGTACCGAAGTTGCGGCTTGTGGCTTAACTTTGTCAATACTCAACTGACTTCAAATTCTTACCACATTGACCCACCCTGATGTATAGTAGCAAACCAACTAGTTTGCTGTTCAAAGAAATTACCGCAAGGTAAGTAACCGCACTCGATTTCTTCGATGGCAACCAGAAATGTGCATTACTTAGACGTTTAATGAAATCAACGCGACCCGAACGAAAACTTGAATGACAACCCGAGTTCAACCCTAGTTCTCCAATCTATTCAGTAGGCGATGTCCCATACCTTTTCCATATCGTGTCAACTTTAGGGTCTGCCGTTCAGACTGAGCCATTGATGAAGACAGAATCAATAGAACAGTCTTGCTTTAAGCGCTAACCAAAGTACAAGGTATAATCCAAGCTTGACCGTACTCACCCATGCCAGTTAAAGTAGTGTGCGTTGGCAACCATAACTTACCTCAATACTCCAACAAGGTCCATAGCTCAATGCACTGATGAAACACGTGTGCAACCCACTCACCTTCTTCCCGGAACGCACGCTGAACGATTTCTGCGGACCTTGATTCAAGCGGTCCCAATTCTCCACTGTTCCCGGCACGGCAGCCTCAACGAAATCGGGGGGGGGGGCGTAGATGAAACTGCTTCAACACTATTGTTACGATACAACCGGCCCACCCAGAATACAGGCCATCTTCACAATCAAGGTGACTTGCTGCAGGCCACTGAAGAATAAACTTGCCATTTGAAAGTATAATAGGTGTATCAACCTTTCACCTGATAAGTGATACTCTCGCAACCATGGTGCTGCGTCAGTGTCTGTCTACCTTATACGTTCTTACTCATCATGCCCCAGAGATGTCGGTTGACGAACCTTTGACCCCGCGGCAGGCTGTCAAGGGCAATACACCTTGACAGACGGCCTTGACAGTCAGACACCAGGGGATGATTCAATCACATTCCCGTTTTTCAAAAACGCCTGACAATTTCACTGAAACCAGCGGGTATGTTCATTCTCAAGCTTTCTCCCGCTTGTGTGAGCGTGTCGTGTCCAGGAACGATGATGAAGCTGGCCCATACCTTGAGCAGCGTGCATGCGGATAGAGCGGGTTGGGGGTCGGGAGAAGCACGATAATCGTGCTTTGGTGCTCTCGTGCGAGTAAAAAAATATCTGAAGAACGACATGTTTGTGGATCGATGATGGAACTACTACTGCTGTGAAAAAGCAGAAGGGGGCACCATGTCGTTGACGTCAGCAAATGAAAATAATTCATTATTTCCGGTAAACGATATCTCGGTTATTCTCTTGCTCGTTGAGCAGCTCAATTATTGACGAAAAATGATCTGTATTGTACTGGGTGATATTTTTTAATTGTACTCAGCTTCTCGGCAATCGCAACGTCGACGATCAGCAGCACATGGGTGTTCATCAATGCCTCGGGAAAAGAACGGTTTGACACGTAAAGACCCACACTTGAGGCTTGATGGTTTAACATTCGACGCATACACATTTAGACTAGACGCTAAGCACGAGATCCGAATGTTTTCAGGCGACGCAGAATTTGATTGCTCAACAATCAACTACAGTAGTATCTGGTACGAGGAAAACTGCGCCAAAGCCGTCACCTCCTTTCTCTAAAAATTGTAATTACTCTCGCTCATGTTCAAATCAGTTGCATACGATATGTGTTGAGTATATAGGGGTTTCCAAATAGATATGGGGGCGTTATCTTCCCCGGGGATAAGGGACACTTTGTCATTACTGACCGAAACCTCTCGGCAGACAGTCTCGACACGTCGACCACTCGGCATCTCGCTGGCAACCGACATATTTGTCACTCCCCATGCCAAACACAACCATAAACGAAAACACCAAAAGTGGCGGCGTTGGGTGATCTGGGGTCCCTTTCTATTTAGCTGCTGGAGATGTTTCCGGGCGGCTATCCTCTAGTATCCACCATGAAATAAGCGCGAGCTCTTTCATGACTTTCGCCAACGTGCCGTATCGGATTCTGATGCTCTGGAGTAAAAGCTTAACCTGACAGGTAGAAAACAGTGCCACGCCACTCATGTTCCGCGCGCTGTGCGGCAAGGCGTTGGTATGTTTGAAAGCGGGTGTTATCGTGTCCTACGTGGGTGGTTGTTGTTACAGCTTCGGCAACCAAAATCGGAGTAGTACCTGACAATCTGACACTGATCTGAGTTCGCCTCGGACGCCAAAACGAACAATTCGCACGCAATATAATATCTGAGTTTGTTCAATTTTCTTGCAACGGATCTGAAAAGTCGAACGATACCCTCTCTCCAAAATTGAAGCGAGAGGGAAATCAGAGGCAAAGATAAAGGGTTCTTCTGCGCATGTCGTCTCGTAGATTTACCCAGCACTGTACTTCGGCATAACCACGATTACAATTTCACTCTCGCCGACATACCCGTCTTCCCTATGAAACGCTCGACTTATGCTCGCGAATGACATCGGTGCACCAGCATCAATCAAAGCGCTATCCTGTTGTGTAGTTGTGACAGTAACCCAAATCTACATTCTATGGTATTTTTTTTATTTCTCTTAACCTGACAGACATTCAGGAACTCCGATGAGCTGTCGATCATACTACTGACTGGTCTATGAGTAGTGGTAATGTAGGCAGGCAACGAGCGCACTGCGCTTATCGTTGCTGAAAGGCAGTTTCTAAACCAGAAATGTCTTGCCTAAAAAACCACACTAGTTCTTACAGAGCCCCGCGGAGATATACTACATTAACTGCTTATTGCTGTTATCAAAATAATGCGACATAATAAGGCAACTAACATCCACGTACGTCAATCACACCTTCGAACGGACTCTACTGTTAGAGAACGTACAAATATATGTGAGAAGTTGTCAAGGAAGTCATACTTATCATGGAGATGCCTGGGTGCGAGCGTCGTCCATGGGATCCTGTGTGTACCTTGGCAATGGTTGATAGTGAGGAGGGTTTACTTTCATCACCCTTCCGTGACAAACCTGATATTCTTTAACAAAGAATGGTACAAGTATCATGGGGGCCGAAGGATCTGCATGCTCTTGGTTATCGGCTTGCCACACACTATCAATCCTATTTCATTTTTGTAATAGCGGGTAAGGACGGCTCGGGGCTCTCTTTGATTGGGCAGACCTGGGTAGGCTGTTGAAGGGCCAACACAGGCGATACCGGTACTTTCACGGACATAACGGGCAAGGAAACGTACGTAAATGTCGAGATCGCTACTTCAGCGATGGGTGACAAAACGTTAGATACCGAGGTGCAACGCTACAGCAATTAGATTATTCCAAGTTGTAATCAACATTAATCTTTAGTTCACCAAATAAGAAACTGTTACACGGGAAACTGAATTTCTGGCCGGGAAAAGAGAGGTGTAGTGGGCGAAGAACGTACACGGAAATTCACACTGCCAACCGCGTATTATATCGCGCGCGCCGACGACCGGGGGTGTTCCAAGTCCCCCACCGATGGCCTTCTATCGGCAACCCGTGAATCTGCACGCGGTTTATCTGTGCGAATTCGTTATGTAATAGGAACATAGAGGTCACGACACCTTTTATTTCTACTTTTCGGCGTGCGATGGAACGCAACAATTTGGTTACTGGCGCTCGTGACACACAAGTCACGGATATTTCCTAGTGGATCCATCACACGAGTTTGTAGTCGGTAAATGTCGGAGGTCCCGACCGAGGGGGCCAAACGACAACGTACAACTTGGACACCCTACTCTAGATGGCGGTTCTCCAGTTTCTGCCTTCAGCAACACGACACTATCGACGCCTGGTGCAAGTTGGCTGCCTGCAACAACAGCCCTGTTTCGTTGTATGAATGTGCAGGTGTCGTGATACCGGAAGGTGGGAGGGAAGGAACGCAGGGGTATCAGCTTCGCTTGGAGACAGCACCGGTTCTTCTTTATAGATTTCTCATTATTGGCGTTGAGCTATGACAAGCTCGAGAAGACAGGAGAGGAGGAGGAGGAGGAGGAGGAGAACGAGGAGGAGAAGGAGGAGTGAGAGCACGGGGTGGCGTGAAGCTCAGAGAGTTCGCTTCACCCCAGCTTTGCTGCTGTGCTCTCTTCCGGACCTTCACCTATGGAACGTTCAAGGAACGTTCTCCCTGATGCTTTATATTCCCATGAGCGCCTAACGCGCTTACTTCTATCTATCTTGTCCAGAGGAAGAACGTTCCATTACCGAGAACGCTCTTGTACTATAAACTGACTAGATTCTACGGGTTATCCGCTTCACTCAGAATATTCCGTTTGAGGGAACCTTCTTGTGGTCCAATAGATCATGACTCTGCGGGCTATCTTACCGAATCTATTGCCAGCTATACTGACACTCTATTACATTAGCCCACCCTGAATAGTCGTAGATGCAGATCACCTGCCCATCAAAGGATGTCAACAAAACATCCAGAATTGGAAAGGGGATCGAAGATGCGGCTATTCGAAACAAACTAGAATGAGGCTATAGGTTCCCCCACACCTCGTAATAATGAGGCTTAAGCGCCTCATTGCAAGATATACAACCCTATGATGGAGCTCACAACCGTGAGAGCTCGAGAAAGGGTATGTACCTACGGTATACCAGTAGCAATCGGCCTACGGTAACACGAAGGGCGCGGTCACTGAGCGCAAGGATGCGAAGGGGGCCAAAGAAGAAGGTATAGACGCGGAAACCAAGTCAGAAGAGAAGAAGGGAACACGTGTCACGCTGTGAAGGCCAGAACATGTTTACGGCTTGAAGCGTAGTGCCGAAGGGGCGGGCGGTCGGCCCATTTGCCGAAAGGCCTAGAGAAATCAAGAAGCACAGCCTAAAGAACGTCAGAGTGCGCTACGTTGGACACTGACAGCTGACGTGGGGCCATCGGTTGGACGGTGAAAGAGCAACAACTAAGACGCGAAGAAGTGCGACTAAGACGCAAAGAAGTGCGCAAGCGTCGGGCCATTGGTCCAAAGGCAGAAGAGAAAGAGTCTGAAACAAGAGAAAACAAAGAACAGGGCCTAAAACAATGTCAGGGTCCGCAAGGTTGGACCTGGAAGGCTGACGTGGGACCATTGGTCGAAAGGCAAAACTATAAAGAACCAGTACGCTGAGGTTTAACGGAAGCACAGGGGCCGTAATATGCGACCTAGGAGGCTAGCATAAGGCCCTTGGTCGAACTGTAGAACGGAAAACCGAGGCTACCAAAACAAATCGCTAAAACGCAGAGAGATACAACATCTAAACAGTGACACAGACAACACCAAAATGGTGGTACTGGAGGCGTGTGTGATACGCCTGAAAGCTTAACCGGGGGGCAACAACAGTGCGGTACCCTTAGGAGCTATCTGGGTACAGTACCAGGAAAACGGAAAGGAATAAGTTGTGAGGTCACTTAGCCAAAGCAATACGCAAACAAGGACGAAACTGAAACGTAGACACCAGAAAGACGGAAGGTACTATCGGAAGCCGGAAAGAGAGTCGACATATGACACCTTGAGAGGCTAACTAATAACGGGAACAATGCCAGCAAACGTAGCGAGGCTATTCAACCATAACAAAGCAAGCCAAAAATGGGGTCATCAAGAAGAATCTCCTTCAGCTTAAAGCAGCGCCGGAAGTGTCTAGCTCCAGAAATAATGCGGGGAACAAAGACAAATATGAAGAAAGCCGCAGCTAGGTACTATACGTCGGGAACACGGGGTCGCTAACGTGGAGCAACCCTAGAAAGGTAACCGAGAAAAATGCACGGAAAAACAGGAAGTAAGCAAATCGTGTCATAGCAACGTACTGCAGCCTGGCAAAAAGAAGGAGAGTCCATAGAAAGGGACCTTATGTGAAAGGCTGCTGTAAGAAAACGAGCAACACTAGGTACGTAGCGAAGGAATTTATCCGAAAACGATTTCGCCGAGAACACAACACGAAAGGGGGTCAACTTGGAAAGACTAAATGGGCTGCGAAGCCAAACAGGGGTCAAAGCATGGGACCGGTGCGACAAGTACGTCGACAAGCCAAGAGCAAAACGGGGGCCAAGAGGGGACGGCCTGTGGACTACACAGTCAGGACGGCTGTAAACCATGATTAAGGACGGTGTAGTTAAACCCTATGGGCAGGTATGCCGAAAAGAAACAAGAAAAAGTGGAGACCTGTTGGCTGCAAAGCCAAGACGGGGATCAGCGTCATTGGAACGTAGGGGCATGGGTGCCCAGAGGAAAGGTAAGAAATAGTGGTCAAGGGGAATAGATCCGCTGGCTACAAAGCAAGAACGGAGCCCGACAGCAAGAGGCTCTTGGGGCAGGTACAACCAAAACAAAGTAGAGGCCAAAGAGACCGACAGATGGGCTGGAGAGTCAGCACGGGACCGCTAACGTGGAACCTAAGGGGGGCTCTCAATGTGAAGCTAGTGGTCGACAACATGGGACCATAGACAGTAGCAATAGCTGGAATGCCGTAATACAAGTGGCTGGGGCTAAAGTGCAGCGACGTACAGTCGTGGGAAGAAGTACGCCAAGAAGCAAGAAATGTCCAACAACCAAAGGAAAGTATGCCGAGGGGCAAGGAAAGTTAAAAAAAACAACAAAAGGGAAGTATGCCAAGGGGCAAGGAATCTCCAACAGCAACAACAAGGGAGGAGGTAATGCCTTGCGAAAAACGAAGCGAATATCGCGGAAAGCATCCATGTTGTCACCAAGCGCATAGGGCGCGGTGGGCACGAGACGACGGAAAACCTCGACATGGTTCAGAAAACGCCATGTTTCGTCGGTATGCACGAAACGTGGGTAGGCTACATAAGCCGTAGAAGGCGGAAGCAAAACCACAAAGGCGAACACTCGTCGTACTGTAGAAAAATGGAACAACTTGGGCGCGAGTTCAGGATCAAGGCGCCCATGAAAGTCATTGAAAAACGAACAAGTGCCATACTTTGAATGCGGCAAAACGGAAGGCATACTACTACGTTAAAACGTTGTTGGGGGCTCAATGATACTGAGGACTGTAAGGGGATACTTTGGGGGGGCACAAGGCGATAACACTGACGATACTGGTAACTACCAGGTAGAAATGTACTGAGACAGTAGGGTCCAAAGCTAATACGCGCACTAAGCGTTCACAAACAAATTCTCCAAGAAGAAAGGAGAGAAGGCTACTACGGTCGATCGCTAGCTGCGCATAGCGATAACCACCAAGGAGCAAGCGTGCCCAGAATATAAAAAAAATACAAAACAAAACAGATTATACCCGCGTTGCATGGACGCAAAAGCGGAAGGTATCGGTTCCGAAAATTCACGAACGCCAGAGTCGGGAGGAAATACGTTCCGAAAACGCCACACACTGCCGAGAGGAGGGGGTGTACGTTCCCATCCGGCACATAGTGCAGGGGGAGGGGAAACCAAGATAGAAAACCAAAATAGAAAAACCAAGATAGAAAAACCATGCTAACACGATATTAATTTCAACTCATACCGTGAGAACGGTTAAAAACGGGGTCTTAGCACAACGGAGGGCTCAGAAACTTCGCGAAAGAGCACGCACATGGTGCAGACGATATCTCGGCTGAGAAGGAATGAGGCGAAACTATACGATGTCGGCGGGATGATACCGTAAGCCGGACAGAGGGAGGGGCAGGTCACGTAAACTCAACATGCTAGCGCGCGCATGCACAGCGTGCAAGCGAAGTTCAGGCTAATAAGGACCAAGCGAAACTACCATGGTTTCGGGGGTTGATACTAAAGAAGCCTAGAGAGGGAGGGGGTCGTGAACAACGACGGACCCGGAAAATACTAGCAGTTGATGTCGTGAAACTCTGAAAATGTGGCCCTACTATAGAGCCATTCCTGTTGTGGAAACTAAGCCAAGAAAAATCGGGGAAAACATACGCGAAAGAACTTGGATGTCCAATCGAGAAGAGGGAACTTGTGCAGGGCGATACGACACAGACAAGGTGGACGACACGCCTCAATAACACCTACGGCGTGCGTAGTGCAGGAAACAGAGGAAGGGCCAGAGCACATACCAGGTATACCACAGTGGTAACAGAAGAAATACGACGCCTCAATAACACGTACGGCGTGCGTAGTGCGTAGTGCGTAGTGTAGAAAATAGAGGAAGGGCCAGGGCACATACCAGGTATACCACAGTGGTAAACAGAACATACGACGCCCCAATAAGCACCTATGAGTACGTAGTGCAAAATTTGGGGAAGGGCTAAGACTACTTCGTATATGCCATAGCGGTAAGAATCCAAATATTATGCCTCAATAAGTACCAATGATAGTACGTAGGCAAAAGCAGAAGAAGAAGAGCCAACATGGGCATACACACAGCGGGTTTGGGGCATATCACGATGCCCAAATATACACCTATTTCGTAAGTAGTGCAGAAAGCAAGAGAAAGGCCAACAAAAAAAAAATACCACAGCGGATCGCGGACAGCGAAACAAGGGTACGCTAAACCGACGGGAGGAAGCGAAAACACGGCAGGTTTGAGCCAAGTTACGAAAACGGGGCAGGCTAAAGCGGCACTAACAGGAAGAGGGAATCATCACAATTTTTCGGCCTGGTTACGAAAATGGAGCCAGCTAAATCAGTGGCTGAAATGCCAGGGTAGCACACCGACGCAAGCATGTGCTCGTCAAAAGTTGGGAAAATCCGACACGTCAGGTAGCACACCGACACAAGCACGCAAACATACGTGCCTGTTCAAAAGTGTGACTACCAAAGGAGTTCAAGGCAAGAAGAGGCAACTTTGAAACTAACTTAACAACCAAAATCAAACACCAAACGAGGAAATCAAGAAGGCTCACGTGCGCACAAAACACTTCCATGAAAAACTAAAAGCTCAGAAGGAACTCAAGAAACATGATTAGGGGGAGGGACAAGACAAACGGGCAAGTGCGACTCAACCCGATAATATCCTGGCTGCAGATATCCCTGTCGCGTGGCGTTGTAGACACGCCGATCCGTAGATAGTGCTCCGCGAAGATGTACAGTAGACACGCCGTAGGTTGATCTTGGAACCGGGTGGTGTAGGGTCTGACGAAAAATCCTATGAAACGCGGCTGGCGGTCGTACTAGGGTGTGCTGCAGCGCTCCGATCGCGAGACAGTGACGTCGTGGTGATCGCGGAAGATGTGGTAGGAGCGCTGGAGACGGATGATGGTCCAGTTAAACGCGTTGAAGAGCTCTGAGCACGAACCAGTGAAGGTGGGGTGTTCGCGGAAGATACGGTGGAGGCTCTTGTGACGGAAGAAGACGAGGCTGTAGTAGCTCAATATGGTAGGTTGAAAAAGGTGGCGGATAGCGTACGCGGCGGTGGAATGTGCGTGTTCCACAGCGTACATGTAGGTGCAAGCGTTGAAGCTGTAGTAGTCCTTTAAATTGAGCCAGTGGAGATGCCTGCGGTGCTCGTGGTGTTGGAGTTGGCATTTTACGCAGCGAGGATGACGGCGTGGTTGCTGGAATAGGCTGTAGAGAAGGCGCGATGTTGCCGACGATGACGATGACGCCGGGGCGGTTAATAGCGAACTGAAGGAGCAGACCTACCGGCCCGGTGGCTGCAGGAGTCGGCGAAATATGTTCCAGCTGGTCGGCGCTGACTGTGCGATGACGACGGAGTCGGTGGTAGTAGCCAGGGATAGAGCGCCTCGCTGCTGGTAGCGGTTTGAACCGGCAGGCCCATTGGTGCATGGCTGCAGAAGTCGGTGAAATAATTTCCAGAATGTCGGAGTAGAAGGTGGCGACGACGCCGGGGCCGGCGGTAGTGGCCAAAAAAGAAACGGTTGCCTTGACGTTGGTAGTGGCTTGAAGGAGAAAGACATCGAATGATGAAGTTGCGGAAGACGGAGGTGGAGCTCAGGTGAAAGGTGGAGCTCTGGTCGCGAAGCTCAGATGACGACAGGTGACGACGAATCTTCGTGCAGGAGGAGCTGTGGTCGCGAAGCGCAGGTGACGACGAAGCTCTGTCGAAGATGGAGCTCTGAAAAAGGTGGATCTCTGGGCTTGAAGCTCGGGTGACGACGAAGCTCTGGTGAAAGTTGGAACTCCGGTGAACGTGAGCTCTGGTCGCGAAGCTCAGGTGACGGCGAAGCTCTGGTGAAAGATGGAACTCCGGTGAAGGTGGAGCTTTGGTCGCGAAGCTCAGGTGACGACGAAGCTCAGGTGAAGATGGAGCTCTGGTGGCAGTGTTCGCGCGGCAGTGGGGGGGGTCGATGATCTTGGAAGTGTAGCCACAGGTGCTGGCGGGAAAAACCGTAGTCGAAAGGGCAGTCCACAGTTTCCAGCGACGGTTGTGGAGCGATGACGGCTCCGGGAAAATAATGGTCCGACGAAGAATGAGAAGGGCCAAAAAGGGATGCGCCAATGGTGGGCGCTGGGGAGAACGAAGGACGGCCTGAACGCCGATCCAGGAGGAGCGCCAGCGTCCTCGGCGCCTTTCTCGGAGCTGGCTAGCGAACCGGAGGCGACGTCATGGGCCGAAATAGATCCGACGGAGGCTTTGGCGCAGAGAAGGGGTCGACGGATTGTTTTGGTATGGTCCGCAACGGTGAGTTGCCGAAAGTATTACCAGCGAATCGTGGTGCATGGGGCAGGAGGGAGGGGGTTTGAGCCCACCCAATTCAACGCCTAACAGGAAGGGTGCGCGGTTTGCGCGTCGCCGGTGGATGGGGGTGGATAGTGATGGTGGGTCGAAAGGGAGGGGGAACTAGCCCACCCAAAACGATACCCGGGATGGAATGTTCCCATCGGTCGACGTGGGCAGCGAAGATGCCGTGGAAGGGCCCGATTTCTGGCTTAAAAGGTTTCATACGTACCAGGCTCGGGAGGTTCATGAGCCCGAGGCATTTTTTTTTTAACAAACTCAGAAGAAGAGGGCGGTGGAATGGTAGAGGTGGGTCGTAGAGGTGAGGTAGCGAGCCCACCCAAACCGATAGTCGGTTCGAAACGCTCATACCCGGAAAAAAAAAAATTAACTCCAACTCAGAAAATAGGAGCGGCGGGATGTGGTGGTGGGTTGGGAGGGACGGGGGAACGAGTCCACCCAAGCCGATGCTCAGCTCGGAGAGGTTATAACCGGAAAGGAACAAAACCACAGGTTCATATGGTAAACCTATAGGAATGTTAGGGTAGGGGAGGGGGCGACAGTGGCGTCACAGAGATACCTTCAGGGACGGGTAGGGGTTGCCTAGGTTCAGGTGGTGAATCTACAGGGTTGTTGAGGCAAAAGGGGGTGGCGGTATTGGTGTCGGATGGGGATTCGCGACCGTTGGGTTAGAGGGGAACTGTTCGGTGTTCACTGGCAACGGAAGCAGAATCAGTCGGGGTCGTCCGTGATTGTGTCGTCGAGGAAAGCTGAATAGCCGTTGGTGGCAAGGACCCGGTAATGGGGGGGTAGCTAAAGAGCTGGTTCGGGAGCGATAAGCCGTGGGTTCGTTGTGGTTGGGGAAACCAGGGCACGCTGGTGGGAAACGGAAAAGTTGGCCGGAGGTACCGTTGTAGGCCTGGTTTAGGTGGGATGGTTTGGGTCAGGGTAGCCGTGAAAAGGGGGGCGGTAGGGGGTCCAACGTTTGTCGAAATGAGAACTATCCAGACCGTGAGGAGAAGGGCGGTTGCTTCCTCCAGATGGTCGGCGGAGACCGGAGCAAGGCGGCTCTGTGGTAACACGTCGGGGTGGAGAACGGCTTGGGGGATTCGGCAGGTGCGCCTCGTGGCGTGGAGGGGGCCGGGACAGAGGTGTTCCGTGGAAACCGGTCGCGTTGAAGGGAGGGGGCGGCAGAGTTGTTCTGTCGCGATGGAAAGGGTCGGAAGGAGGTCGGTATTAGGAGGGTTCGGTGAGAAATGCCGAGACCGGAAAGGGATGACTCGTTTGCAACGGGCGGGTTTTGGGGAAAAGGCGGCTGCCAACCGAATAAAGCGGTTATAGCTTCTGCCTATAGATGGGGTTGCCAGTCTCGGGTGTACCGTTGCCGAAGCTAGAGATACGAACTGAGAAGGCGGTGGTGGATGTCGAGGGTCGT
>JABAKD010000025.1:31001121-31066313 GCA_012845835.1 Undaria pinnatifida
TTGTTAGTGGTGCTCATCAAACTTGCCTTAACGTGCAGTAGACGATCGCTGAGTGGTGGTCTTTCGTTTACACGATTCGATAGAGACTAAAAGTGATAACAATGTACTACTATATTCAGTGGCTACCGTTATTTAATGAATCTAATTCCGAGCTTTATTCATCAGATTTCGATGGAACAAATCCGCCACCACACGCGGACTGACCCTTTAGTCTGGCGACGAGACGTGTCGAGTGCGTTTCATATGATATTTTAACTCAATCAAGCATCCGGGGCCCGCCAGGTCACTGACCATGTCCGCTGCGTGTCATGTTCGTAGCCACTAAGAGACGCGCACTGAGCCAGCGTCTGGAATATACAATGCGATATAATAGTACCATCTTGATCTTGAGCCTCCCAGATCGACTGTCTGTGTTATCTGATCGTGAAGAAACGTGCTGACGTTGTCCCAGGCGAGACACACGGTGGTATGACTGCCCTCGTCATTCAATTCCTCGAATGCTGCTGCTTGTTGCTGGCGGTGTAGATCGCTCACTTCTTGTAGAGATACAGTACGCGACTACAACGCGTCCGATTTTGTTAAGCTAGGTATTCGACACTCGAAGTTTACTTAACGAAAAAAACAGTATTACATTTTTTTACTGATCGCGCACTGAACAGGATTCATACACAACGAAGCGTCACCTGGGCACGATAGGGTCACATTCCTGGATCGGGATTCATCCACACATGATACCTCCACGCACGGTGCGGAAATCCCAACCAAACCGGCCGACTGACTTTCTGATTGGCTATGGTTCGCATGTTGAGCCACCTCCACCTCGGGAAGATACAGGGTCTCATCCCCGGTCCAGAGATCGTTCCACATCTCTGAAACCTCCATCAACCGGGAAGCAAACGGATCTTTCTTGAGTCAACACCCTGCACGGTGAGAAAACCCCAATCCCGTTGGCTAATCGCCGATTGGTTCTAGCTCCACAGCGCTGTCCTAGGCGGATATAGGCCCATCAATGGGCATTTCCGTCGCACGCGGGGAAACTAGGGTCCCATCCCCGATTCATAAATTCCTTGAATCTTTACAGCTCCAAGAACGCGGGAACACTAGCAATGACCTCCGGTGTCGACACCACTCCGCACGACGTGGCGCTCCAACATAATTTGCTTACCACTGATTAGCTGGGGCTCGGACACAAGGGCAACGCCACCATGGAAGGATGTAGAGTCCTGTGCCCGCTTCAGAAATCCTGACAAACCGGAGACGATAGCCGATTTCCCCCGCGGGTCGACCCAGCCCCGCACGATAGTGCGACAATAATCTAATATTCATATTGGCTTGTCGTTGAGCGGCTGTGCAGCTCGTAAAGCCAGGAACACCCGGTGAGGATTAGACTAGCAAACGGGCGGAGGACGTTTCGACGCAACCCGATGAGGATAGGGCCCTTCAAGAAATCCTCCATACCCCATCAACGCCAACAAACCGAGAATGAAAACCGACCCCTCCCCGGTCGACACCACACCGCACGGTGTGGAAGCCTTAGCTAGCTGAGGTTCGTACAACGCCAGCACCACAGAACAGAGTCCTACCCCGGTTCAGAAACCCTTCCAAGTTATTTTCAACTAGAAACAAATGGGGTAACTCGCGCTACTGCCGATTTTTCATACACATGCCCCAACCCCGCGGTACCGCGGTACGGACATTTTATTCGACCCCCTGCCTCGATGCCATTCCGCCCAATGTAACCTAACCTCTGATTGATCGGCTCGACCGGGCTTTGTTGATAGCGGTAACCACCCCACTCACTAAGAAGTTCAGCAAGATCAATGAAGTCACTATTATCTCATACTGGCCTGTGCTTAGAGAAGTTGTAGATGGACCACTTGCATAATATACAGCAGGCTGTCTAGGTCGAGTCGATCGGTGCAACTTGCTTTAGTATCGTATTATTGCAGCAGTAGTAATACGCTTCACTTTTTTTCTTTTCCCCATCATATTTCTAGTGATGCTCGCTCAACTCTTGCCCTCCCAGTGGTACAACTCAGATCCGGGGTCACATAGCGGACACCCCTCGCTTATCCCCATTACGGTACATACCCTAATTTTTATCGCGATAAGAGTTCAGCATTTTCTTCCCCCGACGATTCGCGTAGAATCGTACGTACCTACGATGCGTGGCGATTTTAGCTGTTGGTTGATCCCTCTCTTCTCGTTGATTTCTGCAAATATATACAGCCAACACAGCTAACAACGCGTGATTATTTATCTCAAGGATCAACCATATCAGTAGTATTAATCGTGTAACCCCAATAAATCACCGGCGCAATCCGCTCTACATCACTCACTGCCCCAGTGGCGTATCAGGTTATCCTCGAGCCTGGTAGAGGTCAATTTCGTGAGTGCGAATTCCCCCGAGTTCGTACTCTTATGAGTTTTTGTGCGGCTTTTTCTTGTGCGCTAACTGACTTGCGGAAAACGCGAGAGCGTGAGTTAGCAACACTCCATGAAAATTCGACAATCAGTGGTTGCTGAACTCTATGCGCTAGAAGAAATTGAAGGAAATAACCGGCGGGGGGGAATGGACGACACCTGTCATCACGGTTTGTATGTCCAGAAGATTGGAAAATAGAGGTGTGTCGAAAAATGAAGAAAACAGAAACAGGTAAACGAGATGATCAATCAGCAACCAGCGGCAAAGGAGCACGTCGAGTACGAAGCAACACAAACTTATGTTTATCAGTTACGTTCTAACACGACCGCTTGAATTCGGCCGGCGAACGATTACAGCAACAGAGTCAGGGACCACAGCAACAACAAAGCACGCCATCCTCTAAAGAGTCTTCTCGGGGAAAATAAACACCAAACGCGTACGATGCGATACGGGACGAATGCATGCCACTCACAGGTTTCTTCCGTGGATACGTCGACTTTTACTACGAATTTCGCGTGGCGCAGCTCAACAACAGGAGAAAAGATTATTTTTTGCCCCTATTTTTTGTGTTGAAAATGTATGGTACACCCTCGCTCCATGCCATAAAATGTGTCGTAGACAAAAAGCATGTTGTGTTAAATATAGCATCTCTGTGTGTGGTCCTACTCGTACGTACCTACTTCGAAGTACAAGGCTTGCACAAGAGTACAAATCATGTCGATTTGTCCGAAGTTGCATAATACCACCCTCGAGGCCTCAGGGACGTAGCCACTCGCAATACTTCTGTGTGGTTTTTTCATGGGCAGCAATTGTAACCGCTGCCTCCTTGTTTCAGTCATGCGTCCGCTAACCACGTCTATTTTCATGTATGTATGGACGTGTCGAAATTCAATAAATAGGTGCACTAATTGGATACCTACCGCAATAATACCGTGTTGTGTGTTTTTGTATGGAAAAATTATATCAGTTTAGGCACAAATTATGACGCTAATTTGGAAATGATGTCTTGCCAAGTTATATCTTATCAACCGATCCATGAATGAAGATCCCAAGAATAACTCGAGAGTACCGCTCATTATACACATTTTTGCGCGCTTTTCGCTTGTCTCGCTCAGCATCCATCCGCGTCGACGTCAAGGTGCTGAACGGATTGACCAGCAACAACAACATTCAGTAGCCAGCGCAGTTCTTGCAACCACACAACAAAGCGTTCGAAACACCCATACTTTGCTGATCACATCTTCCTTTACAAGTGCATCCGGGTTCCGTTCGTGGGGATAAATATACGTGGAATTCGTGTGGGATATCTTCATGCGGTCCTGAAAGATTGATCGTTGATGGTAGACGAAAAATACGGAACGGCTCTTTAGAGCGGCGACGAAAACGACTATCAAAACATTGCTTCTTGTACTGCGATTTTGAAAAGCGACCACTCCGTTTGTTGTGTTTTTTTCTATTCTTTCTATGGTCTCAGGTCTTTGTGATTGTTCGCGTACCCGGTACGCTAGCATTTTTCTTGCTTCATACCTTGATTAATTGCGATTGTTTGGTTTACTCTGGCTCGTAGTCTGTGACCACATAATAATAATTCGTATATCTCTAGAATGAAGAATCGGCACCCACACGGGGTGTAATGGTATCGTTGGGTAGGGAACGGCCCCTCTCGACGACAACGATCGTTTGAACAAAGTTATTCAACCTTGAAAGCTGATGTCAAAAAGCCACGACATAGCAGTCGTACGACATAGGGCAAACGCTTCGAGGGTGACATTGAGAAAGTGTAGTGGGGACAAAATAAGACGCCTACCTTGGGAATGATGCCGAATTGAAAATAAATGTTTTCCCAGCTGTTGTTTTTCGTTCAAGCTGTGCATATGCCAAATCCAAGAGTAGCTCGGGCGTATACCGCCCAAAGTATTAAAACTTGCGCCCTTCTTGCTTGCCTTGCTCAGCCCACGTACCTGATCCCGGCCAGGTGCGGAACGCATGACGCAAGGCGAAGGGCGTTTTAGCCGCCCCCCGAGGACGTGTTTCATTCGTTCAAGCCCTGCAGACGCCAAGCAAAACAAACGCTCAAGAGTATGTCACCGCAAAATTCAAAAATCAAATACCGTTTGGAAATTATGCCAACTTGAATATCATCCAGGCGCTGCAGACATTGAGATACAACCAAAATCGCCCGAACTCCTCCTTGACATGCGGTATTTTTGCAACTTCTCGCTTGTCTCGCTCGGCATCCGTCCGAGTTCACGTCAATGTGGCGAAGGGACACGACAGGGCGAGGGGCGTTGGCGCCGCCCCCCGAAGCCGGCGCTCGAACGAAGCTATTTGACCGAGGATTCCAGTTCCGCGAATCGCATACTTGAGCCGAGACAGAAAAACTCCTGACCGAATCCCTGAAACAAAAGAATGATTATATATATGTGTTTCTGTGGTTTCCACTATACTGCTCTATCATATGAATGGTTTGCGGATGGATGGCTTGGGTAACTACGTAGATAAGTTTTCTTCACCTAGGGGTGGTCTTACTATTTTGTGTTTTGTACAATAAAGGCGAGTTTTGGTATACATTGGGAGTATAAAGACAACAGTAGTGACGTAGAAACTGTGAGACTCGAACCCAAGGTCCCAAATTGATACGCTGTCACCCCAACGCCTTAACTGCATATATCATTTACAAGTCCTACTCTAAAAAAAAACAAAAACAAAGCTAAACAAGTTTCTGTGAGACTCGAACCCACGGTCCCAGATTGATACGCTGTCATCCCTGCATTTTAACTACAGATAGCACGTACACGTGAAGACAAGTTATGTTCTTGTAAATGACCCTATTTCCGCTCTCCCATTTTTTTGTTTTAATTTTAGTACGAAATAGTTTCGTTTACAACAGTACTGTAGCTGATCGCCCTGAATATTAATCTTCATATGATACCAATAATATTACTGAGTCATGTCATGATGCAAAAATTGCGGAATTTTTTCCCCGCGCGGAGAAAAAAAAATATTACTTGTTAATAGACATATTTAAGCCTCGAGGTTAGGTATTAAGTACTTCCAACTGGAAGAGGTGGGCCATTCGATTATTTGACCTAAATTATAACGCATGAAAAACACCACATGTCTAAAACTCGAAATAGTAGTCTTTTTCAGCACGCCAAAAACGAAAAGCCGAAGAAATATTAAACTACTTGTAAAAAGACTGAGATATTCCTGCACTAATCCAGACGTAGATGGCAAGACGAGGATTTATCTCATGAGTCCGCACATGAGTGGGTGGAACTTCGAGAAAGCCCCCCCCTGCCTATGCTTTGCGAGCTTGAACAAACGGCCGAAACAAATACCTAACGCAGCTTGCAAAGATGAGTATTGACCTGGAATTCATCGAACTCACTGCTGACGTCCTTCAAATTTTTTATAAATTACCTGGTACCTGGAAAAAAAATGAGTGCTTCGTACTCCATTTTCGCTTCATATGTAGGATACATCGCGAGCGTCTGCCGCCTTCGGTGTGCCTCAGTGTGGCAGTCGGTACAGCAGCACAGCAGGACTGGCCATCAACCCGGTTCAATTTTCGACCGTCGAAATGTAGGCATTCGCGGGAAAGGGGCAACAGGGGTCATGAACTGCAGCAGCTCCGGCGATGCGCTACGTCGGGCACAAAAACCGACCAAAAAAAAAATGTTATTGAAAAATTACAGCCTCAGGACGAGAGAGCAGCGCGACCGCGCGACGAACGATGTCAAGAGTCCCAGCTCTCTGACTGCAGAGAACGCCGAGGGCGGAGGAATCTTGCGGGCGTTTCCCACCGGCTAGTTGTGCTGTAGTTGGGTTGGCTGTTGGGGTGCTGGTTGTCTGTGTGTTGTGCTGTGTTTTTTTTGTTTTGTTGTGTGTGGTGTGCTGTGTGTGTGCTCGATCCTCGTAATTGAACGAGGGCTCATTTTCAAGAACTAGTTCGAAGAGGCATGCCGCTCCACGAGAGCGGGGTGCCTCTGACCACCGCCAACGTTCCTGGTGGTGTTGTACACGTAGGTTGATTAACCCGGGTTGGGGATACACCAAGCGGATTGCTAAGTTGAGCGTTGCAATTACTGCGTGGGTGTTGTGCTGTGCTGCTGCTGCAGAGTGTCTGTTGGCGTCGCCTCGAGCTTTTGTCGTCTAAAATGCTGTTTGCTGGAAAATACTCGGAAATTTGCTCCAAATGTGCACTTGGGCCAAAATGTGCCCAAGTGCACATTTTGGGAAAATCCACATCTCACCGTGGTCTGCCGTGGTCGTTAGGTGAAAAAAATGACTATTTTTCCAGACATTTAAAACACGATAGGGCTTAATTTGGTTTAGAGCTAAAAATTTAGGCATATCGTCAGCCTTAAATATGTTTAATTACACTGTCTATTGGCAGAACGAGTAAGTTACTGAGTCAGGCCACTTGAAAAAGTCCATGAATTGGAAGTACACAAATCATGGGAAGCCAACGAGTTGTGAGCATCGATTGTGAGCCGACGAGTTGTGAGCAAGACTTGTGAGCATAATCAGCGTGACATATGTTGTGGTATAATCGTGGTACTTCCCTTGTATAGGCAGTGCACAGCAGCAGTGTATATGTCCAGTCCATCCTCCTGTCCTTCCTGGCTTGTTATGGTCTCTCCAATATGAATGCTTGTATGCCATCTCCATGACGTGTCATTCTCGTTTTCCTTGGACCGCACTTCATTTGAGTTATGTTCACTCGTATATTAAACAACTTCATCACCAAATGTTCACCTGCATGTTTGCCGCAGATGAAGGAAGTCTTTCAGCTTTTCAGCACGTAAACAGCTTGGCAATGCACTTGGACATGTCACTAAGAGGCTCCCTGATCCCCCTCAGTCGCTACCGGACGGTACTATAGCACAAAAGGCTGAGCTCGAAGCCTTGATTCCGCACATAAGGAAGGTTGCAGCAAGAAACCCATACCGACTGAATGTACAAGTGAAATGCTAATTTTCTGTGTTTTTTTGTTTTGCCATGATCTTGATTGAAGTACCTGTGTACGAACCGGAAATACAGAAGAAAATGTTCATCTGTTCCACCGCTATATGTCATGTATACGTACTACAGTCAAACCCCGCTTAAAGACGCATATCGGTACTTTTTTTCAAGGCGTCTTTAACGCGGGGAATCGTCTTTAAGATTCCGGGGACGATAACGCACCATCCCCGGGGCCGATGGAGGCATAACATACATCAAAAGACGCGCCGTTGCAGCAGGTATACTATAACGAAACGAGAATCCACAAATCTGACCGTTACAACGTTGCCGTGGTTGAAAGTGGAATGTACTTAAAAACCAAGTTTATACAGTAGTTGCCGCACCCCACCGCCCGAAATAAAATGCTCCGAGAAGTGGGTTCAATGTTGCAGGATGAAGGTTATTATGACTGCAGTGAACTCTCTCTCTCGGTTGGTGTCGACTGTGTTTTTCTTATTATCTTCTCGTCCTCATGTTGGAAACCTCGCCGATATATCATTCACCACCTCTGTTCCAACTTTGACATGTCAAATCCTACCTGATAAGGACACAGATGGACATCAACTCAGAAAAACGGTGAAGATAAACAACGCTAGACAACAACAAGAGAACCTGCTCTCTTCTGGCAGTCTGTGCACATTCTCTGCTGCCCGTAGCCTTCGTCTCCGATGCCCACACCACAAAACCCATGCATGGCTCGCCCGCAAGGGCACTGGTGAATCGCTGAGACCGGGACAGATTTCATCTTGCATGTTGGTTCACCACACGCGTTCGTGTGGGAGGCAGACGGACCGTCAGCAGACGAAAGGAATCTATCCATGTCCACGCAGCAGCAGCAGCAGCAGCAGCAGCAGACCGCTCTCTGGCAGTCTACAGGTGTGCTGCACCATTTTTTGGGGGGCCCCGCAGCGTAAACAATACACCCCCCCTTAAACTTGTACATCTGCGGGGCACCCTGGTTCAGATTTTTTTTCGTCTTTATAGCGGGGAGTTGACTTAAGAAGTGCGTCTTTAAGCGGGGTTTGACTGTATACAGTAAGAAGAGGCAGATGATTTGGGACACCAGTCACAATGTGACTCATTAAATAAATTTGCAGGCGTGAGGTTGGTTCTGTTGGTAAGTAGATACTTTTAACAATCTTGAGGTTGGATGTTATGATTTTTTTTTCGTGTCACTCAGGTGCTAGGAATGGGAGATAGTGTATGGAGGTTTTATGTATTGTATATTTCATCAGTGGATCATGGATGCATGTAAGCTCCTGTATTTCAACAATCGTTTAATCCCATTTTATTACTACAACTTCATCGATCCGTTAACCTTTGAATAAAGCTATTTTTTTTCTAAATAACGCATGTAATTACTTTTCGACTTACTTACGCATGCCTGTTTCATTATTCCTCAAGGGGACCCCTGCACCCATTCCACGACACTTGACGGTCTACCCCGGCATCCCTTTCTTGGATAACAAGTAGTACACATGTTTCCTGAAAATGTGTATGTAGTTGATATGAGTACGTGGGGTGGGCGGGGCGGAGGGGGGGGGGGGGGAGGTTATTCCGGTATGTACTCATCTTAAAATTGTTCGGATAAGGTTAGTTTCAACTTCGAACATAGGTTTAATACCAATAATATGCTTTGCAAATTGCATCCATCGTCTACAATTATTTTGAAATGTTGATGTTACTTTACGACCATCTCTCAACTATGAGAATTTTTTAAGCAAATTTGACCAATATCACAATTTCTGGGTCAAATCCAACACTGGTAGGCTTCTGTAACTTCAAAAATTCCGTAGGGTGTTCTTAAAAAATACCATATTTGTCAGCCAGCGGACATACATACACACCCGGTGTTTTGGTTTCCGGCGGCGTCCTCAGCAGAGGCCTCTGAAGGCGCCTCCGCGTGTGTCGCTCGCCGGCCCCCTCGGCTAGGGGGGTGTTTTTGGCTCGATCATGAACCGTTCTTGAATCGCCGACGATGAACAATAACTCTCGATGAACATCCGATTTTCTACAAGGTATGCTCCAGTCGTAGAAGAGATGTCTCGTGGTCTATTGTCATCGATATTTCTTGTATTCTTTAACCGGTGGTGTTACCGTGTGCCACACGAATATTTGCAGTTGTTACAACACAATAAGTTGTACCAGTATGTAGTACCAGTGGACGACCTTAAATGGGCGCGGCTTGTCCATGTTTATGGGTCATCCGTATGAAGTCTGGTAAACTGAGACAAACTTTTCAATATACCTGTCCGGTGATGAAATCAGGGGCTATACTTAGTCGAAGCATCATACCCTTCGTCGCGCCATAAACTGGCAAAACACCGAACTAGGTACGGGATCGTAACGGAAAGAATAAAAGAAAGCATCGCAATGTTCGCCTTTTATCTTTCTATCTCTGCTACGAAGTGTTCCGGATATCGTTGATTTGGTGTCGTATATAATACAATCCCGTATCTAGTCTACCGACGGCTAGTGCCGTTCTTCCCTTGCTTGTGAAAAACGAATGTTTCCCGTGGAATGTTGACCGATTTTCCCATTGATTTGACCAAGTCATGGTCTGTGGTCGCAACTGAACCATTCACAGGGTTGCTTGCATGGCTCAGCATCCCAATGCAACCTCATCAACGCTATTCATGGCGCACTTTCAAGCACAGCCTGCTTTCCGATTCAACCAAGAGCCTTCATGGCCTTCAGCGTCTAAGCGCAGAGCGACAAGTTACCCCTCGCCGAAGACCGGCTATTGGTCCGGAGCAACAAAGCGCCATTGTTGCGAAATCGAGCTGGAAGTAGGTAACAAATACAAATAAGCAAAGTAGTGCACTGTACTGTAGTGCAAACTAGAAACGTGCATTCATTGCCGAAGAGCACAAAATCGTACCAGCAGCGGTGCTGCTGTCCAGCGATGCTCTTTCTGTTATCTCTTGACTTCTCACCCACTTCTTTCGGGCGTCCTACAGCAGGGTTAACGTTAAGGTTATGCCCGTTTTTCTGGTGATCCAGCAGCCATTATACATGAAGTAGGTGATCCAGTACTTGGCCAACTAACTGTTATTTTGCCCGTCGTACAGGAGCCATTGTTGTTTCTGTTGTTTCGCGATTCAGTGGTCCGAAGATCCACACGACATAAAAGTCAAATGTGATCCACTAAGCATGCACGTAAAATAGACGATCGCCGTGAACTCTTTGAAACCTTCATAATCAATCGCAGGAGTGTGTTGTCAATAATATTTGTCTGCTTTCTTTCTTGGAATCGTCTTGAACCGGACAAAAGAGATGGCCGAAAAGTATCGACATAGGCCTTGTTATTTGCCTCCTGGGCCGCCGACCTATAATCGTGTTCAGAGGCAGTACTACCGTGCGCAGCAGAGAGCCAACCGCGTGACTGGCCAAATCGTCTATAGCTTACGTGAGAGTACAACGCATGCAACGGGTGCTCGTAAGTACGAACTAAGCATCGCCTATCATGTCACCGCTCTCCCAAGGCGAGACCGGGCAATCGTCGCTTGCTACATGGGGCGTATGACACAAAGACTCGTACGTCCTGCCTAGTACATGAAAGGTCACATGGAGAACAACCAACCAACACCGCCGGTCCTCCCAACCCATTACAACTGCTGTCACAGGGAAGATGAAGACTTCGAGTGTTATGCAAACAGCGTTCCTACTGGCCTTGGCAGCCGGGACCGGAAGCGCTACGAGGTACTTGATAACCTTCAACAACTTCGGTGTGAAATTCAAAATCCTCTGGTGGGATGATGGTCGCGACGAGCCTTACCGAATGTCGTTCACGGAGCGGGGTATTTACTCGGCCTACACGTTCAACGCGAATGGAAATTTGGAATCCATCACCGTAGAGGGAGAAGAACAAACGTTTTCCACCTCGAGGAAGCTCATCGCCACACCAGAGAACAACGCAGCCAGGAAGCTGCTCGCCTTGCAAGAGGACCTAGAAGCCGAGGAAATGACGACTTTGTCGGAGGACATCGCATCCAGAAGCCTGCCTGCCATGAAAGAGGTCCTGGAAGTCGATGAAACGGAGTTGGACCAAGCGAACCACCGCCGCCGACTATTCGCTTGTACGGACTGTGAAAACTCGTGGGACACCATGTGCAACGTAGGCCTCGAGGACGTGTGCGGTGTTGTGGCTTGGGGCGGTCTGACCGGGGACGCTAGAACAGCGCTCAAGATTTTCTGCACAAAGTTTAATAAAGAATGTGACGCTGCGGACGCCAATGGGGAAACACCTTGCGCAGTTGACTGCACAGAAGGTGAGAAAAGAACTCACCAAGGTACTTTGTGTGGTAGATCCTTCCCGTCGTTCGACACCTACCGTTTACAATCTATTAACCCTGAACCATAAGCCCTTGCAGTCCATTCTGTGCTATTATTTTGATCATTGAAGCTCTGCCCATAATATTCATTGGTAGAGTGCGATCACTGAAATTGCTCGAGTACTGCCGCCCGCTCCTAGGCGGCAAGAAACGTTTCCCGCGGTAGCTTGAGTTGTAAACCGTTTGCGTTGATTTTCTGTATCTTTCGCGAGTCACAGACTCAAACATCTTTCCTTTCCCATTCCCTTCGAATGCCCCCCCCCCCCCCCCCTCTTTCTCCCCCCCCCTCCACTGCTTAACGCTCGCAAATGTCCCAGAGGCATGCGACCCTAACCCGTGCGAGAACGGAGGAGATTGCTCCGCTGATGATGGTGGCGGACACATGTGCACATGCGCATCCGGCTACGGAGGAATGGCCTGCCAGATCGCCACCTCCTGTGAGCGCCGCCATTCTTTTTTACATTATCTAGATCAGGGCCTGTTTTTTAATGGTAACATCGTCTATGCAGGGATATATTTCGTCGGTTTGAAAGCCATAGTACCGCTGATCTATCTCAACATTGGTCAACATCGTGCAACTATTTATGTGTGCTTTCGAACGTCATGAATATTATCGGCTGGTGTGTACGCGTGACTGTTCAAAATTGTCTTTTTTTTTGCAGCTCTGGACTCGTTTTACATCGAAGTCGTGTATGATGGGACTTGGACTACCGCACGCAAGGCCATCATGCAAAATGCTGCTGACAGGTAAAGTTTTTCGTCTGCCAAACGTTTAACGACGATGACCAGCATTGGTCGATAACACTTTGAACTGGCGCTCGCTGGGAATTTTGGTTCGGGAACGGTGTAAACATGCCGCAATAAAAGTAGTAAACGCCCCGTATTAAACCCCTTTCCACCACAACCAAACACAAACCAGAGGTGAAACGCCCCCTCATTAAACAAAACACAAAACGTCCTGGCGACACAATAGACGCCTGCTCCTTTACGTTTTTAGAGTGGGTAAACTCGTGGGAATAATCCGTGCTGTAGCGGCAGGTGCGGTAACCGGTGCGGTCGCAGATGCGGGACCGGGCGCTCGCGTGCCCTTTGTGGGCAACGCCAGACCGGGACGCCGCAACCTTCCCCAAAGGCTTGTTTCATCTGTGCTTTCATCTTTTTCGGGTACCCTCTCCGTGCTGCCGGTTTGCTATGTGATGAACATCTCTTGCTGCTGCAGGGTTGTTGCTGAGTGTGTGTGCGAGAGGCGTGAGGCATTTTAACTATTGTGTTCGTATCGGCCAGAGTTGGGCCCTAAGGCCCGAGGTCATTTTTTTCAGAATAATACTCGGCAGCCACGTAGGAAATCAAGTGCCAGGCCTGCGTTTTCACGCGTGAACAACCACATCGCCCGGGCTTTTACTAGCGTCATCACGGTGTCCGGTGTACCTGCGCATTTATCTACATGTGTAGCGTCAGACACTGGATTAGGTTTCGTGTGCAGCACTCTAGTATGACAGCATCATGGTTTGGCTGTTCAAGCATTGGTTACCCTTCGTTGCACTGATTTTCCCAACAAGCTCGTACGAGGGAGGCAGATATGATGCATGCTCCAAGCTCCTTGCAACCTTATACCTAGCGGTTGAGCCGGCGCGCTTTGCCAAATTCAGTAGCCTTAACACGCAACCGTTCGGGCAGGTGGGTCGAGGTTATCACCCATGTGCCTTGTGGAGGAAGCTCCGATTACCCGGCTGGCCGTGTTCAAATTATTGCTTCGCTGGTCCAAATTGACGGCAACGGAGGAATTTTCGGCTACGCTGGTAGGACAGCTTTCTGGGCTGCATGCCCCACCATCAGCTCGACAGGGGTAATGACGTTCGACATCGACGACATCTCGGACCTCGAGGATTCCGGAATTTTTGATGGAGTCCTTTTGCACGAAATGGGACACGTCTTCGGGCTCGGGTGCGTTAACAAAATGATCTACGATTTCATGCATAGCAGTAAGTCTGAAGGCTGCAATTGGCGAGATATGCACTGATACTGCTCGAAGCCCTGGATATAAACGTCCCCGTGCGAACAATATCTTTCCTTGGGGATCGACGCCCTCGTTAGCGCTTCTGACGACATTGGCACGGCACATCGTGATTCAAGCCATTTGATCGCCACCGGTCTGGTCTAGGCCACGGGCGTTACGTTTGACTGGTTCGAAAGACCGGCATGACTTGGGGGGGAGAGCTAAAGTCCAGCATACTATCGCTGTCTTCGGTAGGTTAGTGTTGACATAAGTCGCATGTATGCAAAGCGTTTTCGCCACCTGACCTGAAATGCCGTTTTCGTTCGTTCCGAGAGGTATTTGCAAGTTTTTTGTACGAGGCTAGACCAACACTACTCAACACTTGTTGTTCGTGACATCATGATTGGAGGCAGGGTGTAATGACCTCCATATAAAGTACTCATCTGTGATGTCGTGCGTGTCTATCGTGCCCTTGCCCAGGGCAAGCGCCTTCGCTGTGGAGTGCTCAACGTGCAACAGTAACGGAGATCCTGCTTGGTCGTGTCCCGCTGCCTTGAGCGCCTACTACGATCTAGGGGGTTCGAACGCTGATATTCTCGAGACTGACGGAGGAACGGGTAAGCGACCACAATCACGCCGACAGCAAAAACAATTGTTTTCGCGCAAACAGGCGCTTACGCCGAGACACACAAGTTTTTCGTGCAGAGGTTACATCCGGCCATGCACAGGAGCGGTCGAAAAGTTATACGCAGTCACCAACACCAGCAATATGATGTGATGCAAGCTAATGGACGTTAGCTTGACATTGGGACGTCACATATAGGTACTTAGTAGCACCCGGTCTTGCCGAGCTACTTAAGCTAGCTCCAAACCGTCTGGGAAAGTATATCGAGAAACCCTCTGACACATAAACCTTTTGTTTGGGCTATATCTTACAGGGGTGAGCTGCTCTGGTCTGGACGAAACTATTTTCGGCGATGAACTGATGACCGGATACGTCGACTATGTAAGTGATTGACACTAGTTGGCTCCGTTTGAAGCCTGGCATCCTCGATCACGTTCATGCGTCCATGAAACATGTTGATGTCACGACTAAAATCTGCGTCAGGTTTGCAATGCAAAAGTATACAATATCATGACAAATGACAGACCTTGCTGTCGAAAGTAACGCACTACTTTGTCGACTCTCAGATTCGCGCCACAGAAATGTAGAAATTTAGGGAAATCTACTATCTAGTTGTTAGTCGGGTAGTTTACTATCGCGTGCGGTTCATCTATTCTTCAGGCCTTGTCAAGTTGACAGTGCGATGTTCCTCGATTTGGCAACGTAATTTTGCAGAACATGTCCTTGTCGAAGATGACCGCGGCCCTTCCTCGACGACCTCGAATACATCGTCGACCCAAGCGTGGTGAGTTTGACAACATGTGTGCGGGGTGGAATACTGGTACATGCGGAGATGCTCAAAAGGAGTACGGCAGGTTCCTTGCTCTCACTCGAGGTGACCCCGTGATGTGCTGCAACACGCGCTCCTGCATCCACCCGAGACATAGGATCAGAATCACTGCTGAAATTCGGTATTGAATGGAACACAACTGGTAGGTATGAGATACACCTGCTGTTGGCACCTTGAATGCTAGATAGGGACCCTGCCACGCCCTACCCGTTTATGTCGTACGCGTGGGCATCTGCTATCTCTTCCGCTATGCGACAAACGTACTCGATCGCCAGAGCCCCCCTCTCTTCCTAACTGAAGCCTCACGCTGCTCACCACCTCCTTGTTTGATCTCACGTATCGTTTCTGCCATCAGGTGGATGCGTACACCCTGCCCTCCGAGCGCGGTAAGTCTTGCCGCCGCGAAAAGGAAGCTGTGCATTTATCCTGGCATGTACCGCGTAAAGCATTCCAGTACCTGCGGTTAGCCAAGCACTACTGTTGTATATTGACCCATCCGCTTGCCGGCGCCGTCTGCAAGGCGTGACCATTTGTTTTTCACCCTACCTAGCCGATGGAGTCTAGTGCCATGAGAATTTCATACGCACACTGGTGCATGTTTGCGGATGATTGCATTGGGGCACAATTTGGAAATGACAGTAGGCACATCATTCATTTTGAAGGCCGCTTAGAACGTAGGCGCATGACGCTTCGTGGTCACTCCGATATGTTTCAACAGAACCCATGTCCGACTGAACTCTATCATCCCCCCCCCCCAGGCCGGCGATTTTCTTCAATGAACGTTTTGTAGCAGCTCGACACGAGAAATGATGCCATGAAACATTTGTCCGGAAATACATTCTTGATTGCAAATGCCTTTCGAACGATGATGGGTTGACAAGGGGCACCGTATTCGAAGAGATACGGCCAGGAGCTGGTTTCATTAACCGGCGATTTCGTTAAAGAAAAGTTAAGGTGGCTGCCGTAGAACGACTCGCCACGTGTTACTGTATAGAAATTGTGTAAATGACAGTAGGCCACAATCACCGGTGATATCGAGAAATCCGCTTACACGGGTCAATTCAACAATTTTATTTTTGGTACTGGTCGCGCAAGCAACACCATTGGCATTTAGAAACAAATACCGTATGTCGTGTGACCGCGCATCCTCCACGCCGGTCGTTCGCCTTTGCCTTGCAGTTGTTTCGATTAACGCTGAAGACGGGCCGTCGTTTATGATCAACGACACGGAGGTGCCCACGATCATCCATGCCATCAACGACGACGGCACTCTTGTGGAGGTGGAAGACGTCATCATGGTGTTCTAAGCTGCTTGAATAGCATAAAATACTTCATGGCCACCAGTGTAGCACATTCTGCTTGTGTTTCACCCGCACAAGGTATATGATTCAGGCCACAAGTAGCACTATCACGACTCTTGCGGCTGAGGAACAATGTACGGGCGTGGGGCGTAATGGATGCTGGTAGCAAGTCGAGGTGGTGATGAGGAGACCAAGACAGCCCCATGTCCGGCTTTGCGTTTTTCGCGACCAGTTGCAGCCATTATGCCTGCAGTTGGCAATATATGGTATGCGGTAAGAAATGGTACCGACAACAATTGTATGGATATCTTACCTGGTATCTGATATGCTGTTAGAGATGTGAATGGCATGGCACACAAGTGTTTCCCTCAGGGTGCAGATGGAAGCTACGCGGACACGCGGGAGCCCGCCACAATAAAAGGGGAGGGTGTTGCACTGGCTACTTTATTTTACGCGAGCAATCAATACGCTGGTATATTCAACTTGAACTTGAATGGGAGCAGGTGCCCGATCGTTTTGCGGCTTCCGTGTATGACTAACTCCAACGATATCCGTTTAAACGAAATTAATCGGTTAACGGATGGAGTATACGAGATTGGTTGTATGGATCCTGTTCTAGTGGTGTCTAGATGGAGTCAGATATATGCTCATTTCTGTAACCGTGGTCGAACGGAAGGTAGACTTTTTGCACCGTGTTAGGACGCCGGGTTCAATTCCCAGGGCGTAGCATTGTGTAGGAGAGGAGTAGAGTTCACATCATCTGTCGCAGGGGTGGGATCGTCATATTTACTCCCTACGCTGGCTGAACGATCGTTGCGCGTTTGTCCCGCCCAATGACAACACCTACCCCGCGCTAGTGAAGCGGCGGTGAGGCGGGTGGGATGGGGATGGCAGACCGGGGTGCGAAGGTTACAAACGGAATTAACTGGCGTCTGGGGCCGTACTGGATAAGTTCTAGAGGTTATTAGGGGCTTTGGTCGGAGCCTGGACGGCCGCCGGTCGCAGACACAAGTAATATATGTATTACATAGAGGAGAAAGAGGGTCAGACCCAATGGAAATATATTTAAGAGTGTGCGGTACGCTCTCCACTCTTAAAAGTGTCTAAGGAACTAGGTATGAGTGATTCTACCACAGCCCCCGCCCAAAACGAGCGATTTTCTTTAACGATGGTTTCATGGCTGCTCAACACGAAGAAGGTTGCTATATATATTTTTTTTTTCTCGTGTATTTTTTTGTTTGCAAATGATTATCGAAAGATGACGTCGCGGTGGCGAGGGCAACCGTATTTTCAAGAGATGTGGCCTGGATGTGGATTCAAAACGACCGTTTCGCTCACAACAGTAGCTTGTGACGGATTCATAGGCGGACAGTGGAGGAGAACGAAAAAATCCCAAATACATACGCACAGCATCCATCAATCATTGTTCTTGATTCATTTTTGAAGCCAGAACAAGAATTATCTCGTAAGATGAAACAACCTGCAGATATTTTGTGCTGTGAGATTATACAGATCGCGAGCACGAAGCAGTGTCTCGCGAGTGAGATCCACCAGCCCGAGTGAGTCGGGTCGACTCCTCATAACATTAGCGTTGTCCTATCATATAGTCTGGTGGGATTCATGCTTGATAACGCTTCGAGACCCGACCAGCATTAAGAAATGAGAGGCTTGATGTGGCTTCGTACTCTGGTGCGTGGTAGGACAGGCAGCATTGTTTGTCCTTCGCACTTTGCAGTCGTTCAACTCTGCTTTCTGAACCACCTCAATGGGCTTAATGTACAAACCGTACGATGTTTATCATACACCACCATGGCACCTGAATGTTTTGTCAAGAGCGGTACAAGTCAACCAGTGGATTGCCCTCATTCGTCGCTCTACGCTGCCGCTGCTGCTGCTGCTGAGCTATGAGTAGTACGTAGTTGTCGGTTGCATTACCTTAGCCCTTCTCCCCTAGCTAGCAGTTTCCTCACTCCAACACACCGCGCCCAATGCGTTGTTTTTACCGTATCTCGACGACCCGACGGCCTTGGTTTCGTCGCTATTACCTGGTGACCAAGGTGGTACCAGCCCGTATTCCAGTTCAGCATGTCCTGTGCGCTGCGAATCATCACACATTTTTTTCAGATTTTAGGATTCCTGTAATAGAGTGTCAGTATAGCTGGCAATAGATTCGGTAAGATAGGTCGCAGAGTCATGGTCTATTGGACCACAAGAAGGTTCCCTCAAACGGAATATTCTGAGTGAAGCGGATAACCCGTAGAATCTAGTGAGTTTATACTACAAGAGCGTTCTCGGTAATGGAACGTTCTTCCTCTGGACAAGATAGATAGAAGTAAGCGCGTTAGGCGCTCATGGGAATATAAAGCATCTGGGAGAACGTTCCTTGTACGTTCCATAGGTGAAGGTCCGGAAGAGAGCACAGCAGCAAAGCTGGGGTGAAGCGAACTCTGTGAGCTTCACGCCACCCCCGTGCTCTCACTCCTCCTTCTCCTCCTCCTTCTCCTCCTCCTCCTCCTCCTCTTCCTGTCTCCTCGAGCTTGTCATAGCTCAACGCCAATAATGAGAAATCTATAAAGAAGAACCGGTGCTGTCTCCAAGCGAAGCTGATACCCCTGCGTCCCTTCCCTCCCACCTTCCGGTACCACGACATCTTCACAAATGGCGTCCTCGCTGAATTGACGATGTGTGAGCTTCAAGCTTGGAACGACAGCCCCGCCTTCTCTCGGTTTCTATTTACCTTTAATGTGAGCCACCACATATATGGCGAGAGACAGGATATACACTATATTAATATATTAATAGGAGTCACTTTTTGTTTTGTTCTGTTTTTTTTGTGTCTTTTGTCCTTTCTTTTGCCTTCCTTTTTATATCGAACCTCCGTGAGCCAACCACATACGAGCGGGGCCTGACAGCTCATAGATACGTCATTTAGTATAGATCCGAGTACAAGCAGTTGAGTGCCGTAGGCAGTCGTCTCGTCTCCCTCTCGTATTTCCCCCCCCCCCCTCGTAGTTAGGTATAGCACCGACCGGTATTGCGCCGGTATTGTGCTACAAACGATCTCCTTGCCCTCCTTGCCCCTGGGCCCAAGGGACAGTCCCGTCATGACGACGGAAGACTCGCGATCATAGTTGACCAGGATATGCCCTGCGCCCCCTGCCCCGTCTTCCCCGTAACTCTCGTGGATTGCGCGGACACGGACCACAGGTACGGCATTTCCTAGCGAGATCTATCCTGCTCATCCAACGCCGCTTGGAGACAGGACCCCCAGGGTATCTTCGCCCCGCTCCTTTAAACGCAACCCACGGAGACCCTCCCAGAGCCTCGGTGATGCAATACCGAGACTCCCTTTGCGATCACGTTAACCCAGCCGCGCATGTTCTCTAGATCAGCCAGCTGCACCCTCGCCATCGCCACGCGACAGTCTTACAGACAGCGGCAACTGACCACTGCTTGGCGGCTCACCGCAGCCAGCCTACACCGGACTACCTCTTCTGAGATGTTCAACCTTTAGCAGTGCCACCCTTCTGGATTCTTCCTCTACGGTTTTTTCTTATCACCGCGTGGAGTAGTTTCCGACATCGCCCGATACGGACATTTTGAGCGACACCACGACCCCTCAGCTCTCCCTGCTTCGACCAAGTATCGGAACCGTTCCTACGACAGCCATGGACATTGGTTCCGAGGCCAAAAAACGCCGGAGATCCTTTATTACCTATCTGGGACAATGGTTCCGTGGCCGACAAACGCCGGAAATTATTCCCTTACCACCACCCAACGACCCTCGACATCCACCACCGCCTTCTCAGTTCGTATCTCTAGTTTCGGCAATGGTACACCCGAGACTGGCAACCTCATCCATAGGCAGAAGCAATAACCGCTTTATTCGGTTGGCAGCCGCCTTTTCCCCATAACCCGCCGCGTTGCAAACGAGTCATCCCTTTCCGGTCTCGGCATTTCTCACCGAACCCTCCTACTACCGACCGCGTTCCGACCCTTTGCATCGCGACAGAACAACTCTGCCGCCCCCTCCCTTCAACGCGACCGGTTTCCACGGAACACCTCTGTCCCGTCCCCCTCCATCGCCACCGGGGCGCACCTGCCGAATCCCCCAAGCCGTTCTCCACCCCGACGTGTTACCACAGAGCCGCCTTGCTCCGGTCTCCGCCGACTATCTGGAGGAAGCAACCGCCCTTCTCCTCACGGTCTGGATAGTTCTCATTTCGACAAACGTTGGACCCCCTACCGCCCCCCTTTTCACGGCTACCCTGACCCAAACCATCCCACCTAAACCAGGCCTACAACGGTACCTCCCCGCCAACTTTTCCATTTCCCACCAGCGTGCCCTGGTTTCCCCAACCACAACAAACCCACGGCTTATCGCTCCCGAACCAGCTCTTTCGCTACCCCCCCATTAACCGGATCCTTGCCACCAACGGCTATTCAGCTTTCCTCGACGACACAACCACGGACGACCCCGACTGATTCTGCTTTCGTTGCCAGTGAACACCGAACAGTTCCCCTCCAACCCAACGGTCGCGAATCCCCATCCGACACCAATACCGCCACCCCCTTTTTGCCTCAACAACCCTGTAGGTTCACCACCTGAACCTAGGCAACCCCTACCCGTCCCTGAAGGCATCTCTGTGACGCCCCCCCCCTACCCTAATATTCCTATAGGTTTACCATATGAACCTGTGGTTTTGTTCCTTTCCGGTTATGACCTCTCCGAGCTGAGCATCGGCTTGGGTGGGCTCGTTCTCCCGTCCCTCCCAACCCACCACCACATCCCGCCGCTCCCATTTTCTGAGTTGGAGTTGATTTTTTTTTTTCCGGGTATGAGCGTTTCGAACCGACTATCGGTTTGGGTGGGCTCGCTACCTCTCCTCTACGACCCACCTCTACCATTCCACCGCCCTCTTTTTCCGAGTTTGTTGAAAAACAATTGCCTCGGGCTCATGAACCTCCCGAGCCTGGTACGTATGGAACCTTTTAAGCCAGAAATCGGGCCCTTCCACGGCATCTTCGCTGCCCACGTCGACCGATGGGAACATTCCATCCCGGGTATCGTTTTGGGTGGGCTAGTTCTCCCTCCCTTTCGACCCACCATCACTATCCACCCCCATCCACCGGCGACGCGCAAACCGCGCACCCTTCCTGTTAGGCGTTGTCTTGGGTGGGCTCAAACCCCCCCCCTCCTGCCCCATGCACCACGATTCGCTGGTAATACTTTCGGCAACTCACCGTTGCGGACCATACCAAAACAATCCGTCGACCCCTTCTCTGCGCCAAAGCCTCCGTCGGATCTATTTCGGCCCATGACGTCGCCTCCGGTTCGCTAGCCAGCTCCGAGAAAGGCTCCGAGGACGCTGGCGCTCCTCCTGGATCGGCGTTCAGGCCGTCCTTCGTTCCCCCCAGCGCCCACCATTGGCGCATCCCTTTTTGGCCCTTCTCATTCTTCGTCGGACCATTATTTTCCCGGAGCCGCCATCGCTCCACAACCGTCGCTGGAAACTGTGGACTGCCCTTCCGACTACGGTTTTTCCCGCCAGCACCTGTGGCTACACTTCCAAGATCATCGACCCCCCCCACTGCCGCGCGAACACTGCCACCAGAGCTCCATCGTCACCTGAGCTTCGTCGTCACCTGAGCTTCGCGACCAAAGCTCCACCTTCACCGGAGTTCCATCTTTCACCAGAGCTTCGCCGTCACCTGAGCTTCGCGACCAGAGCTCACGTTCACCGGAGTTCCAACTTTCACCAGAGCTTCGTCGTCACCCGAGCTTCAAGCCCAGAGATCCACCTTTTTCAGAGCTCCATCTTCGACAGAGCTTCGTCGTCACCTGCGCTTCGCGACCACAGCTCCTCCTGCACTAAGATTCGTCGTCACCTGTCGTCATCTGAGCTTCGCGACCAGAGCTCCACCTTTCACCTGAGCTCCACCTCCGTCTTCCGCAACTTCATCATTCGATGTCTTTCTCCTTCAAGCCACTACCAACGCCAAGGCAACCGTTTCTTTTTTGGCCACTACCGCCGGCCCCGGCGTCGTCGCCACCTTCTACTCCGACATTCTGGAAATTATTTCACCGACTTCTGCAGCCATGCACCAATGGGCCTGCCGCTTCAAACCGCTACCAGCGGCGAGGCGCCCTATCCCTGGCTACTACCACCGACTCCGTCGTCATCGCACAGTCAGCGCCGACCAGCTGGAACATATTTCGCCGACTCCTGCAGCCACCGGGCCGGTAGGTCTGCTCCTTCAGTCCGCTATTAACCGCCCCGGCGTTATCGTCAACGTCGGCAACATCGCGCCTTCTCTACAGCCTATTCCAGCAACCACGCCGTCATCCTCGCTGCGTAAAATGCCAACTCCAACACCACGAGCACCGCAGGCATCTCCACTGGCTCAATTTAAAGGACTACTACAGCTTCAACGCTTGCACTTACATGTACGCTGCGGAACACGCACATTCCACCGCCGCGTACGCTATCCGCCACCTTCTTCAACCTACCATATTGAGCTACTACAGCCTCGTCTTCTTCCGTCACAAGAGCCTCCGCCGTATCTTCCGCGAACACCCCACTCTCACTGGTTCGTGCTCAGAGGTCTTCAACGCGTTTAACTGGACCATCATCCGTCTCCAGCGCTCCTACCACATCTTCCGCGATCACCACGACGTCACTGTCTCGCGATCGGAGCGCTGCAGCACACCCTAGTACGACCGCCAGCCGCGTTTCATAGGATTTTTCGTCAGACCCTACACCACCCGGTTCCAATATCAACCTACGGCGTGTCTACTGTACATCTTCGCGGAGCACCATCTACGGATCGGCGTGTCTACAACGCCACGCGACAGGGATATCTGCAGCCAGGGTATTATCGGGTTGAGTCGCACTTGCCCGTTTGTCTTGTCCCTCCCCCTAATCATGTTTCTTGAGTTCCTTCTTGAGTTTTGTTTTTCATGGAATTGTTTTGTGCGCATTGGCTTCTTGTTTTTCTCTTTTGGTTTTGATTTTGTTGTTAAGTTAGTTTCAAGGTGCCTCTTCTTTGCCTTGACTCTTTGGGTAGTCACACTTTTGAACAGCACGTATGTTCGCGTGCTTGTGTCGGTGTGCTATCCTGACTTTTCGGGTTTTCCCACTTTTGACGAGCACATATGTTTGCGTGCTTGCGTCGGTGTGCTACCCTGGCATTTCAGCCACTGATTTAGCTGGCTCCATTTTCGTAACTAGGACGAAAATTTGTGATGATTCCCTCTTCCTGTTAGTGCCGCTTTAGCCTGCCCCGTTTTCGTAACTTGGCTCAAACCTGCCGTGTTTTCGCTTCCTCCCGTGGGTTTAGCGTACCCTTGTTTCGCTGTCCGCGAATCCGCTGTGGTATTTTTTTTTTGTTGGCCTTTCTCTTGCTTTCTGCACTACGTACGAAATAGGTGTATATTTGGGCATCGTATATGTCTACAAACCCGCTGTGGTATGCCCATGTTGGCTCTTCTTCTGCTTTTTGCACTACGTCGTCATTGGTACTTATTGAGGCATCATATTTGGATTCTTACCGCTATGGCATATACGAAGTATGTCTTAGCCCTTCCCCAAATCTTTGCACTACGTACGTCATAGGTGCTTATTGGGGCGTCGTATTTGTTCTGTTTACCACTGTGGTATACCTGGTATGTGCCCTGGCCCTTCCTCTATTTTCTACACTACGCACGCCGTACGTCGTCGTATTTTTTAGGTTGCCACTGTGGTATACCTGGTATGTGCTCTGGCCCTTCCTCTGTTTCCTGCACTACGCACGCCGTAGGTGTTATTGAGGCGTGTCGTCCACCTTGTCTGTGTCGTATCGCCCTGCACAAGTTCCCTCTTCTCGATTGGACATCCAAGTTCTTTCGCGTATGTTTTCCCCGATTTTTCGTGGCAGAGTTTCCAACAGGAATGGCTCTATAGTAGGCCACATTTTCAGAGTTTCACGACATCAACTGCTAGTATTTCCGGGTCCGTCGTTCGTTCACGACCCCCTCCCTCTCTAGGCTTCTTGAGTATCAACCCGAAACCATGGTAGTTTCGCTTGGTCCTTATTAGCCTGAACTTCGCTTGCACGCTGTGCATGCGCGCCGCTAGCATTATTAGAGTTGTACGTGACCTGCCCCCTCCCTCTGTCCGGCTTACGGTATCAGCCCGCGACATCGTAATAGTTTCGCCTCATTCCTTCTCAACCGAGATATCGTCTGCACCATGTGCGTGCTCTTTCGCAGAGTTTCTGAGCCCTCCGTTGTGTTAAGACCCCCTTTTTAACGTTCTCACGGTATGAGTTGAAATTAATATCGTGTTAGCATGGTTTTTCTATCTTGGTTTTTCTATCTTGGTTTTTCTATTTTGGTTTTTCTATCTTGGTTTCCCCTCCCCCTGCACTATGTGCCGGATGGGAACGTACACCCCCTCCTCTCGGCAGTGTGTGCGTTTTCGGAACGTATTTCCTCCCGACTCTGGCGTTCGTGAATTTTCGGAACCGATACCTTCCGCTTTTGCGTCTATGCAACGCGGGTATAATCTGTTTTGTTTTGTTTTTTCTGGATATTTCTGGGCACGCTTGCTCTTAGTGGTTATCGCTGTGCGCAGCTAGCGATCGACCGTAGTAGCCTTCTCTCCATTCTTCTTGGAAAATTTGTTTGTGAACGCTTAGTGCCCGTATTAGCTTTGGACCCTACTGTCTCAATACATTTCTACCTGGTAGTTACCAGTATCGTCAGTGTTATCGCCTTGTGGCCCCCCAAAGTATCCCCTTACAGTCTCAGTATCATTGAGCCCCCAACAACGTTTTAACGTATTAGTATGCCTTCCGTTTTGCCGCATTCAAAGTATGGCACTTGTTCGTTTTTCGGTGACTTTCATGGGCGCCTTGATCTTGAACTCGCGCCCAAGTTGTTCCACTTTTCTACAGTACGACGAGTGTTCGCCTTTGTGGTTTTGCTTCCGCCTTCTACGGTTTATGTAGCCTACCCACGTTTCGTGCATACCGACGAAACATGGCGTTTCCGAACCATGTCGAGGTTTTCCGTCGTCTCGTGCCCACCGCGCCCTATGCGCTTGGTGGCAACATGGATGCTTTCCGCGACATTTCGCTTCGTTTTTCGCGAGGCATTACCTTCTCCCTTGTTGTTGCTGTTGGACTTTCCTTGCCCCTTGGCATACTTCCCTTTTGTTGTTTTTGTTGAACTTTCCTTGCCCCTCGGCATACTTCCCTTTTGTTGTTGGACATTTCTTGCTTCTTGGCGTACTTCTTCCCACGACTGACGTCGCTGCACTTTAGCCCCAGCCACTTGGTATTACGGCATTCCAGCTCTTGCTACTGTCTATGGTCCCATGTTGTCGACCACTGGCTTCACATTGAGAGCCCCCCTTAGGTTCCACGTTAGCGGCCCCGTGCTGACTCTCCAACCCATCTGTCGGTTCTCTTTGGCCTCTACATTGTTTGGTTGTACCTGCCCCCAAGAGCCTCTTGCTGTCGGGCTCCGTTCTTGCTTTGTAGCCAGCGGATCTAATCCCCTGGACCACTATTTCTTACCCTTTCCTCTGGGCACCCATGCCTCTACGTTCCAATGACGCTGATCCCCGTCTTGGCTTTGCAGTCAACAGGTCTCCACTTTTTCTTGTTTCTTTTCGGCATACCTGCCCATAGGGTTTAACTACACCGTCCTTAATCATGGGTTTACAGCCCGTCCCGACTGTGCAGTCCACAGGCCGTCCCCTCTTGGCCCCAGTTTTGCTCTTGGCTTGTTGGCGTTCTTGTCGCACCGGTCCAATGCTTTGACCCCTGTTTGGCTTCGCAGCCCATTTAGTCTTTCCAAGTTGACCCCCTTTCGTGTTGTGTTTTCGGCGAAATCTTTTTCGGATAAATTCCTTTGCTACGTACCTGGTGTTGCTCGTTTTCTTAAAGCAGCCTTTCAAGGTCCCTTTCTATGGACTCTCCTTCTTTTTGCCAGGCTTGCAGTACGTTGCTATGACACGATTTGCCTACTTCCTGTTTTTCCGTGCATTTTTCTCGGTTACCTTTCTAGGGTTGCTCCACGTTAGCGACCCCGTGTTCCCGACGTATAGTACCTAGCTGCGGCTTTCTTCATATTTGTCTTTTTCTCTGCATTATTTCTGGAGCTAGACACTTCCAGCGCTGCTTTAAGCTGAACGAGATTCTTCTTGATGACCCCATTTTTGGCTTGCTTTGTTATGGTTGAATAGCCTCGCTACGTTTGCTGGCATTGTTCCCGTTATTAGTTAGCCTCTCAAGGTGTCATATGTCGACTCTCTTTCCGGCTTCCGATAGTACCTTCCGTCTTTCTGGTGTCTACGTTTCAGTTTCGTCCTTGTTTGCGTATTGCTTTGGCTAAGTGACCTCACCACTTATTCCTTTCCGTTTTCCTGGTACTGTACCCAGATAGCTCCTAAGGGTACCCCACTGTTGTTGCCCCCCGGTTAAGCTTTCCGGCGTATCACACTCGCCTCCAGTACCACCATTTTGGTGTTGTCTGTGTCACTGTTTAGATGTTGTATCTCTCTGCGTTTTAGCGATTTGTTTTGGTAGCCTCGGTTTTCCGTTCTACAGTTCGACCAAGGGCCTTATGCTAGCCTCCTAGGTCGCAGCATATTACGGCCCCTGTGCTTCCGTTAAACCTCAGCGTACTGGTTCTTTGTAGTTTTGCCTTTCGACCAATGGTCCCACGTCAGCCTTCCAGGTCCAACCTTGCGGACCCTGACATTGTTTTAGGCCCTGTTCTTTGTTTTCTCTCGTTTCAGACTCTTTCTCTTCTGCCTATGGACCAATGGCCCGACGCTTGCGCACTTCTTTGCGTCTTAGTCGCACTTCTTCGCGTCTTAGTTGTTGCTTTTTCACCGTCCAACCGATGGCCCCACGTCAGCTGTCAGTGTCCAACGTAGCGCACTCTGACGTTCTTTAGGCTGTGCTTCTTGATTTCTCTAGGCCTTTCGGCAAATGGACCGACCGCCCGCCCCTTCGGCACTACGCTTCAAGCCGTAAACTTGTCTGGCCTTCACGGCGTGACACGTGTTCCCTTCTTCTCTTCTGACTTGGTTTCCGCGTCTATACCTTCTTCTTAGGCCCCCTTCGCATCCTTGCGCTCAGTGACCGCGCCCTTCGTGTTACCGTAGGCCGATTGCTACTGGTATACCGTAGGTACATACCCTTTCTCGAGCTCTCACGGTTGTGAGCTCCATCATAGGGTTGTATATCTTGCAATGAGGCGTTTAAGCCTCATTATTACGAGGTGTGGGGGATCTATAGCCTCATTTTAGTTTGTTTCGAATAGCCGCATCTTCGATCCCCTTTCCAATTCTGGATGTTTTGTTGACATCCTTTGATGGGCAGGTGATCTGCATCTACGACTATTCAGGGTCGGCTAATGTAATAGAGTGTCAGTATAGCTGGCAATAGATTCGGTAAGATAGGCCGCAGAGTCATGATCTATTGGACCACAAGAAGGTTCCCTCAAACGGAATATTTTGAGTGAAGCGGATAACCCGTAGAATCTAGTTAGTTTCTACTACAAGAGCGTTCTCGGTAATGGAACGTTCTTCCTCTGGACAAGATAGATAGAAGTAAGCGCGTTAGGCGCTCATGGGAGTATAAAGCATTTGGGAGAACGTTCCTTGTACGTTCCATAGGTGAAGGTCCGGAAGAGAGCACAGCAGCAAAGCTGGGGTGAAGCGAACTCTGTGAGCTTCACGCCACCCCCGTGCTCTCACTCCTCCTTCTCCTCCTCCTTCTCCTCCTCCTCCTCCTCCTCTTCCTGTCTCCTCGAGCTTGTCATAGCTCAACGCCAATAATGAGAAATCTATAAAGAAGAACCGGTGCTGTCTCCAAGCGAAGCTGATACCCCTGCGTCCCTTCCCTCCCACCTTCCGGTATCACGACACCTGAACATTCATACAACGAAACAGGGCTGTTGTTGCAGGCAGCCAACTTGCACCAGGCGTCGATAGTGTCGAGTTGCTGAAGGTAGAAATTGGAGAACCACCATCTAGAGTAGAATGTCCAAGTTGTACGTTGTCGTTTGGCCCCCTCGGTCGGGACCTCCGACATTTTTCCGACTACAAGCTCGTGTGATGGATCCACTAGGAAATATCCGTGACTTGTGTGTCACGAGCGCCAGTAACCAAATTGTTACGTTCCATCGCACGTCGAAAAGTAGAAAAAAAAAGGTGTCGTGACCTCGATGTATCTATTACATAACGAATTCGCACAGATGAAGCGCGTGCAGATTCACGGGTTGCCGATAGAAGGCCATCGGTGGGGGACTTGGAACACCCCCGGTCGTCGGCGCGCGCGATATAATACGCGGTTGGCCGTGTGAATTTCCGTGTACGTTCTTCGCCCACTACACCTCTCTTTTCCCGGCCAGAAATTCAGTTTCCCGTGTAACAGTTTCTTATTTGGTGAACTAAAGATTAATGTTGATTACAACTTGGAATAATCTAATTGCTGTAGCGTTGCACCCTCGGTATCTAACGTTTTGTCACCCATCGCTGAAGTAGCGATCTCGACATTTACGTACGTTTCCTTGCCCGTTATGTCCGTGAAAGTACCGGTATCGCCTGTGTTGGCCCTTCAACAGCCTACCCAGGTCTGCCCAATCAAAGAGAGCCCCGAGCCGTCCTTACCCGCTATTACAAAAATGAAATAGGATTGATAGTGTGTGGCAAGCCGATAACCAAGAGCATGCAGATCCTTCGGCCCCCATGATACTTGTACCATTCTTTGTTAAAGAATATCAGGTTTGTCACGGAAGGGTGATGAAAGTAAACCCCCCTCACTATCAACCATTGCCACGGTACACACAGGATCCCATGGACGACGCTCGCACCCAGGCATCTCCATGATAAGTATGACGTCCTTGACAACTTCTCATATATTTTGTACGTTCTCTAACAGTAGAGTCCGTTCGAAGGTGTGATTGACGTACGTGGATGTTATTTGCCTTATTATGTCGCATTATTTTGATAACAGCAATAAGCAGTTAATGTAGTATATCTCCGCGGGGCTCTGTAAGAACTAGTGTGGTTGGTAGCCAAGACATTTCTGGTTTAGAAACGGCCTTTCAGCAACGATAAGCGCAGTGCGCTCGTTGCCTGTCAACATTACCACTACTCATAGACCAGTCAGTAATATGATCGACAGCTCATCGGAGTTCCTGAATGTCTTTCAGGTTAAGAGAAATAAAAATAGTATCATAGAATGTAGATTTGGGTTACCGTCACAACTACACAACAGGATAGCGCTTTGATTGATGCTGGTGCACCGATGTCATTCGCGAGCATAAGTCGAGCGTTTCATAGGGAAGACGGGTATGTCAGCGAGAGTGAAATTGTAATCGTGGTTATGCCGAAGTACAGTGCGGGGTAAATCTACGAGACGACATGCGCAGAAGAACCCTTTATCTTTGCCTCTGATTTCCCTCTCGCTTCAATTTTGGAGAGAGGGTATCGTTCGACTTTTCAGATCCGTTGCAAGAAAATTGAACAAACTCAGATATTACATTGTGTGCGAATTGTTCGTTTTGGCGTCCGAGGCGAACTCAGATCAGTGTCAGATTGTCAGGTACTACTCCGATTTTGGTTGCCGAAGCTGTAACAACAACCACCCACGTAGGACACGATAACACCCGCTTTCAAACATACCAACGACTTGCCGCACAGCGCGCGGAACATGAGTGGCGTGGCACTGTTTTCTGCCTGGCAGGTTAAGCTTTTACTCCAGAGCATCAGAATCCGATACGGCACGTTGGCGAAAGTCATGAAAGAGTTCGCGCTTATTTCATGGTGGATACTAGAGGATAGCCGCCCGGAAACATCTCCAGCAGCTAAATACAAGGGGACCCCAGATCACCCAACGCCGCCACTTTTGGTGTTTCCGTTTATGGTTGTGTTTGGCATGGGGAGTGACAAATATGTCGGTTGTCAGCGAGATGCCGAGTGGTCGAGGTGTCGAGACTGTCTGCCGAGAGGTTTCGGGCAGTAATGACAAAGTGTCCCTTATCCCCGGGGAAGATAACGCCCCCATATCTATTTGGAAACCCCTATATACTCAACACATATAGTATGCATCTGATTTGAACATGAGCGAGAGTAATTACAATTTTTAGAGAAAGGAGGTGACGGCTTTGGCGCAGTTTTCCTCGTACCAGATACTACTGTAGTTGATTGTTGAGCAATCAAATTTCTGCGTCGCCTGAAAACATTCGGATCTCGTGCTTAGCGTCTAGTCTAAATGTGTATGCGTCGAATGTTAAACCATCAAGCCTCAAGTGTGGGTCTTTACATGTCAAACCGTTCTTTTCCCGAGGCATTGATGAACACCCATGTGCTGCTGATCGTCGACGTTGCGATTGCCGAGAAGCTGAGTACAATTAAAAAATATCACCCAGTACAATACAGATCATTTTTCGTCAATAATTGAGCTGCTCAACGAGCAAGAGAATAACCGAGATATCGTCGTACCGGAAATAATGAATTATTTTCATTTGCTGACGTCAACGACATGGTGCCCCCTTCTGCTCTTTCACAGCAGTAGTAGTTCGATCATCGATCCACAAACATGTCGTTCTTCAGATATTTTTTACTCGCACGAGAGCACCAAAGCACGATTCTCGTGCTTCCCCCGACCCCCAACCCGCTCTATCCGAGTGCACGCTGTGTCCTCGAGGTATGGGCCAGCTTCATCATCGTTCCTAGACACGACACGCTCACACAAGCGGGAGAAAGCTTGAGAATGAAAATACCCGCTGGTTTCAGTGAAATTGTCAGGCGTTTTTGAAAAAAAAGGGGATGTGATTTAATCATCCCCTAGTGTCTGACTGTCAAGGCCGTCTGTCAAGGTGTTTTGCCCTTGACAGCCCGCCGCGGGGTCAAAGGTTTGTCAACCGACATCTCTGGGGCATGATGTGTAGGAACGTATATGGTAGACAGACATTGACGCAGCGCCATGATTGCGAGAGTATCACTTATCAGGTGAAAGGTTGATACACCTATTATACTTTCAAATGGCAAGTTTATTCTTTAGTGGCCTGCTGGAAGTCACGTCGATTGTGAAGATGGGCGGCATTCTGGGTGGGCCGGTTGTATCGTAACAATAGTGTTGAAGCAGTTTCATCTACGCCCCCCCCCGATTTCGTTGAGGCTGCCGTGCCGGGAACAGCGGAGAATTGGGACCGCTTGAATCAGCGTCCGCAAAAATCGTTCAGCCTGCGTTCCGGGAAGAAGGTGAGTGGGTTGCACACGTGTTTCATTAGTGCATTAGGCTATTGACCTTGTTGGAGTATTGAGGTAAGTTATGGTTGCCACCGCACACTACTTTGACTGGCATGGGTGAGTAGGGTCAAGCTTGGATTATACCTTGTACTTCAGTTAGCGCCTAAAGCAAGACTGGTCTATTGATTCTGTCTTCATCAATGGCTCGGTCTGAATGGCAGACCATAAAATTGATACGATATGAGGGAGGTATGCGACATCACCTACTGAATAGATGGAAGAACTAGGGTTGAAAAACTCGGATTGTCATTCAAGTTTTCGGTCCGGTCGCGTTGATTTCATTAAACGTCTAAGTGATGCACATTTCTGGTTGCCATTGAAGAAATCGAGTGAGGTTACTTACCTTGCGGTAATTGCTTTGAATAGCAAACTAGTTGGTTTGCTACTATACATCGGGGTGGGTCAATGTGGTAAGAATTTGAAGTCAGTTGAGTATTGACAAAGTTAAGCCACAAGCCGCAACTTCGGTACATAACTCAGAGTGGAATAAATTCTAGGGAGAGGTTGAGATACCTACATACAAGAGTACCTGGTATGGCAGCTGATCTTCGCTCGTAGTGGTCAGCAGATCTTGGATCAGGGTATGGATCTATCTGTGATGCCGAAAGATGCACAGTTTGTCGTAATAGGAGAAATAAAAATTCCCCGTAGTACTGTTTCCATGAAAGAGTTAAGAGGAATACGAATGTCATGGTATAGAATTGATTGTAAGAAAATACTTCTACGATCGGAAATGTAGTTGTGAGAGCAGATATCCTGGGCGTTGTGGTGATCGCTCTTACATGACAAAAGCTTGTTGGATGTCGACTGAAGTCGCCTGGAGTAGAAGCAGAAGATGGCAAGTCACCGGGGTCGGGTGAGACTGATGAAAATAGGTGTAAACTTGATGCAGTCAGTACTTGATGGATTGGTAGGCGGACAGTGAAGAAGAAGAATAATACAGAAAGCTCAATCACGCAGGATTCATCAATCATATATCTTGGCCCGTTATCGAATCCAGAACAAGCAATATGTCGTCAGATGAAAGAACCTGGAGATAGTTTGTGCTGTGAGATTGCACAGGTCGCGAACCCGAAGCAGTGTCTCGCGAGTGAGATTCACCACACCGGGTGAGTCGAGTCTACTTTTCACAACATTTTTGCAATTCAAATCTCACAACAGTGGGAATAGAACTCAAGGACCAACGCTCATAGTGTTCGAGGGTAATTACCAGACCACCGGGGCTGTCGGCGAGATACATGAAAAAATAAATAGGCCTGATCCAAGGGCGCACAAGGAAGTTTATCCCGCACACCTACCCCCCCCCCCCCTCCCTCCAAGTTCCGAAAAACATTTTTTTCAAGCTTTTGTTTTTATTTACTTTGTTTCCTTGCTTGGTGGTTCGTTTGTTGTCTGTGCCCCTGTGGATGGTTCACTGCTTATTCTTGCGTTAACACATGGGCTTGGCAAGCAAGCCAACATTGCTAGAGCAAGGGATGTCAAACTGTAGTTCAGGTTGTTTAGGTATGTAAATCCTTGCGTCAATGCAAGGTGGTCAATGTAGTTAGAAATGATATCAATCAATCGTGGGCAAGCGCCGCGCTTGGGCACGAAACCCTGTAAGCCAACTTGCCCTTGATATCCAAACACGGCGCGCACGTGCCTCTTGGTTGTTCTACCGTTCCCGCACAGCCTGGGCTCAAGATACCGCGGGAGGCAGTTGGCACCGCATGGAAAGGCACGCGATTCAGATTAATCCGAGCCTCCCACGACACCCCCTGGTTGCCAATACCATGGAGAGTTGATGGGTAGTGCTGGAGAACAGGCTCCCGGACAGCCGGACGTAATCCCGCGCAGTAGATGGGAGCGTGGACAAGCGTCTTATCGGCGGGAACACGCCGGTCTGCAGCGTCGGAGAAACCACCATCCTTATCAATGCCCGCGCCGTCACAATATTTAAGCCCGTTCACAACTCCCGTGGCAACTACGTCAGCGAAACTGCCTGCGCCCGCACCACCCTCACCCTTGCTCACAACTCCCGTCACAACCACGTCGGCGTCACTGCCCGGGCCCGCACCACCCTCACCCCTGCTCACAACTCCCGTCGCCACCACGTCAGCGTCGATGCTTGCGCCCCCATCGCTACTACTGTCCATCAACACCAGCGACTCCTTCGCGCCGTCCGTGGCGCTCTTCGGTTTGAAAAAATCCAGCAATGTGCGCCGGCTCCCTACCGCCGCCGCGGCACCAGCATCCCTGTCGACACAAGTTGGTCGACATGAACCTTGCGACATAAGCAAAAGCAATTGATCAGCCGTGGAAAGAAAATACGATTTCGCTCCTGCTTTTCACATACACACAACGACAAGGCATGTAGCCTCATACACTGCGCGACTAAAATACGTCCAGCGTGGCAGTTCCCAAAAAGCTGAACACGGGCGAACGACCTCCCGTAACAATTGTGAAGCATTGTATTAACAACCAGATATATTTCACAAAAACCATACCGTAAATAAAACATACGGAGTATATCAAATCTACCACGCAGCTTGCAAAGTTGGGTTTCAATCACCTAGTCGGTCCTCTCACAGCTGACGTTTTTCTTTTGTTTATCGAAACTGCTTGTGCTAGCGAATGCAACAACTGCTGTCCTCGAAAGTCCTCACTTGTGTTGAAGCGACTGTTCGTGAGTCTCCACGTCGGATCCTGCTGAGTTGCTCAATATTGCGTCCGAATTCGCGCTTGCACTTCTTGCACACCCAGTTGCCGCTGCTGGTCTTCGCGGCGATTCTTCCAATAGCCGAAGTGCTCTGCTCGCATGCGAAAGGCGTGCAGGGACCAGCAAGGGACGCGCAACTTAGTTGGTGCGCAGTTTGTGCGCGTTTTTTTCATCGTTTCTGATCATGCGGCTACGGCTTCTGGTGTTGCTGCTCTGCTGCTGCTGTTGCTGCCAAGGCTAGGCTTCTTCTAGTGCTGTTGATGGCAGTTTTTGGGGCGGAGGCGACAGGACACACACCGTTCGATGTTGAACACTTTTACATATAGATCTATATGATAAACCAGAGTTTTTCTTTCCAGTGCTTGCCGCTGCTGCTTCTACTGCGAGGTACACGATACCCTCCAATATCATACTACAGCCCTTATGCCTCTCCACTCATTCTCTGTGCGGTGCCGAACACTCATGCTCAATGGCCTGGCCCTCCTCCATTCCTGAACCGTCACCGAAGTTGGCCCCGCAGCAGCAGATGAAGTCCTCGCCATCGGCTGGCTTTCCGCAGACGCTTTGTAGCCAAGCTGACTTGTCGACAAAGGGTTGTCGCAGGAATCCCTTCACCATGGAGGCTGTGTTCATTGTGACCACTGTCTCTCTTGCCCTCTTCCTTTTGCTCCGTTGCTCTGCGCTGTGCGTAGGTGGTACGCAGGCTGCTGCTGCTCGACCAGGGGGCTGTGTGCCTGCTCTATAGTACCGCCCCTGCCCCTGTATTATATAGGATTTAAAATAATGGTTGTTTACTGTACATAGGAAATTTTGTGGCGTAATGGGGGGGGTGGGGTCTTCGTACCCTCCCCCCCCTCTGGAAGGGGGAATGAAAAAAAATGGTACGTAGGTGCCGAATTTTGTTTTCTGTTCGCCCTTGCCTGATCAGGCATATTATTCCGTAGTACCGGACGATATATGCGGTACTTGTTGCTCTTTAAGTACCAGCGCGAAACGACATCCACACGCAGCTCCTTAGACATGCGTACAACGGCACACAGCGTGCTATATAAGTGAAATGTTGCATCGGCACGTCGAGTTTCATGGCACCGGGCACCATGTTTCACGTATGATGACACCGCTATCTGGTACGAATGGTTGTACTTCTTCTGATATTATAACAGTACTGTTCAAAGTATATTTGAATGTTGGCCAGAAATATCTACCATAATACCTTGAATTCCTGCGGGACGTCCGATGGGGCGTCCATTGAGACATCCCTCGAGACTGTGGGTGTATTATGGTCTTTGACAAATTCGGAGTATACCCCCAGGCATCTCGTGGCACATCCCATAGACCATTCCCGTTGTACATTACACCTGGTAAATTATGCGATAGTGCATCTTAGGAAGTTCCAGAGGACGCCCTTTGGGACATATGACATAGACTTTGGTGGTGTAAGATCCCTACTACTACTACCTGGTGGTCATTATTGTTGGGGACCTCCTGTGAGAAGTTATGACATCATGATTCGATTTGTGAAGCAGCATTGCATCTACAATATGAACGATGGAGTATTGTGTTCAGGGCCATTTGCCGTCTGAGGAATAGTGTGGTAGTTGGGGAGATACGCCGTCAAAGGTTTTGTGTGAATTATGAGAGGAATATTTTACAACTGTATTGCAGTATGTGGCATGTTATGATAAAAAAGGAATAGATATTTTATCAGGCGGACTATCCATGGGAAAAAGTTCCTATACATATTTGTGTGGTACGTACGTGACCTATTATTGTATGATACACGTAAGAACAATTGCTCGTGTGCCACATACATCGTCATCATATATGGTACAATAAGAAAACGGAATATGCATAATTGCAGATATGCTCTCATACGCACGTATTGGGAGATTGAAGCATGGTATGTAAGGTAGGGTCCGTATGTATGTCTTAGCCGCGTGAGTGTATTGTGTGGTTCGATAGAATTATCCAAGTATGGGACGAAAGCGCTTGTCGCTATTTATGGTTCGGGGACAAGGCGAGCTTGGGGGAGGGAGCGCCTCTCTTGGTCACTTCCAACTTCCAATTTCCCCCTCCCGCTCCCAACATCCTCTCCGGGGGAGGCAGTAATAATACACATTTTCAACGTCTCTAGCCCATGCACCGGTTTTTCGATCATGCTAGCATTTGACCTTGGAATCAAGTCGACGGAAGCTAGTGCTTGGGTTGGAAAGATGTAGAGGATGGATCTTCCTTCGCTTTTAGCATTTTCCCCGGAGCAACTAGAGACCATACAGGCGCACATCGACCACAACGTACGCGAGCAGCAAGCAGCCCACCAGCAATTCAAACATAAATAAGTCGCAACCCGAGCACGAGAGGAGGCAGCAAACAAGGGTATGCCAGCACATGACGAGGAGTCCAGGAGCGGCGACGACTTCGCTGACCGAATCGCGCAGGGTGTGACAAGGGCTCTCAGAGGGACCCCGGTGCAGGAGCAGGAGCAGCAGCTATCATGGACGGTCCGTATTAGCCAGAGTACCAGTGTTCGGCCTGCAGTGTTTGATGGACTTGTTAGGCCCCTGGGGAGCAGATGCGGCAAAAGGTGTTGGTATTTCGTGGTCAGATGTGTGCCCTTTTGGGGCAGGAGGATTGTTTGGAAGCGGTAGAGACAGATGTGCCAATCAAGGTAGGAGAACCAGACTGTAACAGAGCAGCGCTGACGGCAGAGTTTGGGGAAGAGTTGGTTGGCGACGCCCGACGTACATGGAGTAATCTGGTATCTCAGATCTCTTAACTTTCGCTTCTTGAACTGATTTAGGAGGCAGGTAGCCCCAGCGAGGCATGGTCCATCTTTAAGAATCACTATGCCTCCCAGTCACCAGCGGAGAAGGCCAGGCTAACTCAAGCGTGGTATATCCTTCGGATGAAGGATGGTGAATCGCCCAACGAGAACTTTGCAAGGGGTTGTGTGATTCAGAGTCAACTTGGCACGCATGAAATGGCGTTTTCAGATGTTGACGATAACCACCACCCTGCCCGCAACCTCTCCCGCGCGTTTGGAATCCAGAAGAGCATCCTGCTCACCAACGCAGGTTTGAGTCGAAAAGTCCTTGAGAATGTGGTACTGAGCGCGTACGGGGAGATGGAGATGGCGAGGTAACAGGACATGCGGAACGGAACCGAACACGCCCTCGTTGCTCCCGGCTCGGATCGGGGCAATGGGGGTAGCGCAGGAGGAGGGTGAGAGCGAAGGACAAACAACAGGAGAAACGAGCACAGGGGCGGACAGCATCGTCAACATGCTCAACAGCATCATCATCAGCAGCCGCATCTTCACCAGCAACAACGACAGCAACCGCGACAGCAGCAGCAGCAGCAGCAGCAATACCAGGGCGGCGGACGCGGAGCTGGTGGTTGGCGCGGAATAGCACATCAGTAGGGAGCTGGGAGATCAGGACCCAGCAGCTGGGGCAGCAGTGGAAGGTATGGGGAGAATCGTGCGCAGGCGGCCGGGGGTAGGGGGAGAGGTCTGCCTTCGTATCCACCCCCCCCCGGCGGCTACGACTACTCTCGATATCCCCCTAACCTTCCCCGTGCGGTTGGCATTCAGCCGCCGATCCATGCTGCCGACATTTGCAAGCGATGCCAGAATTACAACGAGCTGGGGCATGTGCACCAGTAGTGTGCATGGCGGATCGACCCAGGCCAGCCAAGGCCACCCCCCGGAGCCGCATCTGCACGCCCGTCGGGTCCACCCGCAGGGTTTAGTCGACAGCCGCCATGGGAACACTCTTACGGTCAAGCTAATATTGCCGCCGCGCCCGTTCAAAGGCATGCCCCGCCTGCCCATGTGCCTGACATCACCGCCGCCGCCAACACTGATGCGCCCACACACTACTACGATGACGAATATGTCGACTACGGTGACTACTACTGTATACGACGAGCAACCGGCGCCGGAGGACTACGGCTACGTCGATCATCAGCATATGCTATCGTCACCGCCACAGTACAAGCAGCCGCCGGAGTACTACAACTACGCCCAACACCAGCAACCGCCGCCGCCACCGCAGACCCAGAAACCTTACTCCATCGATGCCCCGTTCCCTTCCTCTTCGCCTGCTCCCGGAGCGTCTTCATCTCCCCCGAGCCAACTGCATCTTCTGATGGCACGATCGGTGCCCCAACGCGAGGCTGAGTTGAATCCGGCTCTTGGTAGAGTCGGGTTTTGCTGGGTTGGCGCTTGCTAGTCAGCCTCCTCGTGAGGCTGTAGGAGGGCGAACTGTTGGTCCAGTAGATAGTGAGCTTTGTGTGTCTGACAACGGAGCAACGAACCACATAACCAACGACCCCACGAATGTATACGATGGGGAAGAGATTCCCCCTGGCAAAGAGAAGGTGTTGATTGATGATGGGAAAGAGATGCGAGCAATGGGCGTGGGTAGCTTAAACCTTACGATGCATTCGTTTACTGACTTCAACGTTAAGCTGACCCTGGTGTATGTTACTGAGGAAATTGGGTTCAACCTTTTCTCTCTCCATGACGTTCAGGCTAGACAAATCATTACCCTTGACAAGGAAGGCGTACACCTCTTCGATGAGCGTCTGACTTCCCCCGTGACGGTACCGGGTCGTGCTTATATGCGACTCGCATGGATCCGACCCCTACCATAGGACTGACTGCTGTACCCGCTTTGTCTAGTGATCAGTCTGTTGCCTCGTGTGGTGGTCAACCCTCCCCCTCCTTGACCCCTCAGTCCCCCAACCCCAAATCCCTCTTAAGGTAGACGGGGCAGGGCCCCTGGTGTCTGGTTCCCCCACCATTTCCCATCAGAGAGTAGAAGGGGTAGTACCTGCGGACTTAGGTTTCGCGCCTGCCGTTAGTGGCATAGTCCGTGCGGATTTAGGTTTCCCGCCTGCTGTTAGCGGCATAGTACTTGCGGGTTTAGGTTTCCCGCCGGACGAAATCGGCATAGTACCTGTGGATATAGGTTTCCTGCATGCCGAAGTCGGCCTAGCACCCGCGGACTTAGGATTCCCGCCTGCCATAATCGGCATAGTACTTGCGGATTAAGGTTTTCTGCCTGCCGTTAGCGGCATAGCACCTGCGGACTTGGGTTTCCCGCCTGCCGTTAGCGGCATAGCACCTGCGGCTACACGTTTCCCGCCCACCGCTTGTGGTGTAGTGCGTCAAGGATACTGTCTCAGCCCAATTACTTCAGATGGACCCAGAATAGGCCCGACTCTTCAGTGCACATCTGGTCCGATTACGGTGCCAACCCCGGACGTAGAACGAGGCGGAGTAACCATTAGGCCCCTCTGTACCGCCGCTGGTATGCAGGAACAATACATGAGCATTTACTCTGATGTTCAGCTTGTGGATGGTATCGACAGTATTGCGCATACCGAGGTTTTCCCTCCTCCCCTCAATAATGCAATAGCGCAAGCGCTTGAAAAGTATGATTGGCATGCCCTCCACGTTGGGAACGGCATGACTGCTGCAGCTGTCCTTGCTCCTGGTAAGCACCCCTTTACCGTTGGGAAGCCCGTTATAATGGCAGACATTAACCATTTCCATTTTTTCACAGACCACTTGGGCGAGAATCTGTTGAGCGCAACGGCTCAGCAGCACGGCAAGTTTTTGACGGGCGTGCTGCAACCATGTGCTGGGTGCGTGGAGGGGAAGGGTGTGCGCGCCGGGGTACCGCGGAGGACGACATCGCGCGCGGCGACGCCCATGGAGACGGTCCATATCGATCTGGCCGGCCCCTACGAGGCGTCCATGGGGGGGTCCGTTTACCTGATCATGTTCGTGGAAAGCGCCTCGAGGTGGATGCGGCCTTACGGGATCAAGAAGAAATCGGAGACGACCGCGCACGTGATTAAGTTCATCGCCGACATGAACCACATGGGGCTGCCGCGATGCTTCCGCATGGACAACGGTGGGGAGTTCACCAGTCGCAGCTACGTCAACTTCTGCGACTCCGCCGGGATACTCTGCGAGAACACGGCCCCGGGTAGACCACAGCAGAACGCGGTAGTCGAAAGCGCGATCTGGCGCGCCATGAAGGGGGGCCATGCAGCCCTTGGCGAAATTCAGCGGCGTTTCCCCAACGTCGACCTCCGCCGAACCCTCAACCTCGGCGCCAGCGGAAACCGTCCGTAACTGGAAGCTGTCCTTTGGGCTGTCGACTGCTTCAACCGATCTGCGACGAAGGCCAACACTGGTTGGCGGCCACCGTACAAGTATTCGTTTGGTGACGTCCGGATCTGCAGGTGGTACCGTTCTTCCAGGAAGGCATGATGCGGGTGAACCGCAGCTCGAAATCCGACGTCCAATCGATGAAGTGCTATTGGCTGAGCAACGGATACAACCACCCCTCGTCCGTCGTGAAGGTGATCAAGACCTCGACCGGGGGCATCTGCTATACCAGCGATGTAGTGTAGACGGTTCGCTGTACGCCCCTGCTGCTATTGCCGGCGCCGGACGTCGTCGGGGGTCCGGTATACGCCGCCGCGCCGACAACGTCGACAGGACTCGACATCACCTACCTACCGTCACCACCGCTCCAACAATCGCCGACGTCACCGACGATTTACCCGTCGCCGCCGTCACCATCGCCGCTGCCGTCACCGCCGCTCTACCCGTCACCGTCGGCCCTGTCGCCACTGTCGCTGTCGCCGCCATCATCGCCGCAATCGCCGACTGCGCCGCTCCCCGCCACCCCCCTGCCGCGGCCGCACACGGAACTGCAGCCGAAGCGGGTGTCGACGTGGACACGACCGAAGACTGTCAGGTTCTCCGCCACGCCGACGGTCCAGCACTTAGCCGCCAGGGAGACGCAGCCGCCCCAATCGCCAGGCGAAGGCGGTCAGGCCGTTGACCACAGCAAGGGACTCCTGTCGATGATGAGAAAATCAGAACTGGTGTCAATGCTGAATACGCGTGGAGCCGTTGACGCCAGTCGTCGCAAGGAGCCGCCGCCTGGGTCGCGGGCAGCCGCCGCTTTGTGCCGGGGGGGGTGGGGGGACAGCGTGGGCTTTCGCGGCAATGCTGGCGACTCGGGAGGACATTGACGCCACCTTGGACGACCAGCGGCCGGCTCAAAGGCCCCCGGATTTGCCGCATTGCTACGCGTCTGATCTCAAGGTCCCCAAGATCCACAAGGAGGCTATGCCGTCATAACATGCACATCTGTGGGGGGACTCGACGGGGAGGGAGTTCTATGGACCTCTGGATGCGGGGACGTTCGAGCCGATCTAGCAACCAGTGGACAACTATATTTCTGCGAAGTCGGTTTACGATTGGAAGGGCGACGAATACGGTTGGCCCACCAAGACGAAGGCGAGAGTGGTAGTGCTGGGGGATCAGCAGAGAGTGAACATTGACGTTGGAGAATTGTTCACGCCCACTTTTGCTGTTTCGAGTGTTCGGTTGTTAACAGCGATGGCGTGCGAGTTGGACCTTGACTTGTGCCACATTGTCATAGAGCAGGCCTTCGTCCAATCTGATCTAGAGGAGAACGTCTACATACGTTTGCCCCGGGGTTGTGGTAGGTTGTCTGGGAAGGTAATAAGGCAAAAAAAGAGCCTATACGGATTGAAGCAAGCATCGAGAAAATGGCATGCGCATCTTACTAGGTGTTTACTGCCTTTAGGAATTGTGCAGTGCCTCGCCGATGCATGCGTGTTCCGTTTGATGGAAGGGGGGAGTATAGTAAAAACTATAGTAGTGCATGTGAACGATATATTTGCGGTAGAAGAGAAGGCCAGGTGTGACGAATTTGGTAGGAATTTGAACAGAACGGTTCCAGTCAAAAACCTTGGGGAGCTACGTTGGTATTCGGGGAGTTTCTATGAGAGGGATTGGGAGAAGGGTACACGGAACATTTCCCGAAAAACACTCGTAGAACCATTGGCGGAAAAATACAGGGTAGAGTATGGTATGAGTGTTCCGCCTTTCATTGGTACTAAGCTTGCGGATTTCGACATGAATATAGCATCGGGGAACGGGCCGTTTCGCGAGTTGATCGGTTCACTGATGTGGCTGTTAACCCAGACACGGCCGGACATTTCCAACGCAGCAAGAGCAGTGGCCCGATACTGCGCTGCGCCTAAGTATGTGCACTAGAAAGCAGCACTTAGTATCTTAGCGTATGTGAGACGGACGAGTTCATTCGGAATTACTTTTCAGAGAGGTACAGTATGGAGGTTGAGCATGCAGGTGTTCGCAGACGTGCAGACTACGCAAGTAAGGCGACTGACAGGACATCGGTTTCGAGGGGACTAGTGATGAGTGGGGGTGCTTCCGTGTCTTGGTTCTCTAGGACACAGAAGTGTGTGACATTCCCCAGGACGGAGGCGAAGTACGTAGCGCTTGCAGACGTCATTATAGAAGTGTTGTTCTTGAGGCAGGTTTGGCGTTTCATGCTGCCTGAAGTCGGAATGCCGTGCATTCCAGTGTTCGAGGATAACGAGGGTGCCGTGCAGCTCACGTAGAACCCTATAACCATCTCGAACTCTGAGCACATCGACTTATGGCACCACTTTCTTAGGGGACTAGATGGGAGGAAAGTAATCTTTGTCACGCGCTTGTGCCGTCCAGTTTCCAGCATGAGGATTTCTTAACCAAGGCTATTTCTAAGGAGTCTTTTGAGTTCCACCGTAACATTATCATGAATATATAATGAGATCTTAATTGTTTCGGGTCTAGGCAAGCATGCGGTGGTATATATTGGTAGGAGGTGTTGGGTGCTCCTACAGAAATGAAGTAGGAGATAGGTATTATAGCGGGGTAAGGAGTGTCTGCCATTGGAGTAGTAGGTTATGGAGTGTCTGTCATTGGAGTAATATCTCCAACTACCGGTGCCCGGTATCGAATCGTCTCCTCCAATGCCTCTAGACCTGGGTAGAGTGAGATGCACGTCAAAACGACAATGGTATCATAAGGGGGGAATATGAGAAGTTGTGATATCATGGTTCGATTTGTGAAACCGAATTGCATCTACAATATGAACAATGGGGTATGTGTTCGGGGCCATTCGTTGTCTAAGGAATAGTGTGGTAGCTGGGGAGATACGCCGTCAATAGTATTGTGTGAATCATGAGAGGAATATTTTATAACTGTTTTGCAGCATGTGGCATGTTATGTTATAAAGGCATGGATGTTTGATCAGGCGGACTATCCATTGGGAAACGTTCCTGTATAAATTATTATAAAAAATGAAAATACACTCCAGCTGTGAGATCGAATATTTTGTCGAAACTCATCTCTGCAAGCTGTGTGTGACACTCCGATCGCGCGTATTACGGGTTGTGTGGGGGGGGATGAATGAAAGCTACATCATGGATGGCTAGAAAGATATTGACGTGATATCAATGGCTTATTAGTGTTGATTACTCTGGCCGATTTCGACTGTAAGTGGGGCTGTCAGATTTTGTCCCCCTCAGAAACGGGTTTTATAGTTTCCGCGCACAGACTGACTAAAATCACCCTGCTGACCCTGATAGCTACACTGTAGTTGTAAGGGTAGTCGCCGAGCTATATCCTTAATGAGGACACACAACTCGTAATGCGCGAGATCGGAGTATCACACACAGCTTGCAATAATGAGTTTCGACGAAATCTTCGATCTCACAGCTGGAGTGTATTTTCATTTTTTATAATATATATTTGTGTGGTACGTACGTGATATATAGAGCCACCAGCAGCAATATTTACTGTTGCGTGATACGAGTTGTTATTGTATGGTACACGTAAGAACAAATGCTCGTGTGCCGCATACATCGTCAGCATATATGGTGGTACCAAAAGAAACGGAATATGCACATTTGCATTTAAGCCCTCATACGCACGTATTGGGAGACTGAAGAATGGTATGTAAGGCAAGGTCCGTACGTATGGCTTAGCCGCGTGGGTGTGTTGTGTGGTACGATACAATTATCCAAGTATGGGACCAGAGCGCTTGTCGCTATGTATGGTTGGGGGACAGGGCGAGCTTGGGGGAGGGAGGGCCTCTCTTGGTCATTCCCAACTTCCAGTTTCCCCCTCCCGCTCCCATCATCCTCTCCGGGGGAGGCAGTAATAATAAACATTGTCTCTAACACATGGACCGGTGTTCCGATCACCTCGTACCTGTCATCGGACATCACGTGAGGTACATAACACGATTGGAAGCATGTGGGACATCCCATAAGATAACCTATGGGGCTCCCTACTTCTTCCATTCATAGAACAACGTCCTTGGTATGTCGATCATCACATTATCATGGGGTGTCCCATGGGATGCTGGGCATTGTACACGTTGCCCGATGAGATTCCCACTGGCTATGATCCGGTGGTATACCAATCCATAGAGAAGAGTGACCGATGCAGACCCCAAACATCCTATTGACTTTCCCATGGGATGGTTCACCCGAAGGTCCATGATAAATCGATCCGATGTCGCTCGTCCCATGGGGCATTCCATGCGGTTGCTCATAGCTCAGATAAATCCGCCAATTGGAATATCCCTCATCCCATGGGGTATATCTAACGGGATAACCCATGCTCAGGGACGGCTAGCTAGAGTGGCCCACCTCATGCGGGGGCCTTCGTTGCGCGGTGGCAGCAGATAAAATAGAAGTCCCAGGTGTTGATCACCATGTACCATATTTTAGTGGCGTACATCCGAGTAGATTGTAACAGCCAATACGTATGAGTCAAGATCGTCCAAAAGGCGCCCACAAAGCTGAGACCAAAAGTTGGCCGAACAAATACTAGACCTATGAGTGGGCGTATTCCATCGGAACAAACCCTGAACCAACTCTGCCATACGACAGGAACGTTTCCAGCGAGGGGGATGGCATTCTGACAACACACCATCATCCTATAGAATACAATGATTTCCCAACACCAAAATACCCTATAATGAATGCTCGTATGTTGTGGTTTATCGGCCCCCCTGATTTATGGGATCCTTTCGGCAATTTCCGAACCCCGCTAAAATATCTGATCCCCCCCTAAAATAATACCTGATTCCCCCCTGAACATCTGATCCCCCCCTAGAATATCTGATCCCCCCCTGAAATATCTGATCCCCCCCTAAAATGTATCACCCCCCCCCCTCCACCTAAACCGGCGACCGACTACCTACGAACAAGGGTAATTTTTTGCCCCCCTGTATTCTATCGAAGAGCGCGGTGATATATATGTTAAAGTGGGTGGGAAATCGCAACACCCTCTGCACCCCGATACATTGTAACAGGAGTGGCATAGCCTGTAATACGCGCGGCGGGGATGTAGATAGGGCAGCCGGTGATATACGGTATCAGGGGTGATGTAGCCCCCACTGGGCTGAATATATACCAGGGGGGGCGCCAGATATTCAAATCGGTGACGACGATACAGTGTATCAACGGTGATACAGCACACACTTTCAGGGGGGGCATCAGATATTTCACCTAACTGACGATAAACTGTACCAGGGGTGATATACCCCCCACTGTATCACGGGGGGGTGATATGTTTCAGGGGGTGACCAGATATATCGCAACAGTCGGTATCCTGTATGAGGGGTGATATAGTCCCACTGTATCTGGGGGGATGACATATTTCGGGGAGGGTCAGACCTTTCAGCAGGTGATATACTGTATCAGGGGATGGTAAAGGCCCCGGTGATCAACTGTATCAGGCCCCCTTGATACACTGTATATCACCGGGGGGGATAATATATTGCAGCCGGTGGTATACTGTATCACGTGTGGATGTAGCCCTCCTTCTCTGAAACACTGAGGGAGGCTATATATATATTGCACCCGGTAATGTACGGTATGAGGATGTAGTCCCATTGCCTCAGGGGGAATCACATATTTCAGGGGGGGGTATTTTATTTCAGCCGGTTATATACTGAACCAGGGGGTGATACAGCCCCCCTTCGATACACTGTATCAGGCCCCCCTGATACCATGTGTCAGGCACACCTCATACACTGCATCAGCTTGACACACTGTATCAGGGGGGGATCAGATAGTTCATCCGGTGATATAATGTTATCACGGGGTGATATAGCCCCCCCGTGATAAACTGTATCATCCTCACACACTGTATCAGGGGGGGTTACGATATTTCAAGGGGGGGGTCATATATTTCAGGGGGGGGTCATATATTTTAGGGGGGGATCAGATATTACAGGGGGGGATTCAGATATTTTGGGGGGGATCCGATATGTTTGGGGGGGATAATATATTTCAGCGGGGTTCAGAAATTGCCTTCAAGGGATCCCATAAATCAGGGGGGGGCGATAAATCGCAACATACGAACGTACGTGAATTATTGCCCCCCTGTATTCTATCAAAGAGCGGGGTGATATATTTTAAAAAATGAAAATGATATGTTGAAGCGGGTTGGAAATCGCAACACCCTCCGCGCACCCCGATACACTGTAACAGGGGTGGCATCTTTGCTTCTAATAATGCGCGCGGCGGGGATTTAGATACTGCAGCCGGTGATATACTGTATCAGGTGTGATATATCCCCTCACTGTATCACGGGGGGGGAGGCAGAATATTATCGAAGTATGAGAAAATATGGGTTTTGTACGTACGTTAGAAAATTGACCAATCAGATCAATGCGGTAACTCATGGTCTTATGAGCGATAGCATTGGGCACACCTGGCCCAGCTGTGTAGGCGACGACCTGCACGCGGAGCGCGTAGGGGAGCAGAGTCAGAGCTTACAGGTCCAAGGTGTGATACAGACTGGTTTAAGTTCTAGTTTAAGGCTAGTTTAAGTACGTGCACTCCCCGACGATGGAGGAGTGCAAGTCACCGGAGGCTGAAGCTCTCGTGGCTGCTGCTGTACGCGGTCCTAATCAGGCCGCCTCGGCTGCTGCTCGAGTCGAGGCTCATGCTGCTGTCGACGCTGTGCAAGCTGGGGTCGACAAACGCCGTGCCGAAGCTCTGGCTGCTGTGCAAGCTGAGTCCGAAGGTCGCCGTGCCGCAGCCGCTTCGGCTGCTGCTACTGCTGCGTCTGCCACCGCGGCACCATCTTTGCTCAGCCCCAGTCCCGCTGTGTCCGAGGCTGCGGGGGTAATATAGGCTGAAGTTCTGCGCTGGCAAGGGCAGGTGTCTGGCGAGTTTGTTCGGATAGACGGAGATGTGTTCCGCCTCAAGTCGACGATGGATCAACTGCTGGCCTCTTTAAAACCCTGCAGGATGCGGTGGCTGGTGGCGCGTCTAACACCGAGCACGTCGAGGCCATGCTCCAGCAGTTCATAGACAACTTTGCCGATCAGCAGCCGGCCCCGCGGGACAGTGGGGACGCGAGAGAGCGCCACGTCCAAAGGTCGCAGTTAACTGACGACACTGCGCTATGGAAAAAGATGGCGTCCACAAAACATTGGGTGCTCCGCGGGCGCATACCTCCCAACATTGGCGACTCGGCAGCGGATATCCAGTCCTTCGTAGGCGAGGACGTCAACGTCACGACGTCAGTGGCTACCCAGCTCCGCGCGATCAGTGACTTTGACGTTCGTGCGTACGGGCCGCGCGGAAGGGATGGTCGAACACCTGCTGATGGTCGCTGACCGCCTCGATTTCTTGCGCCAGGCTCTTGTGGCGGTCCTGTCTGGTGGGTTTTCCCTCGACAGCGACGGCGACCGCCATTGCCGGGAGAGGGTGGCAACGATCGATGCCGCCTTCACGACAGCGTCTGCCGACCTACGCCGGCACACCCAAGCAAAGCCAAGCAACCGGAAATATTATCCTGCTCTCTGGCTCCGCGGCGCGGGCTGTCATGAGCAAGATGGTAAACGACGATCTTCGTCTCTAACTGCAAATTCTTGCATTCGGCTCCCCTGGCCGACGCCACTTCACCTGATGCTCTTCGCGACAGTGGCAGTTCGGCGGCGCCGGCTGGTGGGTCGCGGGCGGTGCTGCGCTCAGAGCCCCGCGGTGGGTCCGGGGGTGGTAGTGGCGGCGCTGGTTCTGGATGAGGACACGGTCCCTTCCTGTCGGTTGGGCCAACACCTGGGGGGGCGGCTGCTGAGCTTGCCGTTGGTAGAGCGGTGACGGCGTCGGGGGCCAGCGGGGGAGCGGGTGCCCGGCCGGCCACCCAAGGTGTAGGAGGGGGGCTGCGTGGGCGTGCGTTGGTAGCTTTGGCTGGCGATAGGGGTGTGGGGCGTGCTCGCGTGGCGGTGGCTCCGGGCTCGGTCCCCTTCGGCGAGAAAGGTACGGTTTCTTGTGTGCGTGTGAGTGAGTTGCCGGCTGACTTGCTGCGTGTACAAGGGGCGTTTGATGGCGTACGTTCGGGTGCCTTGCGATTCGTTGCGGTCGACCCTTGGTTGGAAGCTCGGGCGGTTGTGATGCAGGCGATGGCCGAGCAAGGCTCCGCGAGCCTCGGTGATCTCGCCTCGGTAAACGCCGCCCTCTTAAGACGGTGTCAGCGCCCTCGTCTCGTACAACTGCTTCATCGAGGCAGGTGTCGCAGCTCGTTGGCTTCCTTGTACATGTCTCCTTTGTTGTGCGTCCGGGGCGGTTTTTCGTGAATGTTTCACGGGGTGACCAGATATATCCCAACAGTCGGTATCCTGTATGAGGGGTTATATTGTCCCACTGTATCTGGGGGGATGACATGTTTCAGGGAGGTCGGATCTTTCAGCACGTGATATACTGTAACAGGGGGTGATATAGGCCCCCGTGATCAACTGTATCTGAGGCGGCCTTGATACACTGTGTATCACCGGGGGGGGCAGATATTTCAACCGGTTATATATTGTATCACGGGGTGATACAGAGGGGGGGGGGGGGGGGGCATATATTTCAGGGTGGGATCATATGTTTCAGGGGGGGGGTCCTATATTTTAGGGGGGGATCGGATATTTCAGGGGGGCATCATATATTTTGGGGGGGGATCAGGTATTTTTCGGGGGGATCAGATATTTTTGGCGGGGATGATATATTTCAGCGGGGTTCGGACATTGCAGAAGGGATCCCATAAAATCGGGGGGGGTCGATAAATCGCAACAGCCGTGTACGCCTTTTCTGCGATTTATTAATCGCAATCACAACCAAAGGCACGCCGGAGTGAATGTGGCCTCTTTCCAGCATGATGGAAGAAAGTTTAGCGAAATATTTTGACGCAAACCCTCGAATATATTAAGATTACAAACTAATTTCCTTTTCAACTTTTTTCTCTTCTTTCGTTTTCTATCATGTTTGCTTTTTTCGTGTTATTTTCGTTTCTTTCTTTTCCTTCCTTTTCTTTCTCTTCTTATTTGTTTTTCGCTTTTCTTTCCAATGGACTTCAGTCTGTCCTGCGTTTGCGTAGTGGTAGGTACTAGGCGCAATATATACATGATAGTCTTTTTTAGGTGACATGGGGTATAATAGTCAATTTTTCCAGAAGCGAGTAGTGAGACGAATATGTCACGAATCGAAACTTTGTGAAGCGAGGTCTGGAGTCAGGGTGAGACGTGCGAGGATATTCATGGCGAAGCAGACGAGGGTACCCAGTCTAGACTACTGGCATTGCAAGGTTCACCTATGGGTTATATCTGTAGCACGCCTCAGGTGTTCATAATGACCGACCTCCGAAGGACCGATACGACCGAGTTCAGGAGGCGCTTGTGCGTCCCTCGTAGAGAGAGAGCAAGTCCCTTGTGCAAGTGCTCAAGATGGGAAGCTTCCCAAGAATGTGAAAATGGTAACTTGATTGTTGATCCGAAGGGTTTATGAACGTGAACCCAAAAGATTGTCGGATGATTGATTGAAGATTGGTTGAAGAAGAAGAAAACGTGCCCGGGTGGGGCAGCCACACCCGACTTAGATAGCGGACGTAAATAGCGCGGCCCTACTATCACGAAAAAGCCTCTGTCATAGTAACTCTTGAAATTGCCACAGAACATTAACATCCCCCTAGCATAATGCGATGACAAGAGCAATATGCTATAGCAATCCTGTGACTGTAAAGCCGAAGGTAAGGAGCCGCAAAGCTCTTTACAGCAATAATGACCTCGATGATAGGCTAACAAACCGAAAACACGGGGGCCATATAATAGGGGACATCCTCGACAAAACCCTCCCCTATGCCTTTTCACTGCGTATTTGATCGCCTGACCACCATTCAATGGCTAAACGTCCGTATGTGAACAAAATTTACGTACATGAAAGCAGCACGCAACTTCACGGGACTGACCCGTCTACTGTTTTTTGAGTCTGCCCACACACAATGTAATTCTCCACCAAAATGCAACCTCGGTAGCTCAATAACATACCGCAAAAAGAAGAAGAGCACGACGGGCAAAGGAAGCCTAAACCTTTGGCAAAGCGGAGCACCGATGCCAGGTATCAAAGCACAAAAAGGAAGCATCTGACACAATGAACCGCAAACAAATTATACGGCTGAAGGTCAAGGATAAGTATGTAGCCCTCACCAAACAACCACTTAAAAGCCCATTCAAATTAAACTTATACCAAAATAGTAAACACGACCCCGTCACTTCTCAAGAGAATGTACCAACAGCCTATGCGACTCTTCACGAAGCAGTGTCGATCCTAGAAACAGAGCATACCCTCCAATTGAGCTGTGAAATAGATTCAACGAAGATGCCCGGGGGAAACCCATACAACGAGCAAAAAACCACGATGAAATGCCTTTGGTAACTCCGAAACAAAGCCATTACAATCGCAGAAAGATTGTAGCAACGGTTAAGCCTCCAAAGTAAGAGCGGAGTCGAAAAAGGCAAAAAGCAAAACGAAACAACACGGCCAACAACAACCAACACAAAAACAAAACATAGCAGCAAACACGGCTATCGAAATTAAAAAAAACGAAACAAAACAAAACAGCCAAAAACAACCCAAAAAATCGGGGAATTCAGACTGGAAAACCAAGACCGCCCAAGAAGACACATTACTATGACAAAACACGTGAACACACGTCACGCACACCAGAATAGTTTCCTAGATACAGATACCCATTCATAACATTCACCCTGCTATCGCAACAAAGCATCATAGCATTTTTTTCGACCGAACTACTCCAGTCTAACCCGAACAGCTGCCACCAACTGGATGCACCATTCTTCCCCGAACAACTTCGTAACAGGACTCGTGGTCAAAGTATAACTGAACAACTAATGCGAGAAGCAGAAACAGGGTAGGAAACTCTTCGCATTGTCGTCGGACCCAGATATGGTCGCTCTAGCGCAGTCGCCAGTAGCCGGTGTTGTAGTCCGGCACGTGACTCTTGCAGTCTGGACAAGGAACCCAGGTCCTGACACATGGCGCAGACACCTATTTATTTAGCGGACAGAGAAGAGGTCTCGCGACGAGAAGGAGGCACGGGCAAGGGCTCGGAGCGAAGGGAAGGCGTAACAGCACACGCGCAAGGGTTCGGAGCGGTGGAACGGTGGAACAGCGCACGGGCCAGACTTCAGAGCGAGCGATCGGTTAACGGGCAATGGCTTCGAAATGAAGGAGCATCGCGCGGGTAAAGCTTCGGGACGAGGGAACCGCGCGCCGACAAGGATTCGGAACGGGAAGGTGCGCACAAGTCAAGGTTTGACGCGAGAACAGCGCGCGAGGAAGGGAACGGTGCACTGGAATGGCTGGTCTTTATGGGGGTTTTTCCATCGCCTTCGCGATGGAGATGCAGGCTTGGTACCCGTCGTTTAGTGTCGGGCGTTTCCGTGCCGTAGCAGGCTTCTAACGACGGCAGCACCTCCGCCCCTTCACGAGTTGAAAATTCATGGAAGTAAAAGACCAGAGGAACAATTGTAACAGTTGTGGGCACGGACGTTAACGGGACGGCGGTACAAAATGATGAAGCTACGCACGGCAACAAAGGTCCCAACGGTAAGTGCGGAGCCATCTTTGAAAGACATTCCTCCTTCTGCCAAACAAACATATCATATCGAACAGAAGCAACACAAGCACGAAAAATACAAAACGAAAAGAAAAACAAGCGCACATCCCATAGCAAGGCAGCAACCGCGGCAGAAAGCAACAGCAGTACAGCAGCGGAAGGCAACACAAGGAATAAGTGAACGGCACCTTACTGAGGAATATATCGCATTATGCGAGTCTTTGTACAAACAAAGGAGCGCAAAAGTATGTGCGCAATCATGCTATTCCGCTTTATTGATAAGGACATTCGAAACAAAACAACCATCAGTAGAGACAGGCGGAGGCGGGCGGACAAAAACAACAACAAAAAACAGCGCCCTAGCAGCAGAATACATTGCTTGAGAGATGAGTGCAAACGGCAGGAGTTGACAAATACGGCGGAGCATGCGAGCCTTTCAATATACACGAATGAACAAAACTGGGTGCGCATATATATATGACATCCGGTTCAATAAATAAAAAAGGTACATCATCAAGTGGCTCTATCTAGCATCTGTGTCGTTGCCTCATTCCAGAGAGAGCCGACTATGTGGTCACTGCTTGCTGTGTCTGACGACAGCGATGTCCACACCGCAATCATCGCCTGCATTCAAAACAGAACGCAAATAATGGGAAAATAAAAAAAGAAAGGGGTGGGAAAACAGGAGGGCGATCCAGCAACTACTGCACACAGAAACGATGTTGCGGTAGCCACAACCGCAACAACAACCCGACGAGGCAGCAGTAACAACAGTGGAACCCTTCCCGGCAAAATGAAATGACAGATGAAGGTAGGCATGCATAGCGTACGTAACCAATTGACAAGCGCCGTTTTTTCATTGATCAACAGCGATCACCTCCAGCTTGATCACGAGCAAACGTGGAGTTGGGTTTGATCACGGGCAAACGTGTGTGATAATGGGCAAATGAGTGTTTGCTCGGGAGCAAACATCACCGGTTTGATCACGAACGAAGTAGAGCAAATACGAGGAAACATCAACGTTGGAGGGGGAGCAAGTGAAAACATCACAAGAAAACCGTGTTGGGCATCGAGTCATGTGTACCCGGTACATTAATGAATCCGCAAGCGATACCAGAGAACATATCGAGCAAAACAACAGTGATAACAAACTGCAGTAAGCTCAGCGTACCACAGCGCCAACAATTAAAATAAATTAAATCAAATTAGTCTAAAATAAATTAAATTAAAATAAATTAATTGAGGGACACAGCTCCTAAAGTGGGAAGACGAGGAGCATGTTAGCACCTACAGCAGTAGTAGTATAGCATTACGGCGCGTAAAGGCGCAGACCGAGAGGAGACTGGTTGCTGTCCCCCTCAACATAAGAGACAACAACACGGCTCGACCAGGCGCAGGCCCTCCCATTGTAGGTTATTTAACAGCAACGGGAAGTGGGGCATGTGAACATACAGCAATAGTAGGATAGCATTACGGCGCGGGAAGGCGCAGACCCAGAGACTGGTCGATATCCCCCTTAACATAGGAGGCAACAACACGGCTCGACCAGGCGCACACCCTCTCAATGTACGCTATACAACAGCAATGGGACGAGGGGCATGTGAACACACAGCAGTATAAGTATAGCATTCCGCGCGGGAAGGTGCAGACCCAGATTAGACTGGTTGCTGTCTCCCTCAGCGTAGGAGAAAACAACACGGCTCGACCAGGCGCAGACCCTCTAATTGCAGGCGTGGGCAGGCGTGCATATATGACAGACACAGACACGTGAACACACAATGTGAACATACAGCATTGGTAGTATGTACAGCGTTACGGCGCTGGAAGGCGCAGACCCAGAGGAGACTGGTTGCCGTTTTCCTCAACATACGGGACAATAACACGGCTCGACCAGGCGCAGACCCTTCCATGGTGCCGTTGTGGCCGGGGAACACATCTCATGTACGTCAGGCGTGGGTTCAATGGTTTCAAAAGTCGAGAGTCTCCCCTCTTATCAACACAGACACATACATCACTGCTGTCCAATTTCTAAGCGCGAGGTACTGCTGTTGTCAGGGTAAAAATTCCGCGTACATATATGGACACCGTACTACCTTGGCCTCACCTGCTGTGGGGGCACTCCAAACAGTGGAGGAACGAGCAGCGCAAGCAACAACGCGCGGCAACAGCAACGGCAGCGACGGCAGAGACACACGCGCGGACGAAAGGTCTGGGAGTTTCCGCAGCCAGTACACCCGTGGCGCGCACTCAAACCACTATCCCGCATCACTTCGGACTTATGCTTCTTGCTTCTCTTTTATCATTTTTCAGCTGGCTGCCGGAAAGTCCAAGGAAGGGCGATGGCCTAACTGGGTGTGCTGCTGTTTAACTCCCACCTGTGCCATCCCACAACGCCAGAGAGGGCAAGCGGACCTGGAGGGAGCCATGGTGAGAGAAACGATACAGACGCACTCCAGCGTAGCGTGCTCCCCTGGGTGTGTGCCGTGGACCCAAAAGATCAGCGGGTACCGGTCGAAATATTAATAGTAGTCTACAGCAGCAATACCACTATCGGTGTTGTAATATGGGATCAACTCGCAAAAACGTTGAATGCAATGTTGAAGTGAAAAAATAAGAAACAAAAACACAGGAAAGACGAGAAAAAAGCATTTTGAAAGCGACGCAATTGGGTATCGACGTCGGACGCGTGCAAAGGTGGCACTGTGTCCACCTAGTAACTGCTTCAATGTGTTTGATATAGCTTGTCTCAACGAACAGCCTAGCAATAAGTTACGGTTACATACGTGGTGTCACGGAGGTAAGTTACAGGGATCGTCTCGTGGTATCACCCACGAGCAGTCCCACGGATATGTACGAGTAGGCACTATGCGAGGAGGTTTAGGTATTCGACTACGAGCGGTTGTTACTGGGCTGTGGAGAGTTGGCCCACATGACCCACTCCACCTTTCCCCTTGCATTCGTCTACCCCTTTCCGGGCCGACATAATAAAGACATCTCAAACTATCTTCTACACACTGCGTGTTGCAGTGCCTCGCTCACAGCCTAGAGTGGTTGTTGGGAGCTTATCCATCCATCGCATATCAGCGCTAATTGAACAAGTTAACGACTTATTGTTCGAGCAAGCAGCCTGATCATGCCGAGTGGAACCCCAGTGGACGGGTGGTACGAGATGGACGACCTGGCCAGTCTCTTGAGGCAGCTGGCGGCGGACAGGAGAGAAGACCAAGATCTACGCGAGACCGACCGAGAGCTGCGACGTCAAGGCGATGAGCGATTGAAGGCGGAGATTTTCGAGGAGATGGATCGAAGAACTGCTGCGGTTAGTGAGGTTGCGTCTGGTGTTACAGGTGAGCGGGTCGGAACCGCTACCAGTGCAGGGGAAGTAAGGGGAGCCAGCTCCAGCGGGAGTTCGCCAGGTCTTGGCACGGCAATAGGCCTGCCAAGGAGGGGTGCGACTAGCAGCGTAGATAGTCATAGGGCTGAAGTTGGTTCTCGCGAATTTGGGAGTTTGAAGAAGTCGGTTCCTAAATTCAGTGGAAAATCGGAAGATTTTCAATTGTGGCAGGAACACTTCGAGGTGTTTACTTCCATGGTTGGGTGCATGTCGGCGTTCCTCGTAGATCATGATATGATAATAGGCGACGTTACGAAGAACACTCAATACTTTCTCTCACAGGGGTTCAGTGAGGAACATGTTAAGACAGCTAGAGTAGCTTGGACTTGCCTGACAGAGAGCGTTGTGAACCGTGATCTGCCTGGTAGATTGTTCGCAACAAAATCACCTAGTGCTGGCTGGAGAATGTTGTGTGATTGGTTCGTGCCCAAGATCATGGCTGAACAGGTCAAGTGGTCGGTAGCGTTCGACTCCGCAAAAATGGAGAAGGGAGAAGAGCCCACGAAGTACTTTGGTCGGATAGACAAGATTGTTGGAGTGCTCGCGTCGCTAGGTGTGGTCAAGTTGGTAGCAGACGTCAACCGCAAGATCATCATGACCCTCACATCAGACTACGAAATAGAGCAACGCACAATCTTGTACCGTGATGATGTCACTCGAGCGGAGATCGAGAGCATCATCCGACAGCGGTACTTGCGCCTTCCCGCGCCGAAGGGTAAGGACGTCGGCCAGGCTCTATTTTCGAATGGCGCTGCTCGAGGTGGTCGTGCAGGTAGAGGTAGGCATAGAAGTAACGGTAAGCCGAGAGGTGTCAGTGACACAGCAAGCAAGAACAGTCAGGGTAGCAGTAGCAGTAACCCCCAAGCCCCCACACATAAACCCCCCTCAGCGTTCGACAACGTCAACGGAAAATGCATTCGTTTGCTTGGAACCCGGGCACACCTGGTCCCAGTGCAAGGCTCACATCCCCCCTGCACCAGAGCAGATATCAGGCGGAGGTGCGCAAGGCCAGAACAACGACGGTGAGACTGTGTGTTGTCTTGCGTAGTGCATGCTTGTTACTAACGATGACTCGTGTAATGAGGAACGTAGTGATTGCGTCGGTGAGAAATGAATAGCGGACAGTGGTCCATCCTTTCACATGACCCATTCAGCTGACCTTTTGAGCGATGTAAGACTGTGCGATGACAAGGTTAGGGTCGGTGACAACCATCTGATCGACGTGGTTGGGTACGGAACGTTAACTGTTGTATTCCCAGGGTATCTGACTGTTAAACTGTTGGATGTAGCCTACGTGCCGGAAATCGCATTCAACTTGTTCATGCTGATGGCGGCGCACAAGCAGGGAGTAGCATTTACGACTGAGGAGAAAGACTTGTGCATTTCTCTTTTCAATGGGAGGTTGAGGTTTGAAGGTGATGGATCCAGTTACTCCGGATTCGCTTACAGGATAGAGCCGGACGACGGCTATGTGCCGTTCCCCCTTGAAACCACCAACCCTCCCGAGACTTGTGTTGAATATGGTTGCGATTTTCCCCTTGCTTTTCCTGTGCTTGCACCCGGTAGGACCGCGTCTACTGAGACTAATGTAGACATCAACGTTTTTCACTGCGTGCAAGGTCACTCGAATGAACTACTGTTGCGAGAGACCGCAAAATTACTCGGTCTAAAATTGGTAGGAAAACCTAAGCCCTGTACGGGATGCTCTATGGCCAAAGGCTACTGCAAGCCTATCCCCATCAGCACTAAATCACGCGCGACAGAGAAGTTGGGGAGAGTTTTTGTTGACCTCAGCGGACCTAAGAGAACACCTTCCCTGACGGGTGCGCGGTATGTCATGCTTGTGAAGGATGACTACTCTCGCCACGCGTGGGTGTGTTTTCTGAAGCATAAATCGGATTCAGGAGACGCATTTAGGAAGTTTTTGGCTGACGCGCGCGCCGACGGAGTACCCTCGAAAGTTGAGATAGTAAGGTCGGACAACGGGGGGAAGTTTTACGGTGGTAAGTTTGGAGAGGTGTGCAAGCAGTATTGCATCAAGCAGGAATTCACCAATGCCGATAGCCCTAAGCAGAACAGTTTAGTAGAGAGAACGCTAGGTATCATCCAGAACGCGGGACTCGCCGCGTGCATCCAAGCGCCCATCATCTTTCCTCACATTCAACTGCTGCCGACCAAATCTATGTGGGCGGAAGCGGTGCACTGGGCTTGTGACGCCCCGAACCACACCGCGACCACTGCAAACCCCGGGAACCGGTCACCGCACGAAATGTGGTACGGAACTGCCGCACCTGTTTCACCGCACCCGTTCCTTCGCCCAGCGTTCTGTCGCGGGAAACGCCCGACGAAGTCGCACCCCCGGGCCGAAAGCTGCTTTTACCTCGGGCCGGGCATCGATCACCCAAGTGACTCTTTGCGGATGCTCACGCGGGCGAACAAGGTGGTGGAAACAAGGGACGTGACCTGTCAGGCAACGCTTAGTATAGGAACGCCGTCGCCCCCGCTGCAGGAGATGCCGGAGCAGGGAGGGAACGTGGACCTAGAAGAAGCGCCTGAGCCGGGAGGGACGGATGATTATGAATCCGTCCCGACGACTCCACTGCCGGTGTTGGGGAGGGGAATTCCTCACCAACTCCGTGCGGTGTCTCCGATGACGCAAGCTGGCGGCGATTTGCAAGCCGAGGGTGAGAAGCTGAACGATTCATCAACGATCAGCAGCGAACGGCCCTAAAGCGACACTTCATCTCGAGATGACGACGATACGTCCTCCTCTGACGATGGAGCTCCGACACCGGCTGCTATCCGGACTGCTGCGCGCCAACCTGGAGCGCACATGTCAGGACCGGGCGATATTGAAGAGATTCGGGAAGGAAGAACGAGAGCGCAGACCAGAGCGCTCAACCGGGAAGCGGCAACGGGGCTGATTATTACGATCGGGCCCTGTGAGGGAGGCCGCAAATTCCATGCGCTACTTTCGGCGCAAGACACAGGCGGTGAACCTACTCGGTTGGCGGATTGCCTCCTCAAGGAGGTGGAACCGGAACAGACGTCTTACTCCGCGGCACGTTCATCAAACCACTCTGGCGTTTGGGTGGAGGCCATGCAAGCGGAATTTGATGGACTAGAGGCCGCTGACACTTTCACTGAGATTTCCCAAGTTCCGGCGGGTAGCAATATTGTGGAATCAAAGTGGCTCTTGAAGTGGAAGGGCGACGAGCATGGCATGATTGGTAGAGCTAAGGCGAGATTGGTAGCTAAGGGCTATGGTCAGGTAGAGGGAGTTGACTACTTTGATACGTTTGCCCCTACTGCATCAACCACGTCTAACCGCATCGTTGCAGCAATGGCATGCAAACTTGACTGGGACTTGGGGCACTTGGACGTTGACCAGGCCTTTATTCAGTTAGAGTTGGATACCGAAATTTTTTCAAGATTGCCCCCTGGGTGTGGGCGGTTATCGGGTAAGGTAGTCCGACTCAACAAAGCTCTTTATGGGCTGAAGTAGAGTTGTCGCTCGTGGTATAAGCTACTGTCGTCAACCTTGGTTGAGTGTGGTTTTGAGCAGTGCTTGGTAGACCCGTGCGTCTTTCGACTGATGGTGAATGACGAGGTTGCAGCGATGCTGGTGGTCCACGTGGACGACATCAAGATCGCAGCCACGAAGGAAATTACGGAGTAGGTGTGGCGGATCTCAACAAAAGATTCCCTACGAAACATCTTGGGGAGGTTACGTGGTACATGGGTAGCGATTACAAGAGAGATCGTGAGAAGGGGACCTTGAAGAATTTGCAGACTCAGTTTATTCGAAATGTTGTCGAACGTCTTGGAATCACGAAAACCAGCCCCATCCCTGCTTCTCCGTCATTGGACCTCAGGCACGTGAGTGGTGAGGACCCTGCGGTGGACGCTAGATACCGCGAAATGGTAGGGAGTATGATGTGGATTGCGAATCAGACGAGGCCGGACATCGCCAACGCAGTACGGGCGGTTGCGAGGTTTTCACATTACCCTAAGGAGGTACATGTTAAGGCGGCTAGGAAGATAATCGAGTACCTGAGCGCTACGGCTCACTTGGGTCTGACGTTCAGGAAGGACAGTAAACTAGAGGAAGTGCAGTTGGAATACGACTTGGAGACGTACGTGGACGGGGACTACGCCCACAAGGCCGACGATAGGCGCTCGGTCTCTGGCGTGGCTGTCTGTTGCGGGGGTACACTTGTGTCGTGGTTTTCTAGGACGCAGAAGTGCGTCACCCTATCAACCACCGAGGCAGAGTACGTAGCCATGGCCGACGGGGTGAAGGAAGCCCTTTACGTGAGAGGAGTGTTGGTTTTTCTGATGCCCAGTCTGGGGTCGCCGAGTATTGGAGTGTTCGAAGACAACAAAGGGGCGATAGACTTGGCCAAAAACCCATTGAGCTCATCCAACAGTAAGCACATCGATGTACGGTACCATTTTCTGCGCGAGTTGGTGGGGACGGGAGACTTGTCGGTTAAGTATCTCCGGACGGATGACCAGCATGCGGACATTTTCACGAAGGCTGTTGGCAAAGAGAGTTTTGGGAAACACCGAGATTTTCTGTTAGGAATACAGTATATTGTTGTTTGTGGATGGTGTTTGTTTGTGTTTTCGAGGCTTTTTAGTTGATCCAGCGCCAGGGAGGGTGTTCGATATAGCCTAGCAATAAGTTACGGTTACATACGTGGTGTCACGGAGGTAAGTTACAGGGATCGTCTCCTGGTATCACCCACGAGCAGTCCCACGGGTATGTACGAGTAGGCACTATGCGAGGAGGTTTAGGTATTCGACTACGAGCGGTTGTTACTGGGCTGTGGAGAGTTGGCCCACATGACCCACTCCACCTTTCCCCTTGCATTCGTCTACCCCTTTCCGGGCCGACATAATAAAGACATCTCAAACTATCTTCTACACACTGCGTGTTGCAGTGCCTCGCTCACAGCCTAGTGTGGCTGTTGGGAGCTTATCCATTCATCGCATATCAGCGCTAATTGAACACAATGCACCGTGCCCACCTTACGTTTGCTGGGCAGGCCGGGTTCCCAGGAGCGCGCGCTAAAGGTCGCGCGCACGCGCTCTGAAAGAAGAGGAACAAAATGAGTGATGATGCGCTCGGAGCACACAAAACATACAGCAGCAGAGGAGCACAAAACATGCAGCAGCAGAAAAAGCAGCAAACAGAACCACGACGAGAAACCCAAAACCAGAGGGAGATACACAGATACTATATTATGCGAGTTAATGTGGGAACAACAACAACCAACAACACTGGGTGATCCTTTGCGAGGGCAAGCGCGTATCTGGGATGGAAACCATGTCACGAACCGGAACCTAGGCAGTGAGGTCTGGAGTCAGGGTGATACAGGCGAAGACATTCACGGCGAAGCAGAAGAGAATATCTAGCCTACTAGAATCTCAAGGTCAACTTATGGTCTATATCTGTAGCACGCCTCAGGTATTCACAATGACTGACCTCCGAAGGACCGATACGGCCGAATTCATAAGGCGCTTGTGAGTTCCTCGGAGAAAGAGAGCAAGTCCCTTGTGCAGGGGCTCAAGATATGAAGCCTCCCAAGAAAGAAGTGTGAAAATGGTAACTTGATTGCTTGTCCGAAGGGGTTATGAACGTCAACCCAAGGAATTTTTTTGAGGTTTGGTTAGTGGTTGGTTGAAGGTTGAAGAAGAAGAGTGTCCGGGTGAGGCAGCCACAACCGACTTAGGGAGGGGACGTAAATAGCGCGGCCCCTACTATCACGAAAACGCCTCTGTCATAGTAACTCTTGAAATTGTCGCAGAACCGTAACATATACACCATTGTGGACCTGGCAAATCGTAGGCTGATTCCCGATTTCACTTTCATATGTTTCTGGTGGAGGCATGAATTGCGTCAGCTGTGATATATGCCCCCCCCCGCTCCCCCCCCTTTCATTTTTTCGCTTCCTCTTGCTTGAACGCCCCACCAAATATCGAAATCCGCCAGAGTAATAAACACTTCCACGCCCTGGATATCGCCTCGTTATATATCGTTTCAGAGCCGTCCATGCCGCTGCTGCAATTCCCACCCACCCCCGCCCCCAACGCCACCTCCTTACCCACTACCTGCACCATCGCCTAGACCTAGCACCACGCGTATAGCCAACCCCTACATATATGCGACCTAAAGCCCTCCCCTCCCGCCCCCCGCCCCCCGCCGCCCCCGCCACCCCCCCCCATCCTCCCCCACAAGAAAAATTTATAGCTTCCACGCACAATTCGACCTGCCCCACTCGTCCCCTCTCCCCCCTCCCCCGCTCCCGCTCCCCTTTTGATCGAAATACGGGCCCCACGCCCTTACAAACTCCGCCCTCCCCTCACCGGATATTCGACTTACAGGATTCACTTGCTAAACCGATGCATTTTCTTCAACAGCTAGCTGTCAGATTTTGTCCCCCTCGGAAACGAGTTTTATAGTTACCGCGCACAGACTGCCTAACATCACCCTGTTGACCCTGATAGCTACACTGTAGCAGTTGCAAAGGGAGTCGACGAACTATATCTTAATAGGGACACACAAGCCGTAATACGCGCGATCAGAGTATCACACACAGCTTGCAAAGATGAGTGTTGACGAAATCTTCGATCTCACAGCTGTAGTGTACGTTTATTAAAAATGCGTGTACCACCTTTGGTTTGTTTGTGTTTTTTCCCTGGGGTATTCCTCAGCTCCAGAGTGACTAGAGCCTGTCCTGTAACCACGGACTTGATTAGGCGAGTTAATGTGAGAACAACAACAGCAACAACAACAACCACAACAATAACAACAACAACAACAACCATAACAACAACAACAACAACAACAACAACAACAACAACAACAACGACGACAACAACAACCACAGCAACATCAACAACAACAACAAAAACAACAACAACAACAACATCAGCAACAACAACAGTAACAGCAACAACAACAACATCAACAACAAAAACGACAACAGTAACAGCAACAACAACAACAACAATAACAACAACAACCACAACAACAACATCAGCAACAACAACAGCAACAAGAACAACAACAACAACAACAACAACAACAACAACAACAACAACAACGACAACAACAACAACAACCACAACAACAACATCAACAACAGCAACAAGAACAACAACAACAACCACAACAACAACAACAACAACAACAACAACAACAACAACGACAACAACAACAACCACAACAACAACATCAACAACAACAACAAAAACAACAACAACAACAACATCAGCAACAACAGTAACAGTAACAGCAACAACAACAACAACATCAACAACAAAAACGACAACAGTAACACCAACAACAACAACAATAACAACAACAACAACCACACCACCACCACCACCACCACCACCAACAACAACAACAACGACAACAACGACAACAACAACAACAACGACAACAACAACAACGACAACAACAACAACAACAACAACAACAACAACAACAACAACAACAGCAACAACAACAACAACAACAACGACAACAACAACAACAACAACGACAACAACAACAACGACGACAACAACAACAACAACAACAACAACAACAACAACAACAACAACAACAACAACAACAACAACAACAACAACAACAACAACAACAACAGTAACAGCAACAACAACAACAACAACATCAGCAACAACAATAACAGTAACAGCAACAACAACAACAACATCAACAACAAAAACGACAACAGTAACAGCAACAACAACAACAGTAACAGCAACAACAACAACAACAATAACAACAGCAACTCGTGAAACAAATGAAATAATATCCGGGCCGCACAAAAAAAAAAATTCCGACACCTAACCCTACCCCCCCCCCCCCCGGAGGAGTGTGAAAAAGTTTTTTTTTTTGATATTTTCTTACAGGCTTTCTCTTGGCTTTCTCCTTGCCCATTGCGTGTGCCTGCGTGTGGTGGTGTTCACGGCACGACGTGCGAGCAGGACCTTGTTACTAGGAAGGTGTAGATTGCCACGTCATGTACTGAAATGAGCTGTGGTGGGCTGGGGACACTCTTATTTGGTTTTCAAGTCTTGAAGTACAGCAGTAGTGCTTGGGGACAACCCCTCAGCTACAAGTAGCTTAGAACTTCTCTAGCCTCTGCGACAAGTCCACGACATTTGACCTCGGTCGAATGTAGCGAAATGACAAACCAAATGACACATACGCATGCGTCGAACCGTCATCATTCCAAGCTTAGTCAAGCCGGCAACATACCGAAGAGGGGCTGTCGATGAGCCTACGGCGGTGGAATCACCTTCGCCACGTGCAACACCCATCCACAATTAATAGCAATTTGTCTTGCATGGTACTTATTATTCACTCCCCGAAGCCCCTCCCCCCCCCTCAACAAGACTAAACCGCCGTTTCTTCGAGCGCTTTCGCGTTGAGCGCGTTCGCCCTTCATCCTCTTTCCCCCTCCTCCTCCTCCTCATCCTCCTCCTCCTCCTCCTCCTCCTCCTCCTCCTCCTCCTCCTCCTCCTCCTCCTCCTCCTCCTCCTCCTCCTCCTCCTCCTCCTCCTCCTCCTCCTCCTCCTCCTCCTCCTCCTCCTCCTCCTCCTCCTCCTCCTCCTCCTCCTCCTCCTCCTCCTCCTCCTCCTCCTCCTCTTCCTCCTCCTCCTCCTCCTCCTCTTCCGACCCCGAGCTCTCATCTTCAACCGAGTCCCCCGTCTCCACTGAGGACTCGTCTGAGAGTGACCCGTCTGTACCATCAACTCCCTCCGCCCCCGGCGAGACCTTACGGCGTGCTACGGGGGCTTTGCCAGCCGTACTCTTCTGTTGTGGGTCCTTGCGGCGTGTGACGGGGGCTCTGACAGCCGTACCCTTGCCCTGTAGCTTTCCCACCACCGCCGCCTCCTCAGCCTCGCCTACGGCAAAACTCTTCCTATTCTTATCCACGAGGATTATTCTGAGCGATTTTCGCAACAGGCGAACGCAATCTGCTCGCATGCGATGGGCGTGCGGAAAGTGGCAGGCAAGGCAGGGGACACCGATGTAAAGGCCAGTTCTGCAGAGGCACGAATATCCCCGTGGCACACAGCCTTGTGGGTGGTGCCGGTCTGCATTTCGCGCATTTTTTCTCTAACGTTGTCAAGTTGACGTTGTCACAAGTTGTCATGCTGCTCAGCTACCGCTGCGGCTTCTGCCTCTGCTGTTGAAGCTGCCGCTACTGCTGCTTCCAGTTACATGGTATGCAGCACAACACATATGCAGCTGCCGCTGCCAGCTACACGGGCAGCAGTACAACAACGTTTGGTGTGTGCAACACGACGGCAGTTGCATCGCGAGGGCTCCGCATTCGCGCACTCTTGTGCATCCAACCTTGGTGTGTGGTGTGTGTGTGTTGTTCTTGCTATTGCTGCTGCTGCTGCTGCCGCTGCG
>JABAKD010000025.1:31066813-31249313 GCA_012845835.1 Undaria pinnatifida
GCGGCCAAGCCAAAAGCGCTCGCATTGCCGATTCTGCGCACGGCGAGCGGTGACGGCTGGACGCTGCGGCGATTGGTCAAGGCGTTGTTGCGCTTGCCGTTGACGCAGGCGCGCTTGTCTCGTGTCCATGGCGCTGTTTATGGCTCAATTGGCCAAAAAGCTATTCGAAAGTTCAATATAATTGGAGTTCGACCAAAAAAAAAAAGCCGGCAGCGCGAGACGAAGAACAAGCGGGGGGGGGGGGGGGGCAAGCGAGCCCAGGGACGATTTCCACGCTTCCCCTCGCCGAGGTGGAGCACCGACGCCGTTCTTTCGTCGGCACGTCGTAGTGCTCCTGTGCGGATGGGACGTGGCGGCACCGCGAGGCCGCCGGAGACCGAGTGGAGCTCGGGAGTCGCGGCTTTTTGGGTGATATAACCAAGATATTTTCAAAGATCCCAAAAACGCCACCACCACGACGTTAGCGTATTACTTCGTATACTTAAGGATACGTGTCCCAATTCAGGACTCTTCAATCTCCTTTTGTCTACGGCGATGTCGTTTGGTTGCACACTGACTGCTAAAACCTGTAGTTTTTTTGGGTTGTTTTTTCTGCGTCATTTGTAACATGCTGACATGTCAAGTGCTCTCCTCTGCTCATTAGCGATGAATTATTATTATTATTTTTTTTTTGCTCTGCTTCAGAGTCGTCGGCGATCAGAGAATTTGCAGCGTATTTCTCGAGGATGAAGAATCCGGATAAAAATGGGTGTCCTACTAATGACGTTGACAACAAATATCTGGCCTTAAGTGAATCCGCACACACTACACACCATCTGTCCACACACCTAGACAGACACATTGGGTCCTGGTTACGATGCTCCCCTTTTAGTATCAGCAGTAGTAGTGCTATCCTGCAACCTGGTACGAAACAGCAGTCGAGGCTATGTATGCAGTATGCCAGAACTCACCCCAGTTGGTGCAGTTTCTTTGTCGTAACTTCGGATAGGTGTGCTGTGTTCCTTGATGGCGGCCGAGGGAGTGTAAGCGAGGGAGGGGAGGTCACCGAAATCTCGCCGGCCAGGTCTTGTAGACAGGCGTTTAGAACCTGGGAGGGGGGGTTTAGCAGTTGTTTGTCTGGTCAACTTGATCCCCCCTTCTATCGCTGATCTCCGACCCTTTCTGTGGTACGTTCTTCATGTTCATCATGTTCATCGTTGATGTCATGCGTCATTTCGTGTTTTCTGTGAAGGCCCGGCTTGTGATTGGCTTTTTGTCGTCGTGCTTGTTGATCTATTGCATGTTCAATACCATGTATACTTTGGCCTCATATTTCCTCGGCAAGTTGTTTGGGATTTCATTCGTGTGTATCAGAACTTCGTTGACGTGCTCGTCGCCAAGGCACGGGATGGAGATATTCGTCAATTTTTTTATGGAGATGTTGTTGTTGTTGTTGTTGTTGCAGTTGTTGTTGTTGTTGTTGTTGTTGTTGTTGTTGTTGTTGTTGTTGTTGTTGTTGTTGTTGTTGTTGTTGTTGGTGTTGTTGTTGTTGTTGTTGTCGTTGTTGTCGCATTAACTCGCATAATCCAGTCCGTGGTCACAGGACAGGCTCCAGCCACTCTGGAGCTGGGGAATACCCCAGGGAAAAACACACACAGCCCAAGGTGGTACACGCATACTTTAAAAATTGAAAATACACTCCAGCTGTCAGATCGAATATTTTGTCGAAACTCATCTTTGCAAGCTGTGTGTGATACTCCGATCGCGCGTATAACGTGTTGTGTATCCTCATCAAGGATATACGTCGGCGGCTCCCCTTGCATCTACAGTGTAGCTATTAGGGTCAACAGGGTGATGTTAGTCTGTGCGCGGAAACAATAAAACCCGTTTCTGAGGGGGACAAAATCTGACAGCTGTGGAGGGAAATGTATCCGTATATCGAGTGAACCCTGTAAGTCGAAGTACCGGTGAGGGAAGGGCGGAGTTTTGAAGCACGTGGGGGCCTGGTTTTGATCAAACGCGAGCGGGGTTGGAGGGGGGGGGGAAGGGGGCGGGGGGGGGGGGGGGGACGGGGGGGGGGGGGGGGACGGGCAAGCAATTTGTGCGTGGAAGCTATAAACCCTCTAAGGGGATAATTCAGACGGTTTTGGAAAAAGAAAAAAAAATGCGCGAGTTTATCATAGGGGGGGTTGGGGCGGGGGTGGGGCGTGTGGGGCAGCCCACTCTGTGGATGGAAACTTTACATTATTTTGAGGGGATGAATGTGACGGTTTTGGAAAGAGTGCATCAGTTTATCATGTATATCCTGGGGTAAGTCGTACGATCAGTGAGTCGAGAGAGGGCGGAGTGTTCGAGGGGATGGGGGTGGCATGCGGTGGGGGGGGTTGGGAATGTGGGGGGTGGGGGCGGGGAGGAGGGGAGGTGGGGGGGGGGGGGAGGAAGGGAAGGGCTTTAGGTGGCATAGATGTAGGGGTTTATTATACGTGTGGTGCTAGGTCTAGGCAATGGTGCGGGTGGTGAGGAAGAAGGGGGCGTTCGAGGCGGGCGGGGGTGGGGTAAGCAGCGGCATAGATGGCTCTAGAAAGATAATGAGGTGATATCCAGTGCGTGAAGTGTTTATTGATCGGGCGGATTTCGGTATTAGGTGGGGCGTTTGAGCAAGGGAGAGAGAGGAGTGGGGGGGGGGAGGGAGGGGGGGGTTCAGAAGGTTAAGGTCACATATTATATTCAAATACACTCCGGCTGTGACATCAAAGATGTGTAGGGGCTTGTTATACGCGTGGTGCCAAGTCTAGGCAATCGTGCGGGTTGTGGGAAAAGTGGGGGCGTTTGGAAGGGGAGGTTGAGGGGGGTGGGGGAAAATAATGAAAACTACATCATGGATAATCAGAAAGGTAATGACGTGACATCAACTGCGTAAAGGTGTTTATCACTCTGGCCGATTTCGATCGTAAGTGGGGCGTTTGGACAAACTAGGCAGAAAACAAAAAGGGGGGGGGGAGGGGGGGGAGGGATCGGGGGAGGGGGGGGATGGGAAGGGTTGGGTTTTTTTCAAAAAGAGGGATCGGGGGAGGGGGTATATATTTGATTCTAAAATGCTATATTTTGACTAGCGCATAGAGATGTTGGTCGGGTTTCTAGGCACGCGAATGTCTCAGAAGTCGTCATGTCTCGGGCAAGGTGTTGAGCTCCTTCTCCCGATGTTAGGGGGCTCTGTTTGTACTCGCTTGCTGTATAGCGCGTTCTGTGTAACCACGCGGCGTGCCTCTACGGCGTAGATCGAGGAGAGAAGATAAGATACTCGTACACCAGATACCAAATACACACCAGGTGGGTCAATACCGTTCTGTCAGAGACCGCACCATATAAACCACACACGGGAGGTAAGCCGCACCTGATTGTCACCGGCTGCACCACTCACATATATACGGGCAGTATCGTTATCATCAAAGCCCGGGTCGTATCATTAACATCATCGACTGCCCCGCGGGGGGGCAGCTCCACACTCCGAGGCATATACCGAATAATGCCTCGACACATAATACGAAACCCCAAAATTTACGAAACCACCAAAAATCCGCCGACCCGTATCGAACAAGCGCATGCCACAAGCAGCCCCCCTATTCGGTGCTCGATACGATAGGTCCCGATCAACTTTTCACCAATTGCCAGGAAAAACGGCAAATCCCAAATTCCATGATAAATCATTGCCAAGGTAAAACGGCAAGCCCAAATTCCGTCATGAAGATTTGCCAAGGTAAAACGGCAATACCTATACCAAATCTCTCAATCTTCATTCCGGCATTGATCTCCCAATCTAAAGCGAGACAGTAACTATACGGGAAGGGAAAAATCCAACAAACAAGAGTATGCTGGTAAAATCTTAAACCAAAACCAATAGCACCGTCTTCACTAAATTAAGCATTCCGCCCGATAACAACGGCCCCCCTGTTTTACAAAAATATCACACCGCCTGATAACATTGGCCCCCCTGTTGTGCAAAACATCATACCGCCCGATAACGATCAATGCAGCCGGCCAGGTTTACAAATATACAATCCAGTTTGTATACTTGGGCGGGGCTATCACCGCAGGTAGAGACCTTAGCACTGAAATTACGCGGCGTCTTCAGAGGGCCTGGGCGTGCTTCCAGCGGTACAAGATGGATCCCTATGATCGCCCGGGTGTGCGTTTACGGTTGAAGGTGCGGTTGCTGAAAGCTGAGGTGGTCGAGACACTGCTGTACGGTTGCATGACGTGGAGCCCGAAGAAGCCTGACTATGACAGGCTGCGACGGGTTCACCGCTCCATGCTCCTCCGATGCCTTGGATGACGGAAACGGAAGCGCGACGACCACACCCTATCGTACGCCGACGCGCTTGCCTAGACAGCTTCCGAGAGCGCTGAGGCGATAGTGCGCAAACGGAGGATAATGTTTGCGGGGTTCGTGGCACGTATAGGAGGAGCGTCTGCCACAGAGGGTGATGATTGAGGAGTTTGTTGGGGGTAAGGGCTACTCAGGGGGGCAAGAGAAAGACTGGATGGATCATCTGAAGGAGGATATGTCGGTCTTTGGAATGAAATTCGAAGGATGGCGAAAGGCTGCTCAGAAGGCTAGCAGATGGTTTCGAAGAGTAGAGGAGGGAGCCGAGTTGTTCATGCGGAATTGGCGCGAAACGGAGAGACGTAAAGCTGCAGAGCGACGCGCAAAGGCTGCGGCAGCGTCATCCACCGTTGGCATCTCTAAGCGGCCGGGGGAAGGGGGAAGGGGGGGGGGGGGGGGGGGGGACTGAGGGAGGGCGGGAGGGGGGAGGGGAAAAGCGGGGAGGGGGAAAGGGAGGAAGGGGGGAGGGGCGGAAGAGGGAGCGTCATGCCCAAGAGACTGAAGTCTGAGTTTGGCCATCATCGTATTGAAAGTTGTGGGCCTTCTAGTGGCCGTCACAAGATGGCATGAGACCGCCCTAACTTCTTCGCCATGTTGCGTTCTCTCCCAGGTGCCATTGATGATGGACGTGATACCCTCTGTTAGCCCAATGCCATCCTTAGTGAGTTCCTAGGGTCTGCTAGTATGACATTTTTCTTTCTTTTCTTTCTCTATTCCATTTTTCTTTTTTCTCTTCTTTTTTCCTTGCTTTCTTGTCTTGTCTTTTCTTGCGTTTCTTGTCTTTTTTCTCCTCTTTTCTTGCCTTTTTCGTCTTGTTTCGTTTTTCTTCTCTTTCTTTCCTTTTCTTTATCTTCTTTTTATTTCTTTGTTTCTTTTTCTCCAATTGACTTGTGCCTGTCGTGCGTATGCGTAGTGATAGATACTACGTGAAAATATATACGTGGTAGTCTTACGTCGGTGGCAATCGGAATATTTGGTTCCTCCAGGCGTGAGTAGTGAGACGTATGCACCGGCCTGGACCTGGCATGACTCCCGACTTCACTTTTATATGTTTCTGGTGGAGGCATGAATTGCGTCAGCTGTGATATATGCGTGTACCACCTTGGGTTGTGTGTGTGTTTTCCCTGAGGTATTCCTCAGCTCCAGAATGACTGGAGCCTGTCCTGTGACCACGGACTTGATTATGCGAGTTAATGTGAGAACAACAACAACAACAACAACAACAACAATATGGCAAGGCACCCACGAGGTAGGTTCATAGTAATACGCATCGCTGTCTCTGGAGTGGCCTCACCAGGAAACAGAGTAACCTATTGGCGCTGACATCCATAAGCTTTACAGTAGGCACAAAGTGCCAAGTTCGTCTTACGAATGGTTCTTGGAAGGATGCAGTTTACCCTGCATGCGAATCACCGACCACCTCCCGATGCTTCGTGCTTGGTGCAAACAATGCCTGTCTGATGTTTGTATACGCTTGCTGAATACCGTGTTCTGTGTAACCACGCGGCGTGCCGCTACGGCGTAGATCGAGGAGAGAAGATAAAATACTCGTACACCGGATACCAAATACACACCAGGTGGGTCAATACCGTTCTGTCAGAGACCGCACCATATAAACCACACACGGAGGTAAGCCGCACCTGATTGTCACCGGCTGCACCACTCACATATATACGGGCAGTATCGTTATCATCAAAGCCCGGGTCGTATCATTAACATCATCGACTGCCCCGCGGGGGGGCAGCTCCACACTCCGAGGCATATACCGAATAATGCCTCGACACATAATACGAAACCCCAAAATATACGAAACCACCAAAAATCCGCGGACCCGTATCGAACAACCGCATACCACAAGCAGCCCCCCTATTCGGTGCTCGATACGATAAGGTCCCGATCAACTTTTCACCAATTGCCAGGAAAAACGGCAAATCCCAAATTCCATAATAAATCATTGCCAAGGTAAAACGGCAAGCCCAAATTCCGTCATGAAGAATTGCCAAGGTAAAACGGCAATCCCTGTACCAAATCTCTCAATCTTCGTTCCAGCATTGATCTCCCAATCTAAAACGAGACAGTAACTATACGGGAAGGGAAAAATCCAACAAACAAGAGTATGCTGGTAAAATCCTTAACCAAAACCAATAACACCGTCTTCACTAAAAATAGCATTCCGCCCGATAACAACGGCCCCCCTGTTGTGCAAAAATATCACACCGCCCGATAACATCCGGCCCCCCTGCTGTTAATAGGTGCTCACCACGGGAGTATGCAAAAGGCAACGATTGCATCTGAATTTAAAAGTGCTAAGGATACTAGTAATTTTGGGTCCCCTGTACGTTGTGCATACTTAACCAATAGCCAACGTGTACGGCACGATTCATCAAGACCATCGGCATACCTTACTGGCGTGCTAACCTTACTCGACGCATGAGTACGTCCTAATTCTTTCTCCAATTCCCTAAAAAAACTTCTCCGTTTCACTCACCCAATACTCCAATACCCCAAAAAATATATAAATGCAAAAAAATCACCACAAATTCATCACAAAGTTACGGTGAAAACGAAACGCCTCCGTGTGCAAAGGCTTGGTGAGAAAATCAGCATGCTGAAGTGTCGACGCTACGTGGACAATCTCGATCTCCCCGTTAGCAACACGTTCCCGAAGGAAGTGATGACGGACATCAATGTGCTTACTGTTGGGAGTGATCAAAGGGTTTTTCGCCAAATGTATCGCCCCCTGGTTATCTTCCTTCACCGTGGTACACCCAACATCGCGCTCCGGGAAAATAAAACTCCAGAGATACCGCATGAAAATCGTCTCGCAAAAACCCGTGGCCATCGCGACATACTCTGCCTCCGTAGACGAAAGCGTAACGGATTTCTGCGTCCTACAGTAGAACGATGCACAGGTAACAGCGCACATGATAACTCCACCAGAGACAGACCTTCCGTCATTGGCCTCGTGCGCATAGTCCGCGTCCACGAACAGCTCCAGCTGAACTCCATCACCCAGACCCCTCTGAAAGTAACACCGTAAGTACTCGTCGATTTGATGTACATCACGATGTGCAGCGCTGCCTGCCAATGCAATAACTTTGGCGCTGCAGAGTACCTTGCCACCGCTCGAACCGCGTTAAGGATGTCCGGGCGGGTCTGGTTCGCCAGCCACATCCAATGCCCTACCAACGACCGAAAAGGCTCATCAACGTTTGGTTCATCGTGGTCAAACACCTCAAGCTTTAGGTCAACCACCGCAGGGATGCTCTTGCCGCGAGTGACACCAAACTTCGCTACGGTACTTTCAGCGAAAACCTGCTGTGATATCGTCAACTTCCCTGCATCCCAGTCTCGAGAAAAACGGCAACCTGCGTACCACCGCAACTTCCCCGGGTTGTTGATAGGAACGAACTGGTTCAGGTCCTCACAAAACTTGTCACACCTACTCTTAAGCCCCAACGCAAATATGTCATCCACATGCACTACTACTACGATAGAAACGGCCCCCGCGTCCACCAAACGCATAACACACGCATCAGCCTCACACTGCACAAAATCAAGACCCTTTATGCCGCGTACCAAGTGATGGTGCCATTGCCGCGACGCCTGCTTCAAACCATACAGGCTGCGGCACAACTTAACCACCTTACCGGACATCGACCCGCACCCCTTGGGGAGGCGCATGCAGACATCCTCACTTAGCTCTGACTGGACAAACGCCTGCTCGGCATCAAAGTGGCATAAATCCAATTCCAACTCGCACGCTATGGCAGCCAGAAAACGAATACTCGCAACTGATGGGCACGGGGAATATATCTCGAAACAATCAACGCCCTAACGCTGCCCAAAGCCCCGCGCTACCAGCCTGGCCTTTGCCCGCACTACTCTACCAAATTCGTTGACCTTCCAAGAATAAACCCACTTAGCAGAGATTACGTTGATGCTGTTTCGTTGCTACGTGTTGCCACATCTCTTGTCCACCACAGCGCCGAACGTCTCCGCGCGGTACAGACCGTCGAATTCAGTGTCCATGGCATCGAACCACACATCTCCTTGTTTTTCCTCGCACGCTTCGCGATACGAGTCGGGCGTTACCAACTCACTCGCAGGGCATGAACGCAGTTCAGGAGCGGGCATGTGCGGAGGAGACTGGTCGGCAATGATCATAGCGATATTCTCCCGCGCGGCTAGCATCGAAACGAAGCCATGCTGCGGGCCCAGCCCCCCCCGTTTTCGCGCCGCCGACCGCGTCACCGCCGGCGATACCCGCGGTTGCTGCTGCTGCTGCACCGGCACCTCCAAAGAGGGTGGAGGCGCGGGCGAGGATTCCGGCGGTGCAACGGTCGCGGGCGGCGCAGGGGGAGTCGACACGGGCAAGGACTCCGGTGATGCAACGGTCGCCGACGTCGGCTTCTGCTGCTGTGGTACGGACGACGCAGCAGGCAGGGGCGTGGGCGAAGACTCCGGCGTTACACCAGGCGATGGCGTCGACAGCTGGTACCACACCTCGAAGCCCCGCGGCGCTTGCGATTGCTGGGCTGGGTCACTGACAGACCGCCCCTTAGCCGGCGACGGGGACCCGGCAATCGCGGTCCCTCCAGCGAACGGCGCGCGCCGATAGCCCCACGTCACGTCGGTCGAGTAGCTCGCGATGCCTGATAGGACAGCATGATCTTGCTGCAATCCGAGGCGTGGTCGTTGCCGGAGTTCAGGTAGAAGCAGGGTTCCCCCTTCGGCTCTGACTTAGCCGCCCGCTTGACCTTGTGGCGTCCCGGCATCATGTATGGAAGTACGGGGCCCCTGTAAGGCCTCCCGTGGAACTTCTCGAACGAGCACATCATGCCGGGCTTTTCATCCACCCGCGGCATGAGGTTGAGCGCGTCGCACATCCACGTCTATGCTTCCGGCCACGTGCGTTCATAGTTGAGCGCCTTGGCCGGAAACTCCACACCATCGAACATGGTCTGGAACTCCAAGTACGCAGCGTGACCCCCCTCGGCAACAAGAGCTAGCTTCCGCTCCACCCGCCAGTTGCGATTCGGGCCGTCGACGGACGTGAACTCGCGGCGGATGTTGTTGTCGACCATCATCCTTTGGAACTCGGCGTTAGTGAATTCGGTGGCGTTGTCAGTGCGAAGGCATTCCGGCTGCCCGTAGGCATTTACGGCCGCCAGGAAAGTGCGGAAACCGAGGGTGACGGTAGCCGCGCTCTTGTCCGGCAGAAATACCGGCCAGCCCATGTTGGTGGCGTCGTCGACGATCATCAAACAGTACCGAGAGCCGCCTGTTGACGTCGGCATAGGTCCTGCGAGGTCGGCGTACAGGCGCTGCATCCGCTTCTCAGCACGGCACAACGTGGACTTAGCGACGGCTTTGCGGATTCCCTTCCCCCCCGCGCACCCGTCGCAATACCCCAAACGTCCCGTCACGTTGATTCCCATTTGACGAGCAGTCTCACGTAAAACGGTATCGTGGGCGTGGCCAAGGGAACAGTGCAAGTCGTTGATGTCTATCCATCTCTGCCTACCAGGCTTTAACACTGCAGCAGCAAGTGCAGGGGGTTTCTCGTGTCTCGCTACTCGAGTGGCCTCAACGTAGTTGCCGAACTTCTCCTTGCGGAAAAACACGCGTCCATCGAGCACGTGCGCCCCTTCGTGGTCAAGGGTAATGACGTGCTCCTCTTGGATCACGTTGAATGAGCACAGGTCGAAAGGAACGCCAGGCACAAACGCCACATTCTTCAAGGTCACTGCTACGTCTTCAGCACAATGCATCACTACATCAACGCAACCAAAAAACTCTACCTCCATCTTTTTTCCGTCACCAATGATCAAATACTTCTCGTCGGGGGCAGGGGGTCTCTTGTTGTAAAAGAGAGCAGAATCACCGGTACAATGGATGGAAGCAGCACTATCTCCAATCAGAACCTTATCCCCAGGCCTTGTAGGCCTCACGAGACCACCCCCAACAGAAAGAGCATGCCACTTGCCTAAATACGTCAAGTGCGCGACGAAGAGGGTTGGCTACTCGACCTGCTGTTCGCTGCTGGCCAGCGCCTGGCTGTCGATAGTCGAGGAAAGCGGCCCGCCTTCGTAGGCTCCCCCGGCTCCTCCACTTTTCGGCTTTGTCCGACCTTGCACTCCGTCGCCCACATCGCCCCCGTCCCATTGTTGTGCGCCTCCGCCCACACCGCCCCCGTCCCATTGTTGTGCGCCTCCGCCCACACTGCCCCCGTCCCATTGTTGTGCGCCTCCGCCCACACCGCCCCCGTCCCATTGTTGTGCGTCTCCGCCCACACCGCCCCCGTCCCATTGTTGTGCGCCTCCGCCCACACCGCCCCCGTCCCATTGCTGTACGCCTCCGCCCATACCGCCCCCGTCCAATGCGTCGCCATGTATTACGAAGCCAGTTTGGTGCTGAGGCCAAGCTCCCGGTGGTGGTGGTGGTGGGGTGCTGCTGTAGTGCTCCTGGGGGGGCGGAGGGCCGTGCGGAGGGGCCGCGACAATGTTTGCATGCATGCGGGTGGGCGGAGCAGTGCGGCATTGCCTGGCCATGTGACCGTAAGTTCCACAAGTGCTGCAGACCCCCGAAAAAGCGTTCGGCGCTCGACAAATGTCGGATTTGTGCCCGAGGGCACCACACCGACCGCACTTGTACACTTCCCCCATGGACGGGAGGCGGAGGACACTCCGGCTGGTACCACCCACTTCCGGTTTTACCTGCCCCACCATTGCCCCCCGGCCTCAGCTGGTGCTGGGGCTGCTGCTGCGGCTGGGGTGGGTGCTGCTGCTGCTGCCGGTGGTGGTGCTGGTAACTATGGTCTGCACCCCCACGTGCCCTCCCCCCAACTGCTGCTGCTGCTGCCCATACGGCCGCTGCTGCTGCTGCTGTTGCTGCCCAAACGGCCGGTGCTGCTGCTGCTGGTGCTGCCCATACGGCTGCTGCTGCTGCTTCCCATACGGCCGCTGCTGCTGCTGCTGCTGCTGCTGTTGCTGCCCATACGGCCGCTGTTTCTGCTGCTGTTGCTGCCCATACGGCCGCTGCTGCTGCTGCTGTTGCTGTCCATACGACCGCTGCTGCTGCTGCTGTTGCTGTCCATACGGCCGCTGCTGCTGCTGCTGTTGCTGTCCATAGGACCGCTGCTGCTGCTGCTGCTGTTGCTGCCCGTACGACCGCTGCTGCTGCTGCTGCTGCTGCTGTCCGGCGCCTAATCTACCCTGAAAACCCCCACCGACGGCGCAGCAGCCATGGACACGACCGCCGCTAACTTCCGCTCCTCCACCTCCTTCGTCTTGCGGTTAGCGTGGGAGGTGCGGACGATTCCCTCCATCTCCGATCGCGTGAGGCCGGGTCGAAGCAAGCTAGTGCGCTGCTCCACGTCGTAAAACTCGGACGGGAGACGACGTGTTAGTATGCGAACCACGTCGCGATCCGACTTGCGGATACCCAATGTGGACAGCATATTGAGCTTCCCCTCAGCACGGGCAAAGAACAGCTTGGGGTCCTCATCCCCCTGCATCTCTATGTACTCGAAGTCTTTCTCGAGATGATCTCGTTCGGCATCACCCTGCGGCTGATAACAGGCCATCACAGCCTTCCATGCTCCCTCCACCGACCCAGCGGTATGTATCCGTTCCTCCACAGGCTGTCCTTGCATGGCTTCCATGAGAAATTCCCATGCCTTTTCGCACTTCTCGACTCTCAGCTGCCTATGAAGATAGATGGATCGGTTGCGCTCCTCCATCCCTCCTAAGCCCCCGGCTATCCGAATAGGGTCGCTCGTGGGCTCAAGCGCCCCGATCAGACCTCGCGCCGTCAAGAAAACTTGGAACCTGTGTGACCACAGGTGCAGCTGACTGCGCCCATCAAACTTGGGCACCCGCATGCTGTTTTGCGACGACAAGATGAGCGCCGGGGGGGTCTGGTGGTGACGGTAATCTGGCTCCGGCACAGGCTGCCCAGCACTTGCCTGCTGCATGGGCCGCCCGTCCCCCCAGCGGTGCCCGACTGAACCGCTGCCTCGGCGGACATCCCTTAAGCTCTCTCCGCTGACAACGCCGCGTCTCGCTCAGCCAACGTCGCGTCTCGCTGAGCAAAATTAATCGACCCTTCCTCAAGCTGCTGCCGAAGCAGCTCGGCCTCCTCGGCCATAACAACAACCCTTCAGCAAGCTCCGGGCCCGGAAACCCACGATCAACGATTATCATTTTTTTTTTCACTCGTTTTTGTGCTCGCCGTGACAGATCGATGAGTGATGCTACACTCATAAATGGCGGGGTCCGTCTATCAGGGATGCTTTTTAGGGGTATTAAATGTTATAGGTGTGGGCGGTGTTTTTGCTGTCAATCTTGGTGGTGTGGAAACCTTCTGATGGCGGTGCCTGTACTTCCGTGTTGAAGTAACGCTGTTGTGATTTCGCGGGGGACGGCGGCGCGGGGTGAGAGAGTCCGTTGACTGTAACGGAGCTCACAAGGCCGCGCGGGGTCATGACCACCCCCCATATGCGCAAGGTGCACGCGGTGTCTACCTGGTCGGTGAAAACCCGACGTGCTTCGTCCTGACATTGTAGAGGTGCGAGGGACTACGGTCTTAAGACTACGGCTATACAGGTAGTTTGATCGCAGTGGTGCTGGCTGTCGGTTGCCCCAAGAAGTTTGGGATGGGAGTTTGGGGGGGCGTGGATGACCCCGTTTCTTTGGCGTTGTGCACCAGTGGGGCGCGCATTGGGGAGAGAATGCTAAGGTGTTTGTATTCGCTGGCTGTATAACGTGTTCTGTGTAACCACGCGGCGTGCCGCTAAGGCGTAGATCGAGGAGAGCAAGATCAAATACTCGTACACCAGATACCACATACACACCAGGTGGGTCAATACCGTTCTGTCAGAGACCGCACCATATAAACCACACACAGGAGGTAAGCCCCTAGGCTAACCGAGGTCAATCAAAGACCGACGGAACCTTTCTCCGCTGATTGCTATTACTGTTGTGGAGATGTGTTGCGAGTGTCCACCGCGGTCGAGTAAGAGTCAACGGAGCGGAGGGTGTGATCACCGTGATATTGCAAGCGATGTACATGCCGGTACGCGTTGAGAGTGAGAAACGGCCATTGTTCAGGAAGTTTGTCCTATGACATTAGAACAGGGGTATTTGGTTTTTGCATTTTGCACTAGTATATACTCGAAGTTAGTAAGCATTTTTTTGTACTTTGACTGCGACAATATATGTGAACTCATTACGAAAAAAGGAAAAAATTGTGGAATCGACGCCGACTTCCCGATCTTTGGTACCATGACTACGGCACAGACAACACGTTTGGCTTGCGCAAGTGCACCATTTACTTCACGAAATGGATCAATATTTCATTTAGGGTCGTTGCTAACGAAGCTATTTCATTTCGTGTTTCACTGATAATTTTAGTTTTCCCAGTGAAATTTCGGGAAAAACCCAAAATATTCGCTCCCGGAAAAACTGGCTGTAAAGGGTTTCAGTTTTTTAGGCAAAACCCTAAAACATACGTACAAAGGGTGTAGAGGATCGGGCAGTCGCACAGCTCGAGCTGTGCTAACACTCGCGAGCGCAGGAGACTGAGCAGAGTCGTTCCCAAATTCATGGGCAGGTCACGGCTGATCGCAGAAGGCGCAGTGAGCTTCTGAGCTATCGTCGTCGAGATGACAAACTGACCGCACTGAGGCGGTTGAATGAGCGAGCTCGCTTATGGCAATGGCTGAGACTTTTGTCACGTTACTTGTTTTAGCGCGACAGGTTTGGCGATGCATTTCACTCCCCGATGCACCGAAACGTGCCTACCAGTAAGGCCGACTCCAGTGGGGCAACCACGTGGGTGCTTTCCGCGAGCGTTGGTGCTATGGTGACGCTTCTGTGCCGGGTCGACGATTGTTTTTCGAGCCGAATGAAGCTCGTACTCGGGAAGATTGAATTATCGCAGATATCAGTACATAAATATCGAAATTTCAACGAAACGTGATTCAGGAAGTGCCGTACGTATGTATCGTATCGTTAAGACCGACCCTTAGTAGATGGTTGTGCTGTGGACCGATCATTACGTCAAACGTGGGGCGTAAGTCGGTATAAGTCTAGGAACCACTTTTTTTCTGTATTATGAAATCGTTGATGCGATTCTCCGCAGTTCTACAAGGTTGTACTCTGTTCATGTCGGCTAGTTCCGAAACATTTTTGTTTCTGTGGTTGTTGTAATAGTATCCCCTAAATATCCCTGAAACCCGTAGACAGATGCGTTATGATATATAACAGCGTGGTGAGCTAAAGCTTTATTTTTCCCCATCCACTGGAGGATGCAAAAAAAAAAAAAAAAATTAAAACAGCTGTCACCTTTTTAGCTGGCAGGCGGCATCGCCTGCCTGAACGAACGGCTCCGCCCCCCCCCCCTTCTGCCAGAAGGTGTGAGGGGGACAGCAAGCAACTAACACCAGATATGTAGCATCCAAGCAATCCTCGTGAGAGTGGCCCTTACTGGGCCAGAGGCTCCCCTACGTAGCAGCAGTAATCGGTCCCTAGGTCCATACAGTCGGTATATTTCCCAAATACTACCACGGCACGGCGGTTTTGCGATGAGACGGACATTTTATGGGCACACGACAGAGAAACAGTTATCAACAGCAACAAAACGATGTGACAATAAATGCCCCACGAATTTAGTGGCGCTTGTTGTGATGTGTAGAGCCACAGCCCGTCTATACCTATCATCGCGCTAAAGGCTGTGACGTTTTGATAACTTACACAAAAAATGTAGCAGCAAAAATGTCGATGAACTGTTTCCGTGCTATCATTTGGACGCAAACAACTTTGAGAAATTCATGACGAAACGTTTCAACGAAGTTAATTATGTGATTCGTGTAGTTTTCCCGCTTTTTACATAACTTCCGTCGAAATTAACCCGTTTTTCTATACGTTCCGCTATTTGATGTTTTTCCCCTGTTCGGAGATGCAGGAATGCCCAGGCAGTAGTCTGAAGGTTGGCGGATCCGAAATCAATACTATCCGAAGACCGGGTCGTTGTTGTTGCTGTTCTAATATTAACTGGCATTATCAAGTCCGTAGCCACAGGACAGGCTCCAGTCACTCTGGAGCGAAGGAATAACCCGGGGAAAAGGACACCAACAAAACCAAACTTGGTACACTCATATATCATAGCTGACGCAATTGATGCCTAGGCCAGCAAAATAAGAAGTGCAATCGGCAGTCGCCCTACGATATGTCAGGTCCATACTGGCATATACGTCGCACAATTATTAGTCGCGCATGAAAAAAACGACTACTACCTACACCGGTTGCCACCCAGCAAGGACTACCACCACGAAAATATCACGCGTGGAACGTCAGACCATGCGTCAGGCTATCTATACGTTCGCCTATACGTCAGGCTACGCTATACCACCTGGTAGTATTTACGTGAGACTATAGCATAATCAAATTAAACGCGTGCTACGGTACGATGGAGGAAGCGCGTTTCGCGTGAAGACACGTTTTGTGAATGACGGAGCTATCTACCTAACCCTAATAACCAAAAATCGTCGGAAAAAAGGCCTTTTTTTCTGATGATGTTTTCGTATCGGTAGTAGTAGTGTACGTACCTAGGGCATAGGATGTTTCATCCGGTATGATATCATATCATAGCTATTTTTCATATTTATCCAAATCCGTTTTGGGGTTCAGAAGGGCATTTCTTAACATCCCGAGTAGAGGAACCTCGATCGTAGCACGTGTCTCAAGCTAATTGGAAAAAACAGAAAAAGAAAAGATTAGACAGAACAATTGAAAAGAACGAAAAGAAATACGAAAAATGAAAGGAAAACAGAAATAGAAAAAGAAACAAAAGAAAGAAAATAAAAGAAAAGAAAAGAAAAGAAAAGGAGAGGGAGCAAAAAGGAAATTTACAAAGCGTCATACCACCAGCCCCTATAAATTAATTACAGACAGCATTGGGCTCATAGAGGATATTAAGATTTCAAGTGCATCAATGACACTAACTAGGCGGAGAACGCCACATAACGAAAAGCTCTGGCGGCGTTACACAAACTTGTAACGGCTGTTGACAGGCCCACAAGCTTCAAAACGATGTTGGCCAAACCCAGGACTTCTGTCTCTAGGGCAAGATCCCCTCCTCCCCCCTTTACCCCCCCCCCACCCCGCCCTTTACCACCCCCCCCACCCCCCCCCCCCCCTCCCCTCTCCCCTCCTCCCCCCCCTCCTTCCCTTCTCCCCTTTTCCTCCCTTACCCCCTCCCCCCTCCTCCCCACTCTTACCGGCCGCATAGAGATGCCATCAGTGGATGGCGCTGCCGCGTCTTTTGCGAGTCACTCTGCAGCCCTGCATCTCTCTGCGTCATATCAATTTCTCATGAATTGCTCTGCTCCCTCCTCTCCCCGTCATAAATATCTGCCGGCCTTCTGTGCATCCTTTCGCCACCCTTCGAACTTTATTAGAAAGACCGACATATCCTCCTTCAGGTGCACCCTCCAGTCGTTCCGATGCTCCCCTGAATAGCCCTTACCACCAACAAGCCCCCCGAACTTCACCCTCTGTGGCTGACGCTCTTCCCCTATACGCGCTACGATTCCCGCAAACAATATCCTCCGTTAGTGCACTATCGCCTCTATGCTCTCGGAAGCTGTCTTGGCAAGCGTGTCGGATTACATTAGGACGTTGTCGTCGCGCTTCCATTTCCGCCATCCGAGTCGTCCGAGGAGCATGGAGTGGTGAATCCGACGTAGCTTGACATAGTCAGGCTTGTTCGGGCTCCTCGTCATGCAACCGTAGAGTAGGGTCTCGATCACCTCGGCTTTCAGCAACCGCACCTTCAACCTCGTTAGCGCACACCCGGGCCATGATAGATTTCCATCTTGTTACGCTGGGCGAACGCTCAGGCCCTCTGAAGACGCCGCGTTATCACGATGTTGAGGTTTCGGTTCGCGCTGATAGCCCCGCCCAAGTACACAAACACCATCGTTTATTTGAATACCTGGAGTTATCCCTCTGTCTTCAGTGCGGTAAAGTGCGGTAGGGGTTTCACTGTTTCGACCAAAACGTTCCTGGCCGGATGAGCTTGCTCAAGAGTCATCCTTCTATAGTGCGGTATAATGCATTTGGGGTTGCAGTTGTTGGATACAATAACAACGAACCTGTCCGATTGGGCTCCACAAGTGAGGAACTAAGGGGTGGTCGTTGATCAAGTAATTTCGCGAGTACATACGGATGATAGGACTAACGCATAGAAGCTTGGTCGGGTGGCGCGAACGAATGCCTTGGAAATCATGTAGTATCGGGTTGAGATATTGAGCTCCTCTTGTGAGGCGAGCTCAGGATATGATGATGCCCGCCTTCGGTGGGATGGCTTCCTACTGTGATACCAGCTGGCTGCATTGATGGCGAGCGAAATATTCCCACTATTTTCACTTTTCAGGCACGTGATCTCCACTTTGGCCTCGGAGCCCGTAAGCCCGAACGCCGAGCCCGCGGTCACGATCCCCTTCATCATACTCTCCAACCCCTCTGATCATCGCGATACGAGGCCGGCATCGTCAACGTAGAGTATACCCCACCCCCTTTCTCTACGCCTCCTTCTCTTCCCCCCCCCGCCCGTCGGCTTTGCCCGTGCTTACTGTGCCGTTCTTCTCCCTTTCTCCTTCTTTCGTTGGGGCTGCATCAGAGGGAAACCGTTTCTCGACACCGTTGAAGGCATGTGTAACAGGTGCTATCCGACAAAGGTTTCTGGGCGCCCTCTATAAGTCTGTTAAAAGCTGCTGTAACATGCTGGAAAGCTTTTGTAGCCACGGTGGCACCGATGCGTCCCCTGGTCCCCTGTTTTCCGGTGACTTTATTATGTAGATGTTTCGTCGAAACAAAAGTAACCTGGGCCACGTTAACTTGCTGCCTTTAGAACCGTTCTTTGCAGAGGGTTAGGGTAAGTGCTCGAGAGTATTTCATCCACAGATGGTGTGAGTCTCTTCAGATAGGTCTTCCGCAAGTTCTCAGCAGAGGTCCACACCTCGACTTTGAGGGGATACAGTTTTAGGGTGCACAATACGAGCAAAACGTTATCCCCAACTGAATGCGTGCCCTTCACTTGGGGAAATCTACAGCTCTTCACAAAGAAACATGGCCAGAAAATCAAGGGATGCTCCTGGTGGGGATTATGACGGCGTCGGGCGCACCAGAAAATAGTCGTAGGCAGCCAGAAACGGCTAAGGGGATGTTTTCGTGACTTCGAACTTGCGAGCGTTCGACAACACCGAAAGCTCCCCAAATCGCTAAAATACATCATTTGACGCACGAGAGCCTAATACGACCGGTACAACAACGGTTTTCACCAAAGGGTTGCTGCTCGCCAGGCAAATAAATGGTATATCTTTTCTCGAGTCGTCTCCTAAAAGCCCGGTGGAAAACAGCATCTCATAGACGCGAGGGGGAGAACGGGTAGAAAGTTGAAGAGGACCCGAAAAGGGCTAAACTTACCTCAAACCCTTTCTATAATTATTATTGGCTCTTTGAAGCCTGTTTAGTTAAACATCAAAAATAGGGATCTCGTTTGCAAATAAATGGCATAATTTATTTCCAAGTGGTTTGTATATGTACGCGAGATTCCTCCATAGGAGGTTCTATTTAACAGATCCCTGAGGGAGCGTCCATGGCCTTAGCCAGGCATACATGCTGAACTTGCCCGTGGGTTGGTTATCGTTGGCTGAATATCAGGTTTGTTTCACTGTCAAATGTCAATGCAAAAGTCAATAGTGTACTGGATGGTTTCTGCGCTCACGGGCAAATCTGAGCTAACGACATATATACATAATCTAATTTGATGATTACGAACTTGCCGAAACATGGACTTAGTACATTTTTTTTCCAGAAGCTTCTTATTGGTGAAAAATCTTTCTCTTCTGCATTTAAATAATGCGGATTTTTCAATGTTTGATTATTGGGTATGGCAGGGGATTTCTAATACTTGGTTGGATATATGATAACAGCGTGTCGGATGGCGTGATACGTTCTGATACAAGTGGCCGCCACATTTTCTACTGAATGCACTCCCACCTGTGCCCGGGAAAGCGTAGTAATATACCCGGCATTCATGAAGGAGGATTTGATGTACATTTTATGGAGGCAGACAACAAGTGTTTGACTTTTGAAAACAATAAATACGATGGCGGTGATATTTGAGCCCAAAACACACACATGATAATTCTGTAGCACTATCGACCTGACCACTTAGTAGCTGCCACTGAGCGGTGCGGTTGATAGGGCCAAATATTGGGCAGTGACTGAGTGGTACAGTGGATAGTGCGGCATAAATATTAAGGACGACCACGCGCGGGTGGAGGTTGAGGCATGATAGCGCAGCCGGACGCTGAAAACGCTGAATTCAATTCAATTCCCGTGTCTGGAGGGATTTTGTTTTCGCGTTCAACTAAGGTGTCGGCGTGTTGTGGTTGGTCGACACGTAGGATGACAGCTCGTACTTTATGCTAAGGCTCTCCCACGCCTCGTGCGAAAAGTCAATTTATTTTCTTCACCATTAGCTTTGATTTTGTCTTGGTGGGGTCAGGTCGGAGAATGGTCCGGACAGTATGGAACCTGTTTACTGGGCAGTGTGTACCCCAAACGGGGCGGGTTAGTTGCCCCGCCTTCCTACGGAACATATTCTCACAATGTTGACCATCTAACATTTAAAAGACTCTAACGAAAAACGCTCAGTCAAACACCAACTGAACCGTCGGTCGTAACCGTACCAAAAGAAATACCTTTTTTCACGGCTGCTGTTACGGTATAGTTGTGGGAAACACAAACGATTGGAGGGTGGCATTATACCCCTTCAACTGCTGCAGCAACCAGCAACGAACGCGAATAAAATAAAGCAATGGGCTCGTTTGACGGGTTTCCACGACATCTGGCCGAATGTAACACTCAAGACGGCCCCGTAAAAGTTTGTTTGTCCGCACGCCTTTGAATGTCCGACGTACATGGCCCAAAACTTGGCCCGGGCACAAACATGCGCCCTAATGAAACGAACGACCCATTTTGTGCCCCGCAGCCGGAGATGAAAAAAATATCTAGCGGTCGCAGGAGGACAGCCTAAAAATGTTTTACACACGTGAGTTTTAGATGCATGCACAATAGAGCCAATATCATTCGCAGCATTACCCGATTGACGTCACTGCATTATATGTTTAGTGTTCATTCTCACGCTAGAGCAGAGGTATATATATATATGGCGAGAAAATCGTGCAAGAAAACAGGAATTGCTTACCGATATTACAGATTTGTCGAAGATCGGATGAATGTAACGTCGATTCAGGTCGCGCAGGTTCCCCTGACCCAACCGATAACAACGAAGTTCTGACTGTATCTGGGTAGAACCACCCACCCCGCCACGCCTCGTCTCCCGTTTCGCTCCGCGTTGTACTGCCCCGTCTCCTTCCGTCTGGTACCGCCCAGGTATATAGCGCCTTGGCTTGGAGACTCTAGTAATGCGATGGGGTGATCAGTTGATGTTACCAAGGAATATGCGGAGGGCCTGCAGTTCTAGTAGGGGTCGGCCCGTTAGGAGATCCCTGCTACATTCTCTTCGAAAACCAACGGCAATCAACCCCTGCTTAAAACGATTTTCTGGATTATGAAGCCGTATCCTAACGGGCTCATATTCACGGACACTCTGGCATCCACCATGTGTTTACTCAGCACGTCCGAATGAAGAAGGAAAACGACTGAACCTCTGTACCTCTTACCCCCTTATTGCTGTGGTAAATAAACAATATTGTACACAGCATCCCATTGCACTGAATCGCTCGAGCACCGCTCCGCGCATGTACCGTTCGGGGAATCGGTTCATCCAGAGAACAAGGGTTCTACCCTCTTCTCGGTATACTATGTTCAGGATATGAACACCGAGCGCCCGGAAAACCAGTACGAGGATCAGGGAAATAAGTCCTGCCGCTGTAGCACTACGAGAACTTTGAGACGGCACTCAAAAGTTAGTGATAAGTGGGCCACCCTGGACTCATCCAAAATATGGTGGCTCGTCCTGCCCCGCCCGGCTTTGGTCCGCACCATTCTGCCCCACCGCGCCTTTCCGAGCTTCCGGCCACAATGTGCCACGCCGTCCCACCATCCCCCTCCGCAGGCAAGCCTGTTTCACCCTAACCAGACCCACCCTCGGCTCACTCTGCTCTTGCCCCCCCCGGTCCGGGCTGCACCGCGTCGTCTGGTCGGGGCTCGCGCCGTCCGACACCATCTCGCCTTACCCTGCCCCACCCCGTCTCGCCACGCCCCTCCTAGCCCAGTCGCGGTGTGCCCGGTGCTAAACCATGACAGGTCCCGCACCGTGCCGCCGGAGCCCACCCTGCCCCCCCCGACCTTATCGGACCTGGCCCCTGCTCGCTCCATCTAACCCAGTCTTGCCGCTTATCTCTACACCTCGCTAGACCCGTCGCGCTCCGATTCACCCGACCTCACCCCGGCCAGCGATGCCCCGCCCCGCCCTGCTCCGCCAAATAATAATCGGCCCGCCCAAACCCACCCCACCTCGTCCTGCCCTCCTCATCGTGCCCCGCCCTGCCCCGTCGCCCCTCACTCCAACCACCCCTACTCCGCCACGCCCCACCCTCCCCCGCCCTACCTCGCCTCCCATCGCCCCGCATCGCCCCACCCAACCCCCCACCGGCCGTCCCGCCCTGTCCCACCTGCCGCTGTCGCGCCCAACCGCGCCCCTATTGCCCCCGCTACCGCTCGACCTACCCTGTTTCGCCTCCACACGCCCCGCCTGACCCTGCATCGCCCCGATCCTGCCTGCCGCTCCCCGACACGCCCCGATTCACGCCGTCTAGCCCCACCGTGGCCCGCCTTGTCCCGCCCCGCCCCATTTGAACATGCTCTTACCTACCTTGACAAGCCCCGCCTTGCCCTGACACATCCCGAAACGCACCTCTTCTCCCCTTCTCGACTTGTATTGCTCCGTCTCGCCACTTCATGGCCCAACGCGTGCCGCCCCGGCTCGCCTCACGCCGTTTCGTGACTACCGTCCCGGCCCGCCCCGTCCTGGACCCGCTTCCGCTTGCCCAACTCCGCTTCGTCCCCCTGCGTCCCGTCCCGCTACGCCACCCGCCGCCATGCCACAGCAGGAACCGCCCCAACTCGCCCCGCCTCGGCTTTCACGCACTGCCTCAACCCGCCCCGACGGCCAGGGTCCCATCATATCACGCCTCGCCCCATCACGGTCCGCCCCGCCCCACCATACGCCGCCCCGGCCCTCCCCGCCCCAACGCGACTATTCTCGCACCGTCCCTCTCCTCCACCCGCCATGGCCGGCTCCACCCCGCCACGTCTCCCTCCACGTCATACCGTCGCTCACCTGTAAGCACCGCCACGGTTCTCAGCGACGCACCTGGTCCCGTCGCATCGGGCCTCGCCCCATCCTTGCAAGCCCAGCACCTCCACGGCGGTCGCACCACCCTGCCACACATCGCCGGCCACACCCCCTCGCGACCGGTACCGTTCGGCTGTGCCGAGTTTAACTTCGCTCACTGCACATTCGCCCCACAACACCTTGCGTCGCCACACCGAGTCCTGGCCCATCGGGACCTCTCATTGTGCCGCCACGCCTCGACACACCCAGTCCAGAAGAGGAATGCATGGCCCACTCATGAACGGCCCCGCCCCTGCGTGACGAACATGACCCGACCCGACCGGACCCGACCCCACCCGACCCGACCCGACCCAAACCGACCCGACCCGACCCGACCCGATCCGACCCGACCAGACCCGACCCGAGACCCAGGATACGGTAGGGGGGTCCCCTTTTGGGCCTTTTATTTCAGTGGCCAGGGGTCACTCGCGCGAGTAACCCCTTTGTTCCTATGTGATCTCACGTATTCTCCATGTTTTACATTGACGAAATTAATCCGCAATGCAAAGGCGATCGAAGCTGCGCCGAAACAAGGGCCTAAACCATCTTCATCCGTGGGGTACAGAGTCACTCGTGGGAGTGGCTCAAAAACACCAGTGAAAATGGCGGTAACCCCCCTACCGTAGCCTTGGTCCCGACCCGACCCCACCCGACCCGACCCGACCCGACCCGACCCGACCCGACCCGACCCGACCCGACCCGACCCGACCCGACCCGACCCGACCCGACCCGACCCGACCCGACCCGACCCGACCCGACCCGACCCGACCCGACCCGACCCGACCCGACCCGACCCGACCCGACCCGACCCGACCCGACCCGACCCGACCCGACCCGACCCGACCCGACCCGACCCGACCCGACCCGACCCGACCGGACCCGACCCGACCCGACCAGATCCGACCATACAGGTCAGCTATTGTTGTGTAAACTCTACAATAACTTCATCGTATCGTTTCAGCAAGTACAAGCCAAGCTGTCAAGAAATGATCGTGGTACAAGTTGATTGCTGTAGGTACAAGTACATTCTGTATTGTATTCGACATATTATATATGTATATATACGTGCAGATTACCCTAGATGACTGCTAAAACGGTGTGATTGTTATGTTTGCTCGCCCCCTTCAAGACCTTAGAACGTGTTATCTCCAGCTCCTGTTTAAATTTTTAATCTCGAGTCACACATCACATACTGTACATACTATACTCCGTACAAGGCCTCTCTTCGGGATGTGGTTCTTGGGAACCTCGGGGGTGTCCCAAGCTGAAGAAGTGGAACGCAGGCGAGTTCATGAGGCCCTGATTGCTACTACGCACGACTTAAGTCGATGTATGTTAGACTGTTGCGTTAGACATGGACCCCTACAAACTGGTACACGGTATGTGCTTCATGAAAACCCGTCAATCTCAAATTTATAGTTAAAAATTCTTCTCAGCCATTAGGGCGGAGTGTTAAGCCATACTTCCTAGTAGCACAAGGTTACTGCAGCACGTATTATATATTTGTTGCGCTTGATACAAACGCGAAACATTGGCGGGTATAGCGCTTCCAGCCGAGCCTAACACGAGTTTCAGCATCGATCACGGATCCCACACATTGTCACATTAGCTTGGAGCAACATAAACAATAGGCAACATTTTTTTTTTTTTTTTTTTTGCACACTTTTACTTTCCAGCTTCTGGACAAGCCGTGGTCACAGGTGTCATCCCTTCTCCTCCCCGGTTCTTGCCTTCAATTTTTATCGCGCATAGGGTTCAGCAATCCCACTGCTCGTCGATTGTTCATCGAATGTTGCTAACTCACGCTCTCGCGCTTTCCGCAAGTCAATTTGTGCACAAGAAAAAGTCCCAACGAATTTATACAAGTATGCGCACTCGGCGGGGCTCGAACTCACGAAACTGACCTATACCAGGCTCGAGGATAACCTGATACGCCACCGGGGCGACCGGTAACATATCATATACCAGGTATCTGTGGTAGCCTTTACCGAAGCGCTCGCTCATTAGCATTTCCTATAAATTCTGGACAGCCTAACCTTTTAGTACACCCCCCCCCCGAAGAAAGGAAACTAATGTTAAAATATTGTTTGTACGACGCACATGAATCCGTATCGTCAGTCTCCGGTGTGGTGTTTGCAGACAAACGAACAGAGGAGTTAAATATCCTTGCGCTGGGTGTATTTAAAACAACGCTTGCGTTGTGCAACAACTTGCTGTACTACACTGCTGCTGTTTGACGTGTACTGCTAAGACACCCTTTATTGCAAATTGTCGCGCAGTGATTCCTTTATCCGACCATAAAGCAAATGCTCGACCACAGACAATGACATGATAATGAGGTCCAGGGGTAGGGAACGCAACGCAAGCCCAACCTCCCAAAATATTGGTGAATGCCGTTTTGTGCTGTACATGACTGCAATAGCCAACATATTCACTCGCGCCCACATGCATCAGAGTGATCGGTTCGTTGTACGATTGTAAGCCAAGCAGATGTGACATATATGCATGAGAATACACCCTCATAACCCACAGAATCTCGCCCCCAACCGCGTGCGGCACTTTCAACCATTGCCTTGCGTGCATAGACTACATTACTTCAGACTCCCCTGTCCGTCAATTTTCAAGGCGTCGTGTGATCTCGCTCCTCCGGTTGTTGCAACGCCCCAGAAAAGCAGCGTGTGTGCGTCTTATAAGACGGGTACCCCGTCCCTTCCCGTCAACCCTGACGATCGGTACCCCCCCACCCCTCCATCTTGACGAGGGTCGGTGACGGGTGTTCCGGTTATCGGTCGACCCGCCATTCTTCCTCAGCTTCGCTGAAACTTTCCCCCCCCCATGCGGGCGCCTGTAATGGACATGTCTCTTGCAACCCGGTAACAGCGTGCGTATTCACCCCCCCGCAGCCCGACACATGTGAGCATCGGCGCCAAGGGAGAAATTGGCAGTTCGCCAATGCTCCGTAGATTGCCTATAATGAACTCGGCTATTCCCCGGGATTCCGTTAGTTCGAGCCTTTTAACGGTGCTGAGCTTCAGCGTTTGGAAAGGCAACGGGCATCATGGGCATTGTACGTTCCCCGAAAATTGATGTGTGAACAGCCCTGCAATCTCTTCTCGCGCCCTCTTGAATTCTCGTTAATCCCAGCCATCTCACCACAAAGCCGGCAGCACGACCCATATTGCTTTTGTGCCCGTGGCTCCCTATATCAAACAGCACCCCTGTCGCACCAACAGCTGGACACGAAAACTGTCACTGTCACTGTCACTGTCACAAACACACACCAAAACATCACTTATAATAGCAACAGCCTTAAAAGTCAGACAGCAGATGGTTTTCGGGCGCCCAGGCCTCCAATTACTCGTCGATAGATCGTTCACTAAAAAAAAAACCCAAATCATCTACTAGTTTGGTGGTGGTAGCGCCATCAAAATGGCCAGTGAGTTCGCCGCACACTCCTGCAGCCCCTTCTCGGTGACGTCCCTATATTGAACGCATTGGCCATGGCGGCGCCCGTACCGTCGCGCCACGCTCACTCGAACAGCCGCAAATCCCTTCCACGTGCAGTCCCACATATATACCCACCACATTTTTGTTTCTTTCACATGCCTTCTTCTGTTGATTTCCCCCACTACTCATTTTTATTCACACGGTGGCGTAAGTTATTCAACGTTTCACGTCTCCAGGCTTTTGACGTGCGGTGCAGACAACTGGAAGGCGGCACACGCTCAGGCAAGCTTCTTCAATCCTAGTCGGTTTTACGCCCACAAGAGGTAGCGGCCCTCCAGTGCGTCACGTGTGTGGCCTCAGATATTGTCAAAACAACTCATACCCGTTAAAATGAAGGTTACCCACCAGCTATTCATAACTAAACGACACGAAACCGGATGCACGGACAAGAAACACAAACACAGCAAGAACACAATCACTCGCAACAATTTCATCATACTATATAAACTAGCATACGGACAAACGGGTCACCCTGCTGGTCACCTCATAAGGCAGCGACTGGCTTGGTGATCACACGACAGGGATTCGGCGAGACTACGGTACTACGGTTCCTCTTGCAGCGCAGTTGCATCAGTGGGTCACGACGGTTGGTTTAGTGTCTGCACGTTATCTGTGCGCAAGGAGCCTGAGCGTTGGCTTACTACCCCTTGATAGTTACCCCGTCGTACGTTGCCTGTTTGTCTGGAGGTTTACAGGGATATTTTGGAAAAAGGAGATTTGTCAGTATGGCCTGCCCCCACCTATCGACAGGGTGACCCGTTTGTATAATGTATCTTCGTATTTGTCTATTATCCTAGTTCCTCCCTCTCTCCTGTCGCCGCCCCCCCCCGTCTCCCTTTCCAGTTTTTCTTCCTCATGTGTGTGTTTTTTTTTCTTGTTCTTGTTCCCGCTCGCCTCTACCCCATTGTGACGTTTTTTTTTCCTGCAACTAACTTGCTACGGGGTTCGTCGTGCCAGCGCACGGGAGTTGAAGATGTCTGGAATACAAGAAGACCGATATAGGGTTCAGAACAAAAGCGAACATCATGTCCCGCTAGATACACACACAGTTGTTGTAATAAATAGTAGGGCTACGACGATAAATACCAGGAGCGCGATGAAAGACAACATCCAAATCTTCTGGTGATTCAAACGGGCGCCCAGCAACGAAAATATTCAGATTGCAGAAGTCAGAGCTAGGACAACCCGCGGCCGGGATTTAAACGAACAGAGAAGCGTACTGGCAGTACCGGGTGATGACGCAAACCAAAACAGGTCCGGGACTGAACAGGAGATGCTTGAAGTTGCAGGCTATGATACATGCGCACGCGAGCAACCGTGCAAGGTAGGCAGAACCATCCGAGCACGAGCGACGAGCACACAGGGCAAGAGCAAGCAGAGTAAGTCGGGAGTATAAGAGATATATTCGAACACACCTGATTCGGGCACTTTAAGCAAATACGTCGAACCTTTGGTCGTGCGGCACGTCGTCAAAATATACTTAACATAACCACGTGTTGCAAGCACGAGTCACATGGAAAAAGGACCCGGGCCAGAAGAGCACTGTGGCAGCGTGGACGCATGCACACCCCCCGCGTGATTGTCGAGCACACAATGCGCACAATATATTATGTTGTGAGGAAAGCAGGCATTAGCCAATGCTCATACATACACCCAAAACGATGACGAGCGACAATCAAGAAAATGGGAACATGGACTGGTACGCATGTCACTGCATACCTCAGTGAGCCAATATTAGGCTCATGCTCATTCTTTCGTTGTCACGTTCATTTGCATTTGCATTATGATCCCGTCCCCGCCTTTCCTGAGAACATGTGCCGTCCGTCAACGCTCTTGGCGTATCTTGTACGTTCTTTCTCGGCCGACCGCATGCAGCATGCTCGTGAAAATAGAACGTTTGTATGACCACGTTTCACTTTTGTCGGTTTTGGCAACCAGTGTGAAAGCGTCTTTGTCCGTGCTAACTATTATTACGAAGGACGATAGTAAATAGGACCAAATATTGTTAGTAAAAATAGATGAATATGTAGGTTTTTGTGTCCATCGTAGATCCTATTTACTAGGGTCCCCCGTAATAGAACAGAATGTCATGTACTGAGTGCAGAAGTGGGGTACACTTGTTGCCCTACTTTCATTTGCAGCCGATGACCTGTCATTTTTTGATTGGCATACGATAACGTAGAGCCGCGCCTCTTCGTCTTTAGGCTCCTTTCTTGATTAGCTCGCTACGTCACACTAATACGGACACTTAGGTTGTACCAGGTAAAGTGAACGTGAAACCCGATGAACAAAGCCACGACCAATTATAGATTCGTAAATCAAAAACATGTTGCTCAGCAAACATAACATGCCGTGAAGTTAGGGTTAATGGCCTCTCATCGTTCAAGACCGCGAAACGTATTATAAAAGCTGCATCTTTTGCGGGTGACGTCTATTGCACTCCCGATGACTTGAAAACCGGTCTCGGGCGAGAAGCAAGTAAGTACCGACCAAGGTTTGTTCCTACGCTAGGGACGTGCGTGATAATATGGACAGGATAGCCAAGCGTGCCATTTGTATGCGATTGAAACAGAGCAGAGCGCACGCTACCCACGTGGGAAAATGTTGTGTACAGCGCAAAACGGGGCTCGGGGCTCCGGCGCCGGTGTTCCCGCACCCAAATAAAACGGCCACTGTATGGTTGGACACACGGGGCCGTGGGGTGTAGGAGTGTAGCGGGGCACAACGCTCTCGAGAAAACTCAATGTTGTGCGGCTGGGAAGATCCTGTGGTGCGCGTTTCTGGACGAGAAGAGTCACTCACCCGGTGTGATATTTACCGTGTTGGCAGTATTTCTATAAAACAATACCTCAACAGACGTAGGAACACGCGTTGGAGAGACACGGAGCTTCGGTACAGCTAGGGCTGAACACGAGCGTTGGTCAATGCCTGATCCACAAATTGCCCATGGTACCGGGAGCATACTCAATACGCCGCGTTGGTTGGCGGCGTCAAGCAGCTGCAGAGTGTGAGACCTCGCCGAAGTAGCAAGAAACGCGGTAACAAGAATGCCGAAGAAGGGTATCGGAATCAAGGGGCAACGTTCGGAGCGTATTGAAAGGTGGCGCGTGATCGGCGCGGGGCGCGGGACGATGGTAGGACACGAGCACAATGCAAAGTGTAATGATTTTTCCAGGCAATACTGGCGGAGGGCGCGCGACTGCTGCTGTATCAACGTGGGGGCGTCGGTTACCCCCGCGGAAAGTGCCAGGCTGGGCCGCGATAGAAATATAATCACTTTGCAACGTTCAATCGCCTGGACTAGATACCAGTTACAAAGACGGAGAGGTAATTTTGGCTTGGGACGATTTCGGAAATATTGTTTTAGGCTAGGGTTTCGGCAGGGAAGGTTTCGTCCAATATTACCATAGCTGGAACCAAAGCTGCTGCCCAAGCCATATGCTACCTCTGCGCGCAGCATGCACCGTGCGTCAGCGTCGCTGTACATCCGAGAAGATTGATGGCCGGCCAGAATCGTCGCGACTTTAAAAGTGGCACAAAATGACGTGCCAACATCTGTTAGACACGCAATAGGCGGCAACTTTCTTGGACAGTCGTGTGGGATACATATTGCATTAGGAGTAGAAGCGTGCATGCGCGCCTACATGCCCACGTCGCGTGAAATAATACTCACAGACTCCACGGTATGGCCCCAGGCACGGCTTAACTGTGCTTGAACCGTTTCACGTCGACTGGCTGCCTTCATCCCACCCGAAACCAAAGCCCCCCACACTACCCCGGGATATTTTCCGCCGCTGGCAGTGCTCAGAGTGCACGGACTTGCCAACTATCCAGCACGAATTTGTTTTTTCCTCACCACTAGAAAACATGGAATTGGACGCCCTCAGACATACCGCGCCTTAGGAAACGACGATGGCATTGTACAACGCAGCCCAACACGTGTATTGTCCGTTTGTCTACAGAGCTTAAAACTCGGATAACTCTGCCTCGATGTAGACAGTAGGTAGCTGCGGAAAGCACAGCGACTGGTCGGCCACAAGACAACAACCTCGGACTTCCGTGCCACCATAAATGTAGGTAGCAGTGGAGCTCCCTCACAAGATCACATGCAGCGTCGCGTCTTAGGAATTGAACCCGACCGTACACGATGCATACCTACGTTTGACTACTCGGAGTGGCAACAGTAGTATCATCTCCTTGCATCAATCTAGAGACTGTGGCGACAAAGGGTACGAACAGCATGACAACACATGGTTGCAAAAATACATGGGGGGGCACTTGCGCGAGTGACTTCCAGCCGCTGAAAAAAGAAAAATGTCCGCCTATCCTAGGTTTGGTCTGGACGGCAGTAGTAATACAACCTGCTGAAGGAATGATGCTTACCGGGTGTCTGACTATGTGAGGAGAGCTGCAGAGGTGGCACATATAAGCTTTTGTTAGGGTCATTTGTGGTTCAGAAGAAGAACATAGTTTGGAGTTTGACGCTCATGTGGCCAAAAGGAGGAAAAGGAGAGAAGTAAACAATTATGAAGGAGTAGGGAGGAACGATCGAGGTGGAGGATGCCTTCACCTGAACACGGGACCATGCCCAAGCTACGGGCGGGGGTACTCTACGGCAGCCCTTCCAACGTTCTGTGTAACGTTATTGCAAATATATAAGTATTGCTCTCTGTAGTGTTCTTTGGATACTTATGGTGGTATGCTGATCGCCCTGTATGTAGTACGATCAACTTACCTATGCAGGTAGATTGACTCTTGTACCGTACGTCTGCGAGAAAAAACAAACCCCTATGTATTTCGCCGCACAATGTATATATCCGCGTCTAGGACTGTGATGCTCAGTTTACTCAAGAAGGTGAATATGAACCGAGTAGATACTAATGGACTGCGGAGTCCATATTCTAATACCCCGTATTTGATTAGAAGCCAGTCGCTAGAGGAACTTGATACTCAAACGAATATACATCAATGGTACACCATATTAAGACCACTGTGTATGAAAGACGGCAATATGGAATTAACCATGTCACCTAGGATAATAAAAAGGAATACGAAAGAAAAATATTATAAAAAATGAAAATAAACTCCAGCTGTGAGATCGAAGATTTCGTCGAAACTCATTTGCAAGCTGTGTGTGATACTCCGATCGCGCGTATTGCGAGTTGTGTGTCCTCATTAAGGATGGGTCGGCAATATATATATCAGATCCGTTGTATGAACAACGGAAATATGGTCGAAATAATTTCACAACGTACTACGCGTGGTGCATTTTCCAGCGAAAAATACTCTAGAAAAGGAGCACAAACCAGTTTGCTGGGTGTTCAACACGCCCCTTGAGTGCATACCTAGAGCTACATGAAACCGAAAAAGTAGTAACTGTGGACGCTGGTCCGGTACAACAGTGCGAAAGCATAATATTGAGGTTTGTTTATGTTCGAACGAACTCGAAAAAAAACTTTCGAATACAGGATGTACGGGTAATAGTCAATAAGGGTAGTCGTATAACAAAAGCTATACTTGCAACGTTGTTGAGATGGTCAGCGTGTAATATCCTAGAAATAGCAAACGTCAGAGCAAGTAGGAAATCGAACAAAATCGAGACGGTGAATTTACCATGTGTCCAGCGCTATACTGCACTGTGCACACGTACCATCTACAGAAAATGTGGAATTGCCATGTTATCAGTGCTATACTGCACTATGCACACGTACCATCTACAATCGTTGAGCATAGGGTGTACGCATCACTACCGCATAATACTTGTACGTACATCAATAATACAACAAAAGTGCTACCGCTGCTATCGATGACGTCAGTTCACATGACATAAAGTTGCACTACGTTCATACATACTTATAGTAGCAATCAATCGTTGACCCTCAACATTGTTTCCTAGGTGAATAAACTGCTGATAATACCTCGAAAAGAAAGCTACGTAGAAGCCCAAGAAACAACTCGAAGTCGAGTCCAGTACAAAATTATAGCCGTTTTTTGTTTGGGCTTTCATGATGCTCGCTTCGTGTGATATGCTGAATGATATAACTGCAAACAAAGCCAAGGAAAATGCCAAAGAACATGACGGAATTCGAGTACAGCAAAGAGCACACGTATCGCATAACAATAGTACAATAAGTACTCGCAAAAATGAAATCTAAACTAGCTGCTACTACTAACGGTACGTACGCTGTAAAATCAAAAACAAGAATGCCAAGAGAAAAATATACACTCCCCAGCACAAAAAACGGAAGTAGCCAAAGGCAAAAACCTAGCGCGCGTTCGTAATGCTTTTGCTGTTGATGTTGCTTTTGCTGTTGCTGCTGTTGTTGCTGCTGAAAGGGCTGGTCGTGTTCGTGCCTTCATAGGTATAGCCGGTCGCCGGTCGCCCCGGTGGCGTACCAGGTTATCCTCGAGCCTGGTATAGATCAGTTTTGTGAGTTCGAGCCCCGCCGAGTGCATGCTCGTAAAAATTCGATGTGACTTTTTCTTGCGGAAATTGACTTGCGGAAAGCGCGAGAGCGTGAGTTAGCAACACTCGATGAACAATCGACGAGCAGTGGGATTGTTAACCCCTATGCGCGATAAAAATTAAAGGCAAGAACCGAGGGGGAGAAGGGACGACACCTGTGACCACGGCTTGTCCAGAGGCTGGAAAGTAAAAATGTGCGATAAAAAAAAAAAAAAAATGAAGATGAAGACTTCGTGTAGATGTCCACGATTCTGTTGTAGATTTCGATGATGATGACGATCATCACGTCAATAATCGATGTAAACGGAGACGCAGACCTGATCAAGAGTGCTGGTATCCTGCCTTTTCGCTGTTGTTGCGCCCGGATGCTGCTCGTGGGGTGCAGTCCCAGATGTCGTTGTTTCTGGTGGCGCTTTTCATGTCAGCCCCCCCCCAAAACGAAATGCGGTGCAATTACATCGTCCCCAGTACTCAACAGTGGAACGCCAAAGAGAACAATTGGACCAAGGCTACGGTAGGGGGGGTACCCCCATTTTCACTGGTGTGTTAGAGCCACTCGCACGAGTAGCTCTGTACCCTACGGATGGAGATGGCTTAGGCACTTGGTTTGGCGCAGCTTAGATCACCTTTGCTATGCGGATTGATTTCGTCAATGTAAAACATAAAGAAAACGTAAGATTGCATAGGAACAAAGGGGTCACTCGCGCGAGTGACCTAGCCACTGAAATAAAAGGCCCAAAAGGGGACCCCCCTACCGTACCCTGGGTCATTGAAACCCCGATTTCGTGTTGGTTTCACCGTAGCTGCAGCGATGCCGGTCGAGCTCTTTCCACCTTTTAGGGTGTAGCTCGGTAACCACGTAGCTGGTGTCAAACGGGCTTGAAATTCTTGCAGTTATGTATTTGGTGATAGCCGTGGTGAGGTTGTCGTCGAGCTGGCGATGTGTTATATTGCGGTTGACGAAGATGTATTGTCCCCATGTGCGAAAGTGGAACCTTGGAACGGACCACATAACATTCCCCCCGATTTTCCTAGGTAAGATGTTGCAGGTACTCGTAGCTAGGTTCCGTTTTCACCGCGCACGTTAGACACAGCAGTGCAATGAGCTCTTATGTGCCTACGTGGCCGGCACACGGCAAGAGAGGGGCCAACATTCTAAAAAAAAATCAAAAGAAACACAAAGTCGTTGGAATAGACACTGTTGAAAATTTCTGATGCACGTGTGGTGGCCTGAACACGACAACATCGGAGCAAAATGATAAAACTCACGTCAGACAGGTCAGTGAGCTCCTGTGTTGTTTGTCGATGGAGATGGCGCTGTTGTGGTCGACGGGGTGGCAGCCTCTGTTGCAGATGGCGGAATTCCTTGTAGTGGCAGGTACGGCTGTTGTACGAGTAGTCGCTCTGTAGCAGAGGGCGACGTGTTGTCGATGGTGGCAGTACTGGCTGTAGCACACACTACGCTTGATGGAGAATTATCCAGGTAGTAGGCCGACACGAGGGTGACGGCTGTGGCCGCGTTTTGCCCCCATAAAACCCGTTAACGTGCTATTACCGGGTTGGCTTGTTCTATGCATGGTACACTGCTGTAGAAGGATTTAGTCGATGACGGAGTGGGTGCAGGTGGGCGGTATGCATTTATCGGTGTGATGTTGATGAGTTGTCGATGTGTTGGCCCAATTGACTGTGGGCGAAGTGACGGTGGGTACCGTGTTCTTGATCTCTCCCCAGTGAACCGTTACTCTGTAGGTCCGTGGTATGAAGGTTGCACCAATATAACTTGTTTGCAAGGAAAACTAATTTGCTCATCGATCTATTTCGTGCAAAGCAACGTTCAAATCGTTGACCTGCCTCAGCAGAGCAGTCACGTAACAGCTGCTTGACCAACAAACGCAAGCGCCCCGTCGTATTGAACGAACGCCCGTAATTGCGCTTGGTTTTGAGGAAAAAAAAATCCAAGTCTGAATACGTGCCTCGCGCGTGGTTAGAGTTTCAACTCCCGAGGTTTACGACCTGAAGCAATGGTGTGCACTGAGACTCTGACTCTGTGCGAAGAGCTTGCAGACGTGGCACCGAAGTGTCTTTCAGGATCAGTGGTGGTGGTGAAGAAAAATCAACAAAGTTTGGAACATTCCTCTTACGTGGCCCAATAATGGAGGAAAAGAAGAGAAATAATACAATAGGGATAGGAAGGAGTAGCAATGAGGGATCGATGTGGGGGATGGCTTCTCCACCTGATCACGGGGCTATGCCCAAGCTACGGGCAGGTGTACTCTATGGCAGAACGTCCTGATCCCTGCAACGATTTTTGTAACGTCCTTGCAATGTTGTAAGTAACGTTCTCTGTAATGTTCTTTAGTTACTTATGATGGCGGTAAGCTGGTTACCTTGTACTACGATCATCTTACCGATACAGGTGGGATGATTCTTGTAGAGCACGCCCGCTAGAAAGAACAAACTCGTATGTATTTCGCTGCATAATGTACTTATCCGCATCCATAACTACGATGCTCAGTTTAATAAAAATAGTGACTAAGAACCAAGTAGATGCTAACGAATTGCAGAGTGCATCTTCCGATACCTACCTCTTACACCTATTCCACGTATTTTGCAAATATATATTTATTCGGATATAGTCGAGTATGTACTACACCCAAGCAACGAAAAAACCAGACGACGTGTTGTCATCAAAATTATAAAGCAAAGAGCCTCGCTTATCACACGTCTATGGGTAAAATATAGCCAGGGAACCAAACCTAGCGAAACCGCTACTCTGGTCGTGGGCTCCCTTGTGTTAGCGAGGCTAGTATATACGTATCAAGTGATAACCCACTATGTGTCGTCGCAGCACAAACGTTCGCAGCATGCTTCGTACATACCTCGTACAGTTTCTACGTAATTTACAGTGGTTGATCGCGTTATCTACGGAAGGACGCACGCAAATAATCCCCTTCTCCCTCCTAGCTACGCCCCCTAGCTTGCTACTTTGCACTTGCGACCGGCGCCCGATGAATTGTCCTGCTACCCGGGTCATCGCATTAACGTGAAAATTTTACAATTCCGGGGTGAAATTGTACTACGAAAGAGTATTGAAGCGATTGTGTTGAGTCAAGGCGTCCCCTGACCCAGGACACGTTAAGAGCGCAACGTTCTACCTCTATGGTAGCACGCGTCTCAGAATGTAGACGTTGCGGAAGAAGCTTCATGTAGAGTGTGACGAGGGGATGATGACCATGATGCTTGGTATAGCTTAGAACACGACGAGGACGTCTTCCACCTCCACAAGAGTGCCATCGTCGTTGATGGCATGAATGGTCGTGGGCACCTCAGTGTCGTTGATATAAACAGACGGCGTTTTTCCTGCGTTGATCGAATCAACTGCGACGAAAGGATGGAGAGGGGGTGTTGGTGTCGTGTGTTCAGATGACGCGCAATCTAACTCAATGTGCAAAGATTTCCTTTAACCGTCGGAACGAAGGAAAACGGTTTTTAAGATTCACCCGTGGAGCCGTCCCACGATAGAGGTGGACCATTTGCCTCCCTGATGGTGGTGGCTTGAAAAGCTCTACCATAACCAAAATATTGATTTTTCAGAAAACTGCAGGCGAATCTCAATGAACAGACTCGTGCCCTCGAGGTATAAAACATCAATATTGCAACGAAATATACCAAATTCCGACAAGTTTGGGTCAAGGGGTCCCACCAGTCAGAAAATATTATATCAAAAATTGCCACCCCTGTCGTAGAACGCGTCCGTGCTGCGATTCAAAGGCACCGAAATAGTCGATCTCACGGCATAAAAATGTACATCAAATATACACGAAGTATTATATAGTGGACTCTGTTGAACCATATCGGACCGATCACGAACGTTAATGCGTGCATGTATGTGCTAAGGTTCACGGTACATCCATGGTTCGACCAAGTTAGTTCTAGCCATGAATGTTGCGACGTATCATTTCCTCCAACTCGGCCCTCACTGAATTGCAGCCGTGTTCGGACGAAGCTAGAACCGGATAACAACGGTGACACATTGCGATTCGTGTGGCTGTAACCAAGGTACTCGAATGACTCGCTCGTTGAATACCGAGATAATACACATTTGTAGATTTTTCGCGTGAGACTTACCCCGCTCGGAGGGGAGAGTGTAGGAGTCCACCTGATGCCAAGAAGTACAAGAGGATACAGCAAGCGACGAACGCGGTGAGCAATATGGGAAATCCATTAGTGATAGTTCAGGGCTCCGGCGGCCGAGTGTGCTTGTTACATGACAGGGCGAAGGTATGACATGCGTGTGCTATGTGTGTAATGCTTGGTGGAGTGGTATTGTCACCGTTACGGTATCAATAGCAGATGTATCGAACGCATACTCATTATGTTGCGCTCAATGCGCAGTTGCAACTGTAAATCCAACCATACATATTTTTGTGTCGCCAGGAACGCCTGCGGTAACACATTAAGGAGCCGATTCGAGCAATATCAAGGGAACAACCGTTAATGAACGTGTTCACATGGGTAAGTCCTACACACTTCCAACACTATTAAAAAAATACTCACCGCGGATGGGTCAACGATATAATGCAGGTCGTCGAGAAGGGCCGCGGTCATCTTCGACAGATGCATCGTCTGGGAAACCACGGGGCAAGAATGGCGAACGAGACACGTTTATTCCCATCCTTCCGGAAGAACATGTCAACCACAAGCGATGATAAAATAGAAACACAACAAAGCCGTAGGAATTCACTGAGGTGCTATTACTACGTCGCGAACCTAGCCTTCCACGAAATTGTACCTTAACTTCCACAGCTATGCCTTCTGTGTTTCGCGCAGTTCCTGCTGGTTGACGGCACACCTAGTGCGGACTCTAGGTGTGACAAGGCCTTGTGAAATATGCGAAATAGACGATTCCAGCATTCATACCAAGTGAGCCGATGGAAAATCACTTACAGAGTCGACGTATCCGGTCATCAGCTCATCGTCGAAAATAGTTTCGTCCAGATGGCCGCAGCTTGTTCCTGTGAGAGAAACCCAAATAATATAAGTGCGACATCAGCGACATATTCGGTGTGCTCCCCTGGACAGTCTGGATTCTGAAGTATGACTCCCATGTCGAACGCAGTCAGAAGGCGTTGAATAAATAAATACGTGGGGTCTCCGTCGCGTGTTAACGTGCTTGCTGTTTTAACACATCGCGCTGGTGATGGAGTTTTTAGCACACTTTTCACTTCTCGAACGTTGGTTAGCCTGGCAGGGTGAAACCTCAACACTTAGAGCACGTGGGCCCCGGTGCAAGCGTGTCCGGTAGGGGCAGTCCATGGTAGACTCAGAATGTTCAACCTGTCCACATGCAAGTTGTCGCTTACCGGACCCTCCGTCCAATTCGATAATGTTGCCATCCGAGCCACCAAGATCGTAGTAGGCGCTCAAGGCGGCGGGACACAGCCAAGCAGGGCTTGCGTTTGTTCTGCAAGTTGAGCACTCCAAACCGAAGACCGAGGATCTGGACGGGGGCACGATAAACACACACGATTCGAAAGATGAGCAATCAAGCCGCAGGCTAAAAACAATATAGCTCGCTGTATAATGCCGCGGGCGTCACGTGTCGAGTCGTGTTGCTAGACCCAGAAAATTAGATAACTTGAAAATTTTCCTCACCCAGCAAATAAATTGGGACTCGGTCGGCCGCCGGTATAGGAGTTTCGGGCCGTGTACAGTTTACGAGGGACAAGGCACCGGCTGCTGAGTGGGACCAGTGTTCAACAACATGATAATGGTTTTGCCGCCCACCATTTCACGGGCGTGAAATCTCGGTTGAAAGGGGCCAAGGCATGACAATTTAGTGCCGAAAAATATCCCTTGGGGCCTCTTCATCAGTGTTGAGCTAAGCTGGGTTTATAGTTAGGACTACTAATGGCGTGGCCAATATCGATCTCTTTTCCTCACACAGCTCGATTACTTCAATTTAAAGTCGTGAGATAGGGCTTTCCCACGTTGGGGTAACTGCGATTCCCCATACGTTATGAAGACATGGCTGCGTAGTCGATGTATAGTCTAGTTGATGAATATTCAGACACCGACGACATATTATCTGAGCTCTATGAAAGCCCACCAAGAGTGAGTATATTGAACGCAGAATTATTTAACGTGGGACCAGTACAAATAAACACTCAAGATGAGCTACATCGAAAGAACGAGACGCAACCACTTCGCATCCATTTTTGATCATTCATTCATGAAACCGTCCCTTTCGGATTAAGTGATGATCTCTATTTGCAGACACATGCTATATATACCAACCCTGCCGATAAATAAACTACCTGGTATCGTATGTACATGATGTCTCAACGTCGCCCCTTCGCCGATGTGATGCCGTCCTATGGACCAGTCAATATTTCAGCCCGTGGCGCAACGGCGACGGCAGTGTCTAGTCAAGCGTTGGCCGAAGCTGACCACTTCGTTCGAGTCACGATGTGACGTACTCATTGTCATCGCTTCGAAGAATGCTCGCGGGGTCCTCCATCACAAGGACATCATAATTACCACGAAGACGTTTAGGGACTACACCTCCGAGCAACCTCAGCACGTTGCATTGCTGCTCTATTATGAATAAGTACTGGTGAAATGTACACCTTTGTCTATACGTTTGTCTACGAACCTACCCGAGACCGATGACGTGCGCCATTTCGTGCAGAATGACTCCTTCGAAAATGTTGTCATCTTCCATGTCCGCGATGTCGTCGATGTCGAATGTCATTGCCCCCGTGGCACTGACGGTTGGGCATGAAGTCCAGTATAATGTCCTTCCAGCGTAGCCAAGAGTCCCCCCGACACCGTCAATTGTATCCAGCGTAGCACTAATTAATACGCGGCCAGCCGGGTAAGCAGAGTTTCCCCCGCAAGGCACATGGGTGGTAACCTCGGCCCACCTGCGCAAACGGTTCCGTGCTCAGTTGCTCGAGTTAAGCAAAGAGGTCGTTGCTGACTCCAGACGTCAATATGGAACATGATTAGAGTACCAAGTATTGTATATGTATCGATATATCTGTGAACATTCCAAGTACGCATCTAAGGCCTTTTGCCGAACTCTCTCAGCAATGGTGCTGTCGTACTAGCGTGCCGCACGTGCAACTGAACGCAGTCATGCACTTCGCCGGGGTGAGGGAGGATATACGTCGAGACCTCCGGGCTCCAACATCCGGACTCCAGAAATGAACCGTAAGCGCGTACGATCGAAATCATTTCCCCGATATGTGTCCGTTCACGAACTAACCACACAATATCACGGTCGGTGACGAGCACAAGTCGTTGTTGCTGTCCGTTTTGCTGGCAACGAACTTTTTACCTGTCTGCAGCTGTTTGGAAGACGGCCCGGCGAGCGTTCGTCCAAGTCCCAATGTATTCGACGTCGATGTAGAATGGATCCAGCGCTGTAAATCGAACATTCAATATTATCGATTGGTCAGAATCTTCGCTGTACAGGGGAACGCCATACTGAAGTCTGCGATAAAAACATACGTAACATAAACAAACCCGTGAAGGTATAGACCAAACCTTGTCTCTTGCTCTTATCGGCGAATTCTATAGGAACTTGGTATCGAGTAACAACATTGTCGCTTCCACACGGATAGAAACCGCATCTCTACAACGTTATCAACATGAAAAACACTAACTCTAAGATACGCAAGGAATGTTGGTTCTTACATGAAGTGTCCGTCTGGCAGGACATGCCTCCGTAGCCGGGAGCGCATGAGCACACATGCCCGCCACCCTCGTCGGCGGAGCACTCTCCGTCGTTCTCGCACGGGTTGGGGTTGCATTCTCCCGGGATGTCTGCGATGGTCAAGCGGACGATGGGATAAACATCTCAGTGATGTGATTATACTATATACCTTGGGTAAGCTGGTTTGGCATTTGATAATTTCACATAAAAATGAGCAGCGACGTAGACGGCATTGAACATTAGCGGTAGCTCATGACACGCCTGATTCTCACTGGGTAAAGGGATGAGGTGCCTGAGTCCGCTGATGAAATCAAGGCATAGGGGAAAACCCACTTAAAGAATGTTCACGGCAAAAACAGAAAAAGTATGAACGCGGTTAACTCGGCATGTGACATCTTGGGACGCGCAACCTATAACCGACAAGATTGCGCCGTCCAACAACAAAGCCTATGTGATACCCTTAGACAACAGCGGCATGGAGAAAATGTCGCTGTGCTGATCTGTTCCGCGGGGAGCTGAAATCAGGTACCTCTCTGTCTCAGGCTCTCCTAGTGAACATTGTACTCTGTTGATTGGCCTTCCAACACGTGGTGACCACAACACAAGGCGCGGCGGGCGTGAACGAGAGACCGTTTTGGGGGGGGGGGTGAAAGGTGGTCCTGACAAAGGGGCAAAAAACCGTCCCCACAACATATATTTGTATGTATTTACCTCACCTTCTGTGCAGTCGTCTGCGCAAGTTTCCTCCGCCGAAGCAGCGTCGCACTCTTTGTTAAATTTCTTGCAGAATAACTTCACTGCCGTTTTGGCGTCCCCCTTCAGTGCGCCCGACGACCAAACAGCGCACACGTCCGCGAGGCCTGTGTTGCACAATGTGTTCCACGTGTTCTCACAGTCCGAGCAAGCATAAAGGCGCCGGCGGTGGTGCTCTTGATCCAACTCCCTTTCGTCGGCCTCGACGTTCTCTTGCATATCAACCACCTTGCTGGATTCGCTGCCTTTTGGCGTGGCGATGAGCTTCCTCGATGTGGAAAAGGTTTGTTCTTCGCCCTCGACGGTAATGGATTGCAACTCTCCCATCGCGTTGAAATTGAAGACCGAGTAAATACCCCTCTTCGTATACGCCATTCGGTAAGGCTCATCACGACCATCGTCCCACCATAGGACCTTAAATTTTACCCCGAAGTTCTTGACGGTTGTCGAGTACCTCGTCGCGCTTCCCGGTCCGGCTGCCAGGGCGAGCAGAAACGCTGTTTGGGCAACTGTTGACGTCTTCATTTTAACTGCTACAGCAGTGGTGATGGGGCGGGAATCGTCGTTGGTTGGTTGGTTGCTCGTTTCTGTATAATGCTTCATGAATTTGTCAAGGCCTTCTGGGAATGTTCGCGTGCTACGAACACATTTGCATGATTGCCTGTTGTTGTCGTTTTGGGGAAGCAGCCGTAGGCACTTCTTCGTCGGTACTTACGAGCTTCCGCTGCAAGTGTTGTACACACACTTAACCGGTAGATTTGAACGGTGACGGGTAGATGTCTGCTGCGCACGTAAAAAAAGCTGTCTCTGATTTCTTGTGTTGAATTGGGTAGCCACATATCCAGCCAGCAACCGACAGGCTAGAGCGCGACGCTCGCACGTCGTGTGCATTCAAACAACAGCCAGCAAGGTGGAGCCTACACGGCGGCAAAAGGTCATTAAGCAGACACCATATGAACTCCTGTTTGACACAAGCCTCAAGCAAAAAAAATGCTCGATTGCAATTATGCTAGCTCAAAGCGAACACGAAGAGGAAAACACTGGGCGCTTGAGGTGCCAGACGAGGTGCCATGTGCCATGTATGTATGTACCGTGTGACAGGTACCGGGCATCAGGCTTGATAACAAACGTAAACAGTAGCAGCAGCGAAGCATAGCTTCTCGCACGACGCACGCGTGTCCCATGGAAGCTCCAAGTACGAATGTCCGGAAATTCACGGTTGGTTTCATTGTTGTAAAGAAAACATTTCATGTGGTACAAATGACGCATTTCCTGCAAACAAGTTAGAAGAAAAATACCGATCTCCGCACTTGGTCATCACGCAGCCCGCGATGACCGGCAGAAAGAGCCTACACGTGGTCAACAAACACGCACGCGCGAATGCATTGTTGACACATGCCGCCAACAACGAATATGCCTGGCAGATGTCGTCGTCGCACACAGCGTACAAGCATGGGAAAGCACTGTGTTCACAAGGTATCACGCCAAGTCAGCATGAACAGATACCAGGTGCCAGGTGACGGGCACCAGCTATGCCGGTTTCAGGTGTTACCCGACGAGTACCCGTCTTACACGAGTCCCTGATAAATCAGGGAAAAAATACGCGGATACTCTGAAGCATTTTACGGCAAAGTTGATCGGCTACCCAGGTACCCGAATAACATCCGGGTACCCCGCTACTCTACCTGGGTCCCTAGGGCATTATTTTTCATCACGTTCGGCCATTAATCCCATGGGGGGTCCCAAGCGTCCCCTGGTCCCAGGCTTTCCGGAACAGTAACTCAAATATCTAGCTGTGTTTACGGAACAGTAAAACGACATGGCTAGGTTGACACGCTGCGTTTAGAAGTTAGGCTGGGTCGTGGCTCAGGGTTAGGCTACACCAGGGCCAATATAGCTTCATCCACAGATGTTGTGAGCCGCCTTAGATCACTTTCCCTCTGATTCTCAGCAGAGGTCCACACCACGACTTTGAGGCACTGCAATGATCGGAAATTGGGATACACAAAACGAGACAAGAAACGATCCCCAACTGAACGTGTGCACTTCGCCAGAGCGGGCAGCTACACCTCCCCACAGCCAATCACGGCCAGAGAAATTGAGAGACGTCGGGTGTGCCAGACAGCAGTCGTAGATGGCCAGGAGGGACTGAAGAGATGTTTTCGTGAGTTCGAACTTGCGACCAAGCAACACCAAAAGCTCCCGAAATCGCTGAACTATTCCAATTCACGCGCGGGAGCCTAACACAATGGGTACATCACCGATGAAAAAACGGTTTCCACGAAAAGCTCGCTGCTCATCCGACAGATGATACCCTTTCCCTCTAACATCCCTCTAACATCTAATATAGTTAACGTCATTGAAACAGTATGAATTGATTATATTAATATTCGTAATTTACTTCATATTGTACGACATACCCACGAACATTTTGCTGTTCTCGGTAATCTCTCAACTGTCGACATCGGCATATAATATTATTTTCGTTCTGTTTTAATAAGAAAAAGAAAGTCCATACTCGGACGACTAAGGTTGCTGTTATAACTTCTGTTGTTGTCTCTTCTAGTAGGTCTTTGCAGGAAAGCTAGGGGCAAACAAGTGAGGGCTAGGAGGTTATGGAGTCCAGAAAGAAAGGGATGAAAAACACCAGGTAGGTCCTGAAAAGCTCTGTTTATTATTGTATCTTCGCTGCATTTTTTCTAAACTTTCTCCATAAGGATCTCGTTTGCAAATGCCGTACTCTACACTCCAATTGTTTTATATGTAGGCGAAATTCCTCCACACGAGCTCCTACTGAAAATATTCCCGTCAGATCCCCGGTGGCCATAATACTAAGTCTTGCTACGTACGGCCATAGATACTACGAATAAACTAATTAAAGGAGTTGTTGTAACGCAAAGGGTGCAGGGTTCGGCTGGACACAACTCTGCTGCAAATCATGCTTTTCACACACCAGTAAAATAGACCACACGATACAATAGCACATTGATATATGTGAGTGTTTATTTTACGTACCGGAGGTTGAGGTGAGTGGCATGAGACAGCCGTCTTATTTTTAACGAGCTTCCTGGAGAATATTGTACGAGAGAGTACCCGCGAGGCTTGACTAAGGGGACGAAAAGTTGCCGGGCCCGGGATTTTGAACGTAATGTAACGAGTACCCGGGGCCCAAATACTCGTCGAGTACGAAGCGCTTCTAGTATAGGTCGTGATGTATGATGCATAATTTTCATTTTTGAAAGGGCGTTCTGACGAATATCGTAGGGTATAGTACCCAGGGGACACAATCAAGGGGATGATAAGTTGGCATGCCCGGGATTTCAAACGTAATCAAACAAGTATCCAGGGCCCAAATACTCCGCGAGAAATAAAGTGTTACTCGTACCCAGCAAGCCGCGTACTACCCGCTAGCCCCCGGGCAAATGGTCTTGGGGTAACTCCTCTAATGCCACCAAACACATGAAACACCACCGAAGTCGCGCAGCATGTATGTGCTTGCACTTGGACGGCCATGTGTAGTGAATTTTACCCGACCAGGCGTTGGAGCCACTACAAGGAGGGCGAAGATATGTTGGGCAAGTGAAACCCACCCGCGTGGAAGACGTATAGCCGCTTCATGGTGGAATCACAACGACCGTACGAGTTTCGCAGAAGCCGCCGGGCATCGCGTGTGGTAGCCAAGTCACCAATAAAGGGCCCGAACGTATTCATGTGTTTTTTGGGATGGGCTTTCTCGACGTGGTCGAGGAGGAATGGGCTGCAACGCTGTCGATACGCGGCACCATAGTTGTCATCGCAGGTCGTAAAGGCGTTGCGACCAAACGAGTGCTGCTATCCAAATGATTGATGAAATCCAGAAATTTGCAAACGATGGAACCAGCGTGATACTCACGTCCGTAGACCTGAGAGGGTGCTATTGCCCGCGATCCTGGTGGCGTTCCGTCGGAATGAGGCAGATATCTAACGGGGGTGCCGTATCTCCTGCGATTCGGGTTCGATCCCGGTCCAGGGATATCCGAGTTTCACGAAAATAGAAATGTTTACTGCCTCGTCTGTGCCACGGGCGACATCTACCTTGGACAGCGTTGCGACTACAGCTGACTACAGCTGTATCAACTACGACAGTCCAAAAGACGGGGGCCATGGCAGGATATGAATGTCGTTGAAGTTTTTAACCAGTTGGAGGTTAACTCCTCTACGTCATCGGAAATCCTGCATGATCATGGAGGTAACCAGAAAAATATTGCAAAGAATCTGCGCAACCCGACTTAAGAACTGCACTCGATAAAAAAAAATGAGCTTCGTGTGGGAGACGGGATAGCTCATGAAAGCGGTGAGACTCCCAGGATTACATGGGACGTGAAAAATGCCTGTTCGCGGCGCTCACTGGTTTTCGGGTTGGTGGTTAGGTGGATTCCGGCTGCAGCTGAAATTTTGTTGGTTGTATTGCCTGGCGGCCAAAAAAAGGCGGGAGCGCGGTTTCCAAATGCCGTTGGATTGACGAGGTTGCACCAAGGACGGCCATTGCGCCAAAGCCCCACCAAATATCAAAATCCGCCACATTAATAAACACTTCACGCACAGGATATCACCTCTTTATTTTTCGAGAGCCATCCATGCCGCTGTGTTTCCCCCCCCCCCCCCCCCCCCTCCAACGCCCCCTCTTTCCCGACCACCTGCACGATCGCCTAGACCTAGCACCACGCGTATAACAAGCTGATACATATCTTGGATCTCACAGCCGAAGTGTATTTGAATATTATTTGTGACCTAAACCTCCTAAAAAATCTCTCCCCCCCCCCTCTTGCTCTCCCTTACTCAAACGCCCCACCAAATATCGAAATCCGCCACATTAATAAACACTTCACGCACAGGATATCACCTCATTATCTTTCGAGAGCCATCCATGCCGCTGTGTTCCCCCCCCCCCCCCCCCCCCGCCTCGAACGCCCCCTTCTTCCCCATCACCCGCACCTTCGCCTAGACCTAGCACCACACGTATAACAAACCCCTCACCTAAAGCCCTCCCCCCCCCCCCCCCCCCCCCCCCCGCCCCCCGCCCCCACCCCCCCCCCCACCCTCCCCCCCCAACCCATCCCAACCCCACCCCCTCGAACACTCCACCCTCTCTTTACTCACTGATTGTACGACTTACCCCAGGATATACATGATAAACTGATGTATTATTTCCAAAAATGTCACATTTATCCCCTCGAAATAATGTATAGTTTCCAGACACATATCGAGCTGCCCCCCCGCCCCAACCCCCCCCCCCCCCCCCCCCCCGACCCCAATAATATACTGGTGCCAAAACCGTCAGATGTATCCCCTCGAAAGGATTTATAGCTTACATGCACAAATTGCCCCTTCCCCCTCCCCCCCCACCCGCCCCGCTCGCTTTTGATCAAAACCAGGCCCCCCCTTTCTCTTCACAGCTGTCAGATTTTGTCCCCCTCTGAAACGGGTTTTATAGTTTCCGCGCTAAAGACTGACTAAAATCATCCTGTTGACCCTGATAGCTACACTGTAGCTGTAAGGGGAGTCACCGACCTATATCCTTAATGAGGACACACAACTCGTAATGCGCGCGATCGGAGTATCACACACAGCTTGCAAAGATGAGTTTCGACGAAATCTTCGATCTCACAGCTGGAGTGTATTTTAATTTTTATAAAATGTTCACCAGACAGATTTTCTGATTTGTCGACACTGGGGGTAAGACGAAAGTTCTGACGGGATCTCGTGGATTCCCAAAACGACGAGCAACAATGCCGTATTATCAGTATACATTTTCAAGGCCTGGTGGTTGGAGAAAATTTAACAACACAAGTATTAAACTAGCCGGGGCTGTGGAGCTGTTCTGTCTGGTTGAAGCCGCGATGGGAGTACGTGTGCGCGACTTCAAACTGGCGACAACTAAACTAGGCACTTTTGCAGCGCAGGGACGCGGCCTTGGACTTACTCTTAGTGTCAACCAAAACCGATCATCTATCGCCCATACAATCGCTGCAGAAATTGATACCTACTGCTCAAAATTGGCAACTCTGTTTCAAATCCGGGTTTTGAAACAAAGAAACGTTTTGTCGGCGTACTCGGTTAAATATCCAGCCCAATGAATATGCCAAACCATGTGCTTGGTAGGTTAGATATATACAAACAACTGTGCGTGAGGTAATATATCTTGCGTTTTGTGTTGCAATCATATACCCTTGATTTTGAGGCGTTCCTGCTCAGTTACCTGGCTGGGAGGGCGCCCATTGTTTTTTTCTACAGTAGTAGCTATACCTTCTCCTATGCCATGATATATTCAGATACATCGTGTTTTTATGCTGCTTGTTTATGCCTTCGGCCTTGTTCTCTGGACACTGTATCTGTTTTGTACCATTCAGAAGTTTTGGGGCTGTACGGGGATTACATCAAAGGCGGATTTCATGGGCGTGTTTCTCCTGCTATACGGTTATACGGTTGTTAGCGATTTAGTTATTGTTGTGCATTATTTTTGTTGGCGTGGTGAATGAGTTCGTTGCTCTAACTTAGCCGTGGGTAGTTTGTTTTATGCTTCATATTATTCTTTGCAAGTTGCCCCCACTCCCCTCGCGCCAGTTGGTTCCTTTGGGAGGTGCTGTGGCCTCTTGGGAACGACAAATTGACACGCATAGGTTTGTCATTATATGCGTAGGCATGCGTTCTTACGAACCGTGGCATGTAACCGTCTTTTGGGGGCTTGCACCGACTGTGTAGGCCCAATTCTTCGGTCACCTTCGAGTCATCCCACGGCAGGAGTGCAGCAGTAGATTTTAAGAAGTTTCGGAGCCCCTTTTACGAGGCCCCTCAACATCTCTATCAAAACATGACTTCGAAGACACTTGTTTGCGCAATCCTATCAAAATTTGTATGCGCTAGTCTTACTAAAATCATATATAATAATACTAATACTAGTAGTCCTGAAACAAATGTGCTCGAAAAACAGTCATAAAAACGGATAGACGCGAAGAGCTCAATCGCACTGTGAACGTAACAGATAAGATGCCATACTAACGTGTTGATTGTATGCTTGGATATGATGCGAACATGGTGATGGTTGAGTCTTTTAGGAGTTTCCAGTGAAGGGTTGGCCACATGATAGCGGGATATCGAGATAGTGGAAATACTCCGCCTACTTAGCCGCCTTTTTTTTCTGGCGAGCGCACTTCACGCTGCGCCTTGTCTAGGAGCAACTCAATAGATGTATACTTGTATGTCCTTTACTTGTGTTCATACCGGTGACTCTACTACCCCACTATTGTCAGCTCAACGGGTAAGCCCTCCACGCGTCGTAGGGATTAACAAACACGATAATTATCGCGTACGCGGTACTATCCCTGTTAGAAGCAAAGAGTGTTGAGTGACGTAAGCTTTTCTGCGGAAGGGAGCTATCGTAGCTGGGGATATCAACCGGAGCCATGGGGGACACCGATTCGAGTGAAGCCTTGGGGGAGCAGCGGCAGGATTGCACCCGCCATTTTGGAGCAGCTGGCAGACTTCCAGAGGAGAGCGGTTCTCCTGGAAGGAGCCTGAGGTACGCTATGCCCGAGCTTTTAACCCTTCGCTTGCGCCTGTTGTGGGAGGCCGGGCCCACCCGGGCGGGTATTCAGGTAGCAACCGGCCCCATACGTTTTACAGTAAGAGGGACACGTGTCTCATCTGGAACAAGAAATTCACATCGTTTACGAGCATGAAAGGATGTAGGGATGCCTATAACGAGACGCCCAGCCCTGTAAAAATAGCGGATGACACCTTCACTCATGAGGACTTGCTGTTGAGGCACTCGGCTTCGACAATCGTTCATGGTAGAATTGTTTGAGAGTTTCATCTAAAAGCTTTGGACTCTGACCCCCGTGTTCGACCCGGATGCTAGAGACCAAGTCACCTAGCGGAGCATGGAAAGTCATGACTGACTGCTATGCTCCGAAGTCGAAAATGAAAAAACGCAGGGTAGTTTGACTCCATCTCAATGGTAGAGGGTGAAGACCATGTAGAATACTTGAGCCGCGTCGACAAGAGAGGGCAAAAGCTTGTAATGCCATGGGGAACTAAAGATGATGATGACGTGAATGTGCATATAATCCAAACCCTGAGAGCGTCCTACGACGTGGAGAAAAATATCCTGTTGTCCAGCCCTGGCCTGACTCGTTCCAATAACGAAGAGGTGGTCAGAAACGCGTTCATGTCACACAAGCAGAATTTTGGCAAGGGTAAGGGTCAGACGAAGCACATGTTCTCTACGCTGGCAGTGCTCAACCAGACGGTGCAGGCGGCAACGGCATGGGGAGGGACTCAAAAGGGAAACAGAAAAATAGACAAGAAACAGAAAAGCAGTAAAACAGCAGGTGCCGCAGCAGTCGCAACAGCAACAGCAGCAGCAGCAGCAGCCTCAGCCGCCGCACCAGCAGCAGCAGCGGCAGCATCAAAGTGGTGGTTGCGGTGTAGTGGACACAACCAGCCGTTTAGATCCGGTATACGGGCAGTGGCTTTGGGATGACTCAAGGTTGGCTCCTTTTGGAAATACTGGTGATGTACCCCCGATTGATACGTACCAGTTCACCTTCGCCTGGTGCGCAAACCACCGAGACTCCCGCCACCGGCAGGATCGGGACCGCCACGTAGAGGTACCCCGATAGCTCCCCGGTTATTTTTCAAGTGTCAGCATCCGAGGCATTATGCCGCTCAATGCACTGCACACGCACACGCACACGTCGCACAAAATTACACACCTAGCTCAGGTTATTTCGGCGTGCACGCTGCATCGTTTAATCCCCCCTCAGCATCATACGACGGAAACTGGCAGACCGGAGCATACCCTGAGCAATATAGAGTTTGTGGCTACGCTCCGACTAGATATGCTCCGCAGCACGCTGCCGCAGCAGCAGCACCATACGCCCCCTCGACTGTCTACTCCCCGTACGACTCTAAAGGGGCAGCGGAATCCATGCATAGCAGTAGCACGTCTGACGACCCAAACGTTCTCACCGCGCAGACTGCTCAACCAATCCAATACACCTCCAAAATGAAGGAAACGCCTCGTGACCTTTCTGGGGGTAGCGTTAGAGATGAGTGGGTTGCCGACTCTGCTGCTTCGTATCACGTCACGGGGGACCCCACAGGAATGTTTGACTGCAAGCCTCCTCTAGTAGGTAAGGAAAAGTTGGTGATATGACGATAATGGGCGTCGAGTGCTTTGGCAAGCTGTGTCTGCAGCTGCACTGTCAGGGTGGTGACACGCTTGTACGACTCAAGAACGTGACGTACGTGCCTGGAGTCCAGTTTAACTTGTTCTCATTGCACGCTGTGATGTCAAAGTGCCGTGGGACCATCGACAACAATGCGGTTCACATGATTTGGGAGAGTGTTCCGTTCGTGCGCAGAGAGACTGGCTCAATACTGCTCCGTAACTAGGATACCGCCTCCCCCCATGGCTAACGCAGTATAGGTCCCTGGCAAGCAGCAAAAGATCGATCTTAAAGATCTGCACATTGCGCTAGCCCACTCACATGCTGAAACCCTACGCAAGACGGCGCGTCATCATGGTGTGGAAGTGGTAGTAGAGTTGATCCCTCGTGCTTGGTGTTTCGAAACCAAGGGGAGGAGGATGCCTGTCCCAAGATCTACCAACAGTCGCTTGACCAAACCCTTTGAGCTTCAATTTGTAGACCTGCCCAAAAAGCACGCCGCGTAGTCTGGTGATCACCCCTATCTAAGGATGGTTGTGGAGGATATTTCTCGGTTTGGATGGACTTACTTCCTCAAAGAGAAGTCCGACGTGCCCGCGGTTTTCGCTGGTTTTCTGGCTGACATTCGGGCACAGGGCACCCCATCCATTGCGGAATGACTGCGCTCGGACAGCGATACGGAATTCACCAACGGTGAGTTCGTGACGCTGCTGACCCACAACCGTATTCGCCGAGAATACACGCCAGTAGACACTCCAAAGTACGACGGCGTGGTCAAGCGCAATATTCCCCTAGTCTTAGAGGCCGCGATGGCGTCCTGCCTGGAGGCCCCCCGTCTAGGTTCGGCGTTGTGCCTCTGCCGCCGACAAGGCCTCTGTGGGCGGAAGCGTGCGTGCACGCGATTGATGCCATCAACGTGTCGGCGAAGGTGAGCGACAAGCCGGACATATTGTTGCCTTCCCAAAAGCTGTACGAGAGGGCTCCACTCCCGCGACTTCTTTCATTTCTCAAGCCTGGCTTTCACCATTTGAAGCGGGCGCTGAAACCTGAGATGAAGGCACAGGCATGCTTTTCTTTTACAGCGGCATCCACCACCCGAGGGACTGTTGCTAGGTGTTGCTTCTGTCCGGCCGCCGGTCGAACACCCGCCACGTGACTTGGGAGCATCCGCGGGAAGCCTTTGCTAGAATACTGTCTGCGGCATGGGGCAGGGACACCCCGTCACCTGGGCCGAGATTGTCAGAGGTGCAGATGCCCCTGGAAGGCGGGGAGGAACGGTATGAGCCGGCACTGGTGGTGTCAAGGACATCACCGGTGCCGGCACATCCATCATCGGTCACATCAAGGACGTTACCGGATCCGTCAACGGTCACGTCAAGGGCGTCACCGTTGCCGTCACAACCGTCAACGGTGCCGTTAACGACGTCACCGGCGACGTCACAGCCGTCACCGGTGCCGCCCAGGGCGCCACCGAAGTCGGCACAGACGTCACTGGTGTGGACGTCAAGGGCGTCACCGGGGCCGGCACAGCCGTCGCTGGTGCCGTCAAGGGTGTCACCAGGCCTGGCACAGCCGACGCAGTCACTGTCGCCGCTGTCACACCAGGAACAGCACGAGCACCCGACTCTTAATCATCAACTCCCCCGATGACTGATGGACTACTTTTCAGGAGTTGGTGATGGTGGCGAGCCACAACAACTGGGGCGCACGCGGGCGCAGACTGCTCGCAACCAGGCAGGAAAGGACAGACCGCAGACTGTAAATGACGGTGTAGCTCAGCTACGACGCAGGACGCACCAGGGAGCAAACCGCGCGCTATCAGGGGGGTATGCAACATGGACTTTTGTCTTTAATGGCTGCGCAGGAGGGTAATGTTCATGTACTGGGCCATCAAGCCCCACCTCACTAGAGCCAACCCCTACCCTCGCGCCCGGTGAGTGAGCTCTTGACGCCGAACTCGTACTCGGAAGCGCTCACCGACGAATATTCCGATCCCTTGATTCAGACCATCGAGAAAGAATATGGTGGCCTGGAGAACGCGGGTATATTCGGTGTGATCCAGCAAACAAAGTTCCTGAATGTTCTTTCGGTGAAGTGGGTGTACCGTTGGAAATCGAATGAGATTGGTTTTGCGACCAGGGCTAAGGCGAGGTTGATAGTGAGGGGCCCGGGCAGCGTGAAGGTATCGATTTCTTCGAGGTATTTGCCCCGACGCCTTCGACGCCCTGCATCCATTTGTTGGGTGCCATCGATTACGAATTGGATTTTGATCTTTGTCATTTTGACGCATAGCAGGCTTTTGATCAGTCAAACCTAGACGAAGTTGATTTTATGCGGTTGCCCCGGGGTTGTAGTGAGGTGTCTGGTAAGGTAGTACGCTTGAGCCTCAGTCTTTACAACTTGAAACAAGCGTCGAGGTCGTGGCACAACCACTAGTTATCGCACATGAAGAGTCTTGGTTTTGAGCAGAGTCTAGCAGGCGCGTGTGTCTTCCGCGTGGTCGAGCCTGGAACTGTATCCATAGTAACAGTATTTCTTGTGGACCATCTCTTCTCAGTAGGACGCAAGGGTAGATGCGACCAATTTGCGAAGAGTTGAACCGCCTAGTGCCGATTAACAACCTTGGCGAGCTAAGGTGGTATCCTGGCTGCCGGTGTTTTAGAGATTGTGATTCTGGCACTTTGACGATCTCGCAGCAAGCTTTCGCTGAAACACAGCCTTGAAGTTCGGGTGTGTTCGGGTAGGAAAAACCCGCTTGAAAATAGCCATAAACTCGAATAGTTCGATACGACGGAACCCGACGGTGACTGGCCGTTTCGCGAAGCGTGCTTGATGTGGCTTGCCAATCAGACACGTACGGATGTCGCGAACGCAGTGACAGCGGTAGCCAGGTACACCAACTCGCCCAGGGAGATACACTGGAAAACGGCGATTGGCATTTTAGGGTTTGTTTTTTTCGCGAATAATTTTGGCATTACTTTTCAGAGAGGCAGTGGACTGGGGCTGGTTGCATATGCGGATGCAGACTACACCAACAAGGCCATTTATAGGAGGTCGGTTTCTGGTGGAGTTGTCATGTGCGCAGAGGCATGCGTGTGCTTGTTTTCGAGGACACAAAAGTGCGTGACGCTTTCGACCACAGAAGCCGAGTACGTAGCACTGGCAGACACCATCAAAGAGGTGATTTTCTTGGGGTACGTGTGGAGTTTTATTTTGATTGGTCTTGGTTCTGCATGCATCACGGTTTTTTGAGGGCAACAAGGGGGCAAGGCACCTGGCTCATCACCTGATGCCCGCGTCTAATTCAAAACACATCGACGTTAGGCACCACTTCCTACGAGAGGTTGTATTCAGGGGAGAGTTCGACATTATCGCCGAAGAGTCTGAGCAGCAGCACGCAGACTCCTTGACGAAGGCACTCGCCGGTCCAGTTTTTCGTTTTCACTGGGATTTTGTGATGGACATTTGATTTTGGGAGAATGGTAGAATAACTCATGATTTAGTGCGCTAAGGTCGTTATTTCTACTGTTTGACAAATAAGTATGAGATTTTGGGACTTGGGGACGTCAACGGTTTTTTGTAAACTACTCGGGGTCGTCCCTGCGTAATCAGTCTATGGTTTTCTCATCTAGCCCGTAATGAGACCCAGCTGAACCAAATCGTTTAAGTCTTATCCTGCTAGAAAGGAGGGGTCACGCCCACCTGTTACGGCATGTGCGGGGTAGGGTTCGTCTGACCACCCAAGTGGACTATGGCTCGTAAAGTAGGAAAAAGGTCTCAAACTCGACGAGTTCGATACGTCTGAACCCGAGGGCCACTAAGTTTTTCGCGAGCTGATCTTAGTTGTTTCATGAGGGATTATTTTGCTTATATTTGCTAGATTTGGTACTTTTAAGAGTGCATGGTATTTAGGGAGGCAAGTAACTGTTTGAAATAATACATTTTTACGATTGCGTTGTCTAGTATGACATTAGTTTGCTCTGGATTTGAGCATTTGGAATCTGAATGGGTTTTCAGTATGAACCCAGCCGGGAGGCATTTGTCTAATTCGAAAGTGATTTTGAGACTGCTGTTTGATCACACTTGTTGGTATCCCTATTATATATATGGAGCTGACAACCATTATATAAGGAAGGCCGAGTGCTGCTTATATGGACGATGTTTGAGTTTTGGGATTTTGGAGTTTGGGCTTCAGATTCAAGCTTTCGGTCCATGGATTTCGGATTCGAGTTTTCGTTTTTGGACTTTGGTTTTCATGCTTTAGACCTTAGATTCGTGAAGATTGATGTTGGATATTGTCCTTGAATTAAATATATATATAGATTTAGGATTAGTTTTCAAGGACTATGGTGCTGCAGTTTTTTTTCTGGTCACAGTATTACTGGGAGGATATTTGATTAACCGACCCAGGCTACGGTAGGGGGGTCCCTTTTGGGGCCTTTTATTTCAGTGGCTAGGGGTCACTCGCCTTTGTTGTGTTGCGATCTTACGCCTTCTTTGTGTCTTATATTGACGAAATCAATCCGCAATGCAAAGGTAATATAAGCTGCTCCAAAACAACTGCCTAAACCAGTTTCTTCCGTGAGGTACAGAGTCAATCGTGCGAGTGGCTCAAACACACCAGTGAAAACGGGGGTACCCCCCCTACCGCCTTGGTCGACAGTACTTTTCATTGAATAGTTTTACTCTGATGAAATGCCAGTTTAGTATCATACCGTGTCATTTACGAGGCAGCGAGGCTGTTGGTTTTATGCTTGGATATGATGCGGATATGATGACGGATAAAGTAATGTAGGAGTTAACAGTGATAGGTTGGCGACATACCGGCGGGATATCGGGATGGTGGAAATAATCCATCTATTTAGCAGCCTTTTCTTCCTGGCGAGCGCATTCCACGTTGCGCCTTGGCTAGGAGCAGCTTAATATAATATAAAAAATGAAAATACAATCCAGCTGTGAGATAGAATAGTTTGTCGAAACTCATTTTTGCAAGCTGTGTGTGATACTCCGATCGCGCGTATTACGTGTTGTGTATCCTCATCAAGGATATAGGTCGGCGACTCCCCTTGCAACTACAGTGTAGCTATCAAGGTCAACAGAGTGATGTTAAGCAGCTTGCTTGCGGAAACTATAAAACCCGTTTCTGAGGGGGACAAAATCTGACAGCTGTGGTAGGAAATGCATCAGTTCATCAAGTGAATACTGTAAGTCGAATATCCGGTAAGGGGACAGCGGAGTTTTGAAACTTGTGGAGGCCTGATTTTTTTCATCAAAAGGGAGCGGGGTTGGAGGGGGAAGGGAAAGGGAACGGGGGAGGGGGGCGGGAGGTCGGGGGGGGGGGGGGGGGGGAAGCTCAATTTGTGCTTGGAAACTATCATGGGGCGCGGGGGGGGATGGGAAGGGTTGAGGCGGGGGTGCGGCGGGTGGGGCAGCTCAATATCTGTCCGTAGAAACCATAATTTCTTTCAAGTGGATAAATGAGACGGTTTATGATAGAATGCACCAGTTTATCATGTATATCATGTAAGTCGTACAATCGGTGAGTAGAGGGCGGAGTGCTCGCGGGGGTGGGCGTGGGATGGGGTGGGGGAAGTGGGGAGGTTGGGGGTGGGGGAGGGGGGCGGGGGACGGGTGGGAAGGGCTTTAGGTGGCATAGATGTAGGTGCTTGCTATACGTGTGGTGCTAGGTGTAGGCGATGGTGCGGGTAATGGGGAAGGAAGGGGCGTTCGGGGCGGGGGGGGGGGGGCGGGGGCGGGTGGGGAGAAAAGCAGCGGTATGGATGGCTCTAGAAAGATAATGAGGTGATATCCAGTGCGTGAGGTGTATATTACTCCGGCGGATTTCGATGTTAGGTGGGGCGTTTGAGAAAGGATGAATGAGAAAAAAATAAAAAAAAGGGAGGGAGGGAGGGGGGGAAGGGTTTTTAGGAGGTTTAGGTCACTTTTCATTTTGTAATACATCTGGCTGTGAAATCAAAGATGTGTAGGGGCTTGTTATACGTGTGGTGCTAGGTTTAGGCGATCGTGCGGGTTGTGGGAAAGGAGGGGGCGTTAGAGGGGGGAAGTTGAGGGGTGGGCGGGGGGAAGAAGGAGGGCGGGGGGAGAGAGCTCAATTTGTGCGTAGAAACTATCATGGAGGGTGGGGGGGGGGGGGGGGGGGGGGGTTGGGGCGGGGGTGCGGCGGGTGGGGCAGCTCAGTCTGTGCGTGGAAACTACACATTCTTTTGAGGGTATCAATGTGACGGTTTTGATAGAAAGCACCAGTTTATATGTTCATCCTGTAAGTCGTACAATCGGCGAGTAGAGGGTGGAGTGCTCGAGGGGGTGGGCGTGGGATTGGGTGAAGGAAGCGGAGAGGTTGGGGAGGGGGGCGGGGGGGGGTAGGTGGGTGCGGAGGGCTTTAAGTGGCATTGATGTAGGGGCTTGCTATACGTGTGGTGCTAGGTGTAGGCGACGGTGCGGGTAATGGGGAAGCAGGGGGCGTTCGGGGCGGAGAGGGGGGGCGGGGGTGGGAGGGGGAAAAAGCAGCGGTATGGATGGCTCTAGAAAGATAATGAGGTGATATCCAGCGCGTGAAGTGTTAATTACTCTGGCGGATTTTGATGTTAGGTAGGGCGTTTGAGCATAGAAGAGCGAGACAAAAATCAAAAAAGAAGAGAGAGGGCGGGAGGGGGGTGGGGGGGGGAACGGTTTTCAGGAGGTTTAGGATACTTTTAATAATGTAATACATCCGGCTGTGAGGTCAAAAATATGTATGGGCTTGTTGTATGCGTGGTGCTAGGTCAAGGCGATCGTGCGGGTGGTGGGAAAGAAGGGGGCGTTAGAGGGGGGGAGTTGAGGGGTTGGGGGGGGAAGAATGAAAACTAAGTCATGAATGCGTAGAAAGAATATGACGTGATATCAACTGCGCAGAGGAGTTTATTACTTTGGCCCACTTCGATTTTATGTGGGGCGTTAAAACCAACTGGGCGTATGGACTGTATAGTCTAAAAGTTTTGTTTTTCTCCACTATGATGGTTAGTGTTGTTGGTATTATACTTTAGGTGGGGAATTTTGAACTAGATCTAACGTCATATCTATGTCATAAATTTATTACTGTAGTTTCCACTATAGTCTACTGCTCTATCATATGTATGGTAGGTGGTTTGTTTTGTTTTCCCCCCCCGCTCTAATATCGGGAGGAGTACGAATACATAGCATTATTACTAGTTGTCTAATATTTTAATAATAAAGCATTCGGGAGTAAAAGTCGGCTACTCCCAACCCCCCGCCCACAAAAACCCAAAAAGGACTCTCTGGGACTCGAACTCACAGATCCAAATCGACACGCTGTAACTCGAACCAAAAAAAAAAAAAAAAAACAGACGTCAACTGTGAGTTCGACCAATTTCCAGTCAATACTCTTCTTTTCGAGCTGCTTGTTGGTACTTACTTGTCATATACCATATGGACATTTATTAAAAATATTTCAAGGACGTCAGCCGTGAGTTCGACGAATTTCGAGTCAAAACTTATTTTTGCAAGCTGCGTTGTTGGTACTTGTAATACACTATGTGGGTGAATATTTTATTGGGAGGTGGTTTTTGTACTATTTTACTAGTCTTCATACCGGTGACTTCACTACCCCACTACTGCCAGCTCAGCGGGTATGCCTTCTACGCTTCATAGGGATCAACAAGAAACCCGTTTCGCCCCAAAACACCAACCCCTACCGGTTTATAGCAGGATAGAGGAATCACCCTTCCTTGTCTATGTTTTTCCCGTGATGATCTGAGTTCGAGGTCTCCTGTCTAGCCAGACTTCACCGAGGTCCTGGCCTGGGACTCCTGCTGAGTTCAGAAGTGTAGGTGTAGTGATGTGGGTTGATCCCTTCGTGGTGAAGACATGAGCCCCAGAAAATTCTCGTTTCGCTTGGACGGTTTTGGTTCTCCTTATGAATATAGAATCTTGTGCAATACTCGAGTAGAGTTGAGGCAAACGGGCACATGTACGATATAGTGTGAAGTATAGTCTACTGCTAATAAATATCACTCCATAGAACACCATGCGAGCTAAAGCAACAGCATGGCTTCGTGGCAGTGCAACGATAGCCACACAAATAACTGCTCGCGTATAGACAACATATTGGTGAAAATGTCACGTGGGTATGATTTGTGTAAGTTCACATGCAATGAATTGCGTCACTTACCTACTCATGCTCTCAGAGTACGTGTTTCGGTGACATTTCTTCCTTGTCCAAATCAGCTCATCTCCCTCTGGGCTGTCGTCGTTATTGGTTGAGCCTGGTCCGCTAACAGATCGTAAGCATTTGCTTTTGACTCAACAGTATAGGTGCTTTGTTTTGCTACAACTGTGTATCAACAATGTGTGCGTATTTCCTCATTTGGAGTCAAGGGCCTACGTACTGCATGTCGGCTTAATGACGATATCGTGTTCGCAGCATACGCAATTATACAGGCGGGCAAACCGGTAGCCGATCCCGGGTTGTCCATCAACAACGTTACTAGCATAGATCGACCTACCAGCAAGAAGCACGAATTTTACAAACCATCTAAATTATGCAAGGCTTGAATAAAACCCATATCGTGATGTCAACTTTAAGCAAGCCAGAGCGTAGTATAATATCGTGGTTTGAATAGTACCAGATGGCATGTAGTGTAGCGCTCGCTTTTGAGCAGTGTATACAGAAATCGAAATTTCGCAGCGCCCTCGAAATAGCTAGCCCATCGATGTACGTATGAGGTATCTTACTGTTGTCACACTTTGTATTCGTTGGCTTGTTTGGTGTTGCAGTGTAGCACATAACAACTAGAAGCGGTGCACTGCCAGACGATACGCGTGGGTGTCGGTGGTTCACATGCAACGTTGAAACAGAGGTTGATACGCAAACGCCTTACTGTGTCCCACTACTCTCTGGCAGTACAATCGGTGGGAGGTGGCGATGGCCTCATCCCGGGGTGCACTGTGCACATCCACAGCAATACGCGTAATACGCACCAGGGCATTTCTTGCACTACCCGACTGCTGTACTGCCTCATTTCTGTGTAACGTTTCACTGCCAGGATAATGACACAGTACCAGGTGCCGTAGCAGCAGAAGGAGCACCTTGTTGACATCAGCAGAAGCGCGAGACGACGAAGAGCAGGCAAAACCTCAGAAGCATGGCAGGAATCGGAGGTATTGGCATGCATGCATTGTTTTATCTATGGTCAACACTTGCGTTCACATCGGCCCGTGTGGGTAATAGTGTGTTGCTTCCGCGACATGATGCGCATATTCTGCATACGGATACTTCCATCAATATCCACAAAGGCGCCTCTCGCCCGCCATGGCATTCGCTTGTTGACATGGACCGAAACTACGGTACCATTTTTTGTCCTGGGTTTGAACCTGTAGCACAAGTGAATCTCTACCTCACGGGCAAATACACTCTAGGTGATTATTCGCCGCTGCGTGGCCTACTATTTCATATGGAAAAAAAATGTGTAGCACGATAGGTTAAGGCCACGCGCGGATCAGATCGTCGAGTTCATTGTGTTTGCAATGTTGTACTGGTGGGGCTTCTGTTTAAATATACACAGTTCAAGGTTCGATAAATTTCAAAAACTGGTGGTGTTGTCCTTCCTCCTCTTATGCGCCTGGCATCTTACGCTACACATAACCACTTGATGGGTACAGAGCATGTCCCCACCTGCCCAACACACCCGCATATTGATAGTGTGCACCCTGCGCTACTCCGCTAGATGTCGCGGTTCATCGAAAACTCACCTATTCTTGTCGTTCAGATCCCTCTCGGGGGTATGTTGTAGTGCGGACAGGGGTGAAAAAGTGGATGTGACAGGTCGGGGAGTGGGGGGTGGAGGGCACACCGAAATATTCTCCGTGATATGGTAAACTTCTGTTTTGTGACAACACTCATAGCAGATTGTTCGCTACTCCTGTTAGTGGTCTGTTGTTCGTTGTGGCTGTTTGCTGTGGATTCCTGGTTGGTTGTTGATTGAACAGGTAAGCAATAGCGTTCGGAAAGCAACGGCCAGAAAACAAACATGCGTTTGGGCTTGAAAATTGATCATGACCGGCCACAAGCGTTTCCTCCGCCCAACTTCGATCAGTTTGCAGTGCATAGATGTATCTGTATGCAACGCCAATGTCGTGCGCACACTTTGACGCGGGTTGAGCGTTCGATTGTATTCATACCACGACTAGGCTACGTTACCGGCGTCAGTTTCGGATCTTTTGTTCATCAGTGGCCCGGGGTTACCTCCGTGAGTGACCCCCTGCTCATTCCCCGTTTCGATTTTGCGAAATGGATCCGCAATGGAACGGATAAGCTAGCTACGCTGCGTCAAACAAATCACCCCAGCTGCGATCGTTAATGAGGTGCACAGCCGCTGGTGCGAGTGACTCAAGTCTGGCGGTTCAGTGAAGAATGGGGTGTCCCCTTAACTACCGCACCTTGATTTTTTTTTTGCGAGCAATATTGTGCTATCTCTGTCCCATGCGCAATACATGCACATACATGCATACATGCATACACGCATACATGTGCTGTGCAACCATCCAGCGGTAGTGACATCATTAATAACGGCAGCAGTAGCGGTGTGTACTAACGGCAGTAGTAACGGTGGTAGCAATAATGGTAGCAACTGCAGTAACGGTAGTACCGCGGCAATAGTAACGGTAGTAGTAACGGCAGTAATATCGGTAGTTGCACGGTACTAGTAACGGTAGTAGTAACTGTAGTACTAGTGGCAGTAGTAGTAGCGGTAGTAGTAGTAGTAGTAGTAGCAGCAGTAGTAGCAGTAGTAGTAGTAGTAGTAGTAGTAGTAGTAGTAGTAATGGTAGTAACGGTAGTAACGGTAGTAGTAACGGCAGTATCAGTAATAGTAACGCAAGTATTAATAGTATTTTAGTACCAATGGTAACGGTAGTAATAACGGCAGTAACGGCAGTGACAGTACCGTAGTAGTAGTAGTATCGGTGGGAACGGTAGGGGTTGCAGTTTTAATTTAATCGAAACGTTTCTACGACACCTTACCTGTCACCTGTTCCCAGCTACCTCTTTAGTGTGGCTACCTGTTACCTGTACAATGCGGGCGAAGTGGCATCATCGGGTAAATACTGGTTGATCATCATCTCACGACCATATTTGGTTTGCGGCTGGCGCAAAGGACTGGTTGGCCAGCTTGCGCGAGCGAATGTCCTCGAAGTCATGTTTCGGGTGAACTATCGAGATCCTCAGATACTTTCTCAGAATATGACGCACCCCTATAATTATTAAGAGCGTCGGATGACTCCGTGTAATACGTGACGCATATGCTGCGACGTTAGGGGATGCACCAGACGTTTCCGAGGGTCCATTGGAGTGAACGGAACACTCTACATACCTCAACCAAGCCATGCCAATGAGTGCACATGAGAACGCAACCCGGTCAGGGATACCGTGGCCTGCTTGTACGAGGAAGACACTTGTGAACACTGTAACTGCAAAGAAGAGAGAGCTAGACGGCACTATACCAGATAGCCCAGGTGACTCCCATTGGTGGGTTATCAGCGGAGTAACCCCTTCTGGCGGAAAACGTATGGTGACCACGTGCCACCGCTTTATTGCGTAAGAGCACCATCATTCTCCACGCGTCAGGTACGTCAGTCCGTGTAACTTTGTTTGGACCCTTTCTAGAATATAGTCTCGGTCCAACCCACCATTTGTTGCTGTGGTGAAAGTGGTTGCCTAGAGTAAGATAAACAGTAAGACTTATAAACGGGGAGTGTAGAACACACACAATCATGCGCGAAAACGTCGGTTTACGATTTTGGTCGGTCGGATTGTTTTCGGTCTGGCCAGTAAATGACGACAGTGGTCCGGCAAGCACCTGGGAGAACTTACAGTATTTTTGTTGTCCGTACGTTTTTGGGGATGTTGGCGTCGACGACTCATTTCCCGGTAGAGGTGGAACACAAACTTCTGAGCGACCAAAATTACAAGCTAAGATAACTTCAAGACATTCGCTCGCGCAACCCCACCAGCGCTCCTACTGCGCTTATAAGAGTATCCATAGTTCTATTAATATTATATTACTACTATTGCTAAAACACGATGCTCGGAAAAAAAGTATACTACGTATTGAAAATCGATGGTTCTATATTTGAGGGGCTCAATTGGTGAGAATCGTACACGAAAAGTGCATCGCCTATCGCGGGATGTTATCATGTACAGATACGGACATTTTTTTCTTGGTCTCAGCTCATCGGCGAACCATTCTCGTATTATTCGCTTTGGCGGTCTATTGCATCATTGGTTGGCGGTCTATTTCATCATCGATTGCGTCGTCAATTACCTGATTCTCCATGGCTCAACATAGATTATATACTTCTTTCGGCCGTTGTCGACTCTCGTCCCGGCGCTGATCGTAACCGGAGGTGGTTGGTCGACCAATCGAATCTGCCTTTTCCCACTCTTTTACATCCTACACAACCAGTCGAATTGATTCAGAGCAACAGAATATCGTATCACCCACACCTTATGCATGTAGGTCAACAATAACCGCAGTGGTACGGGGTGTGATCGAAGCGGCTAGATGGTTTATGGCCAGGTGGTACAATGATGAGGAAAAGGGAGACTGCAGCGCCAGACGGACTGGATGCATGGCCCTTAGAGCCGCAGCGATGGGGGTGGAAGAGAAGAGGGAAACCGCCACTGAAAACGGTAGGAAGGAGCAGCCTGACAGGTTGGCAAGGCGACAGGTCGACAAGCAGGTCGAACCTTTTTAAGAATCCTCAAGCTACAGTGACTACTTTTAGGTTTGTTCTTGTTGTTTGGAGAGGCTGCTCCATCCTTGGCGGCGCCGCGGTGGTGGCCGATACTACTGCGGTACTATGCTCGCGGTCGGACCAGATCAGTACCGCGGGGGGACAGAAGGAGCGGCAGGAGTAGGGGTCGTGGTGGTCGACGGAGTCGGCCGCGGTCGTGGGGCTTGCGGCGGGGTAGTAACTCGTCTGGAAGATGGCCGAGGGACCCCGCAGGGCCCAAATGCATATGTTGCGGCGGATTGACATGACGTCACATGAAACCCTGTGGCGGAACGCTTTGCCTAGGTCAGTATAACGCCGATCAGTCTAGAGAACCTGCCGCTCACGGCCTCAGTCCAAAAACACACAAAACAAAACGAGGGAAAAAGGAACCTGAACTTGATCTGACACGAACGAGCGTGAGTGACTGCGAACCGAGCTTGAGTACAGCGATCGTTACCGTGAGGCATTGTTGCAGGTTTCTTCCGGAGATCTGTATATTGTACGAGCGCTTGGAAGAGGACTGCGTGAGACGAGACTGGTGTTAGCAAGCAGCTGTTGCAACAAGCAGACAGGAGGAATCAGCCTGAACGTAGACACGGAGGGGAAACGAACTAGAAGCGGTGAGAGAGTTGGGACGAGGGATTGGAGACTTGGGTACGTGTGTCTTAAATAGCTCTTTATCCGTTCGTTACATACATGTGGGATTTCAGCTGGGATCCGTTTGGGTTGATGGTCTCGCTTGACGCAGGGAGAAGTACAGTCGTAAATGCGCAGGTAGGAGTATGAATGGATTTTACAGGGGGTTGTAGTTCCATGGCAGTTCAACTCTATTTTATCATGTTGAAAATCTCGATTGAAAACAGCTTGAAACAGTATCACGAACCCCACACGCTGACTGCTGAAGGATAACCACAGGCAGACACCGCAGAAATAGAAGCAGCAGTACAGCAGGCCGCATGAGTGATGAGAATCGGTGATCGTGATCTCTAGATTGTCGAGGCGAGGAATGAGACACTTGATAGTTTATACAAAATGAGGGAGTCACGCAGTTCATGCTACGTACAGCAGTACAGAGGGCAAACGAGATTCTCCCCACTTTGAACACTTTCTGTTTTTTGTATGCGATGTAGACGAAACATTGGTTGACATGAACGATGTAAATTACAAATTGCTCCGCCAGGCATGTATTTTTTTGTTTCATTGCTTTTGTGATCCTGCTTACTCTTACGACGAGTACTTCTGTATTGAAATTGTTGTACTATTAATAGGTATGTATGCCATCGTGCGGTATACGTGCGTATCATATGTTCTGTATGTCGTTGCAGGTTGTGACAGGTCGTATGCACGTGATTTGGCACGAGAAGTGTGGTGATGTCTTCGTGTTGGGCATGTAGGAGAGAGTGCACGTATGGTCTCTGGCTAACAATGCGCTAAAATCAGTTGAAAGCTAGACAAGGTAGACAAATCCAGGAAGCTGGCCATTGACAGGTGCCCTAGCGTGTGATATGCTCTTCTTGGTCTTTTTTCAGTGCTGTACAGTTTTGACACCAAACTTACCAGGTATACCTGATTTTGCCTATATATAGTCTATATTCTAAAAATTAAAATACACTCCAGCTGTGAGATCGAAGATTTCGTCGAAACTCATCTTTGCAAGCTGTGTGTGATACTCCGATCGCGCGCATTACGGGTTGTGTGTCCTCATTAAGGACATAGGTCGGCGACTCCCCTTACAGCTACAGTGTAGCTATCAGGGTCAACAGGATGATTTTAGTCAGTCTGTGCGCGGAAACTATAAAACCCGTTTCTGAGGGGGACAAAATCTGACAGCTGTGAAGGGAAAGGGGGGGCCTGGTTTTTATCAAAAGCGAGCGGGTTTGGAGGGGGGCGGGGGGGGGGGGGGGGGGGGGGGGGAGGGGCAATTTGTGCATGTAAGCTATAAATCCTTTCGAGGGGATAAATCTGACGGTTTTGGCACCAGTATATTATTGGGGGCGGGGGGGGGGGTTATCTTAATGCGCGCGATCGGAGTATCACACACAGCTTGCAAAGATGAGTTTCGACGAAATCTTCGATCTCACAGCTGGAGTGTATTTTTATTTTTATAATATATCTTACCCGCACCATCGCCTAGACCTAGCACCACACGTATAACAAACCCCTCACCTAAAACCCCTCCTCCCCCCCAACCCATCCCAACCCCGCCCTCTCGAACACTCCACCCTCTCTCTACTCACTGATTGTACGACTTACCCCAGGATATACATGATAAACTGATGCATTATTTCCAAAACCGTCACATTTATCCCCTCAAAATAATGTATAGTTTCCACGCACATATTGAGCTGCCCCGCACGCCCCCCACACGCCCAACCCCCCCCCCCCCCCCCAAATAATAAACTGGTGCCAAAACCGTCAGATTTATCCCCTTGAAAGGATTTATAGCTTACATGCACAAATTGCCCCCCCTCCCCCCCCCCCCCCCCGTCCAAACCCGCTCGCTTTTGATCAAAACCAGGCCCCCACGTCCTTCAAAACTCCGCCCCCACCCCACACTGGTTATTCGACTTACAAGATTCACTTGATATAAGGATACATTTCCCTCCACAGTCACAGCTGTCAGATTTTGTCCCCCTCAGAAACGGGTTTTATAGTTTCCGCGCACAGACTGCCTAACATCACCCTGTTGACCCTGATAGCTACACTGTAGTTGCAAGGGGAGTCGCCGACCTATATCCTTAATGAGGACACACAACCCGTAATACGCGCGATCGGAGTATCACACAGATTGCAAAGATGAGTTTCGACAAAATATTCGATCTAACAGCTGGAGGAGTGTAATTTAACTTTTATAATATATATTCTTGTTTGTTTGGGTATTAGTACGTACTCAATCGATAACGGATGCATACAGCAAGCGATGGTACAATGCGATCTCACAGCCGGAGTGTGTTTTAATTTTTACAATATCCGTAAACTAAACTTTTCAATTTTGAACTGGGAAAGATATACATGCATCCCTGCCTGCTTGTAGTAAGCCTTGCCTACATGCAAGCTGGGAGGGTATTTATGTAGGCAGGATGGTGAGAAGGGAGTAACATGGACTGTTGAGCCAGTAACATAATGTAGTAATACAATTATTAAAATACATCATTTGTTCATACATGTACCTACTACTGCTGTATATATGGTCAAAACAGTGTACGGTTGTGAGTATAGAGTATTATATGTATACGTTATTATCGGGGATACCTTTGTTTGTTGTACCTTGTACAGAGTAGTACACAGATTGGTCTTTATACTGCGGGAAGTCGCAATCTACGGGCTGGGGTATTTTGGAAAACTATAGCAAGGGCTGACTAAGTGGTATAATATGCGAGAAGTAGATTAGGAAATACGGGACCAGTAGGACGTCGGGGAAGGAGGATCATCATTACTGACTACGAGTAAGTTCGTACGTGATGAATCACTGTAGAAATAAATGTGCTCGCGTCCATCATACAGGGTGTACAGGGTGAAAATGAGTTCGGGTCCGTTAGTTGATCTACACTTGTTGCATACTGTGAGACAACCACAAAAAAGTTTTTTTTGCAGGCAATTTGGTTTTGGTCTTTGTGATGGGGATTTTGTGTCTTTGCAGGTTTTACAGGCACTGCAAGGTCGTTCTCACAGGTGTTTCAAAAGTAGTGATACTGCAAACTGGTTCTAGTTTTCAATTTTGTATGGGGAATGTAAGCCTCTCTATAGATGCTCTTTGTCATGCTAACAACCTACCGGAAATAAAAACATGGTTTAGGTCTTAGTTTTGAATTTTGTATGAGGAATGTAAGCCTTCCTATAGCTGCTCTTTGTCATGCTAAGAACTTACCGGAATTAGAAACACGGTTTAGGGACATTATCATATTGGAATGGGAAGGGGGGAAGCTTGATAAGTACGTTGGAATTTTGAGGTTTGCAAAAAATACATATTTATTAATCATTGTTGTGTCTTAGATACCTAAGGGATTCCATACCTTACTCTGTTAGTGGAGACTCGAGCTTTCGAAGGGTTGCATGTATATTATGATAAGGGGACAACTTTCAACAAACCAGGAAGGTAAATATGCATGTACTCGAAACCTTTCACCACCCCTTTTTCCTACCCACCTTGTCCCAAGCCACTGTTTATACCCGTTTGGTGAAGACAACATGGTGTTACTAGAGTCCATCGATCCCCGTACTCCACTCGTCTCCCTATACTACATCGTTGGATACCATCTTCACCTTATACCACGGAGCTTCGTCGAGTCCGTCGCATATTGCACAGCTCCTACTGCACAGCTCCATTCGTCGGATACAACACAGCGTCGTCAAGTCCGTCGTGTACTGCACAACTTCGTCATGTTCATCTTACTCTACACGACCGCAAAGCGAGAGGTTTCTTTAAAGGGAAGCGGGCGGCGTCCCGGGGACGGGGGGAGCAGTGATTGGAGGAAATAACATGGCAGGAAGAGGGGGACCTTTTTGGGGACTTCGAGGAGGCCCACCACAGGGAGGCCCGCCACAGAGTGGCCAGGCTGGAGGCCCACCATAGGGCAGCCAGGTTGGGTGGGGTCCACAGGGCGGAGCAGGGCAAGAGGCAGCAGGACCGGCAAATCCTGTAGGAGCGGAAGACGGGTACAATCAGATATCCTCTCCCTGCCTACCGTCACCCTTCGGAATCGGAGGACGATGGGGTCCACAGGTAGCCCCAATTGGAGCACCACTGAGCCCTAGATCGCGATGGGGATCTCCAATGGCGCCACCGATGGCGCCAAGGCCGCCGCAGCAACAACAGCCAGTGTTTGCTGGCCAACAACAGCCAATGTTTGCTGGCCAACAACAGCCAGGGTTCGCTGGCCCTAGATCGCGATGAGGATCTCCGAGGGCGCCACCGATGGCGCCAAGGCCGCCGCAGCAACCACAGCCAGTGTTTGCTGACCGACAACAGCCAGGGTTCGCTGGCCAACAACAGCGAGGGTTTGCTGGCCAACAGCAGCCAGGGTTTGCTGGTCAACATCAGCCAGGGTTCCCTGGCCAACAGCAGCCAAGGTTTGCTAGTATACAGCAGCCAGGGTTTGCTGGCCATCAGCAACCAGAGTTGATCGGACGAGCGGAAGATCAGGGATAGCAGGTACCGTGGGGTGGTCAACCCATGATGCAGGGGTGGGGACCCCAGGGAGGACAACCTTTTTTCCCACTAGGAAGTGGCGGATTACAGATCGGACAACTTAACACGTTATACGACATCACAGGAGGATTTTCTAAAGAAGCCCAACGTATGGTCGACCGCTTAGTCAAGGAAATGGGGGTGGAAGATCGGTAAAGCGCTTATGAGTCGGTACTACAGCCGGGAGCGGTGAAGAGACTCTCATTGATGAACGATCCAGTGTTCTTTTTTGACGAGGTATCAATGGTATTCGCAAGACACCCAAACTGGGCCATGCCTAAGGACCAGCTGAAATGTACGGCTCCAGCATCGCCAAGGAGAGATGAACTGTCAGACTTGCGCGTGGCGGTTTTGATGCGCTTACTACCAGACTCGTCTATGGTCAAGATGGCCTTTGCGAACAACCACAGTACGCGCGTACCTACGATCGATGGGCGCGAAGTTGTGAAGATGGCCAAGGATGTCACCATCACAGAGTGGATGCGGGTCTTTCTGAGGGAAACGACTATCTCAGAAACATCGAAGGTCGCAGCCCAGCACACATTAGAACGACTGGAGGTGGAGTCGGGGGAGGGTTGGGCCGTGGCAGCGCGAGTGGTTCTGCTACACAAGCGAGTAGCGATGGTGGACCCGAGTCGACCATTCATGGTAGAGGAGGATTACGTTTGAGAGATCCTGTCGGAAACGGATGCTATGGGGAGTTGTCGGCGAATCGTCGGAATGGTGGCCCCACACGACATCGACAAGTTCGAAGCGCCTCTCTACGACGTACAAGCACAGTGGGAGAGCCTCAGAGCCTACCTGGTCAATACGGGACAGCTTCTCGACCACACGATGGAGCTGAGGGGAAGAAAGGCGTGTGATATTTTCAACAAATTTGTTGAGAAAATTACATGCGAAGCAGCGACTTCAGCGACCAGAAGGTACCTGCCAAGTTGAAAGCCAGGGGCACGCAAGCCTCGGCTTCTGCGTTTGGCGGCGAGTCAGGCGGACGGTCTTCGAGGAAAGAGAGCCGCATGCGGGACATCTTCGAGGGTCGGGCACATGTATGGTGGACACAATCAAAGATCGCAAGGGCCTGAAACGCGCGGAGCGAGCTGGAGAGACAAGCAGATTTTCCGGAAACGTGATGGGTCCTTGTCAAGTTACGAGGTGAGAGAACAGCGACCGAAGCTCGACATTGCCGCACTCGCATCGCCACCGTCGGATGAGGAGGACGTCGCCGACAGCAAGATGAGAGATGAGCTTATGCAATGGTTAGCCGCGTATTCTACCCACCCAGCATCGTTGCCGGGGAAGGGAGGAACTCCTTTCGTCCCCACCAGCACGTCGTCGAGACGGCAAGGAGCCAAGCCACCCCAGACGACTACCTCAGCACCAAGGCGGTGGCCGAATTAGGGTGACGAACAGAGAACAACGAAGGACCCTCTTCCTCTAATGCCCAACACTGCCGCAAAAGAAGAAATTGAAGAAGCGCTAACGAGTCGCAACATTTGTTTTTTCCACGCGCGGGGCAGGACTGTTCTTTCCACGAAACAGGATGTCGCTTCACTCACGAAGAGAGAGTTGTCGCCTGCGGCTTCTATAGGAACACGGTGCAAAGGGATGCGGAACGGACCACAATCCAGACGTCGTACGACATGATTGTTGCATATGATCTCGCTGGAAAACGACCGCCAACGCCGACAGACGACACAGACGATACGGAGAAATGAGGACACGCCCCGGGAAGTCTAACATGCCCGGGGAAGCCACAAGACAAGGAGAAGGTGACTGACGTCAAAAAACGTTTTTCTCACCAATCGGAAATGGGAGCACTGCAAACTAAGACGTCACAGGTTTGGGTTCATGCAACGTTGTGGCATGCAACGAGCTCGAGCCGGCGACAAGCGATCGCGGTGCTGGTGGATACTGGGGCGGGGTGAGGAAACTACGTGTCACGGCAGTTCATCGAATCCATCGAATAACGGGATGGTTGGGGAAGGGCGCTGAAAAATCCAACGGGAAAGGGCCTACTCAAGTAGGAAACCCAAAGAACAGCGCCGTACCCCCGATGGAAGTTGTAGGCTCCTGCTTGCTGCCACTAGTCTTTGCACCGGTCGATCAAATCTTCCATGTTAAGTTCAGGGTGGTGAAAGGACTTCCGTATGCGACGGTGCTTGGAGCCGCGTTCATGAAGGACAATCGAAGTATCATCAGTATCGATGGTGAGGAGGGTTTTCGGCCGACACCATCCTCATCGTGGGTACCATTCGCCCCGAAGGAGGTCGGAGAGGCCGCGGCAGGAGCGATGTGTGCCGAATGGGACCACTATTGTGCGGTGAAACCGCCTACGGACAAGCAAGAACGGGAAGGATTGGAGGAATCGAAGATCCCGGCGGGGATTATGGAGTAATTAAACTCTGTTTGGGAGGACAAAGGCACTCTGCACTAGAAACTACGCATTGCAAAAGACGTAGAGGTTCCAGGTGGTACCAGTATCCAGGTAGACGCTTTTGTCAAAGGCCGTCAACCTCAAGTACAGCAGCTCGTAGTGGTAGAACCAGCTAACCACTATGATCTTAAACTAGGAGTGGATCTAGGAGTGCCAAGGGGGGCACAGTGGTGGTTCCCGGGTATACCATTTCAATGGCAGTTGTCGAATGTTACCCAGGATAATGTGAAGATCCAGGGGGGGCTGATACTTGCCACGGTTAACGCTGATAACAAATACGATCGGGAACGCATGAAGTCACTCATGAACCCGGTATCGGAGGAACCGACAAGCCCCAAACAGGACGACGGGATATAAAAGAATGACAAAGGGAGACCACCGGAGCAATGCAACAAAGGGGGTGAAATAGCAGAGATTCCAAGCGAAGCCCCCAAGGTGGAGCTGGGAGAGGCCCACTTCGGACAGCTCAGTCCGAGCGAAAAGGACACATTGATGGGCATTCTCAACGAGTACATCGACGTGTTCGCGGTCAACCTTAAGAGCGTACCAGCGTGCAAAGGAGTGCCCATGCGACTGGAGCTCAAAGATCCCAACGTCAAGCCATACGTGGCGCCCATTCCACACTGCAGCCCGGAACAGCGCGAGATGAAATGAGACTGAGGTGGTGAAGGTCCGGAAGAATGGATCCATTTGGGAATCATTTTCCGAGTGGGCTGCAAATTGTTCGACGGTTCGCAAGAAAGGTGGGACAGTGCGGGTTGTGCAGGATTTTAGAGGTATCAATGCGCTTCTCAAATCACAGAGTGGTGGACTCGCAGACTTGCAGCATATTCTAGATGAGATGGAAGGGTCGAAGTATTTCTCCAGCATCGATTTAGCTTCAGAATTCTTACAGCTCGAGATCCATGAGGACGATCGACACCTGACGGCATTTCGAGACGCTGACGGAATTCTGTACTAATATGTTCTCTGCGGTTTCGGGTTGAAGACAGTGCCTTCGGCGTTTGCCAACTACGTTGGAGGGCGACTGTTAATCCGCCAAGGATAGGGGAATTAAGAACTGGTTGGACGACATCGCCATCCCGTCAAAAACCCTTGAAGATCAATGGGGACTGCTGCGAGAAACGTTAGAGCGTCTGCGGCAAGGGCGTTTAACCCGTAAATCTTCATAAATCGCATTTCTGTCAGTCGGTCATGAAGTTCGTCGGCATGATCGTTGAAGGACTTGGTACGAAGCCGGCCCCGAGCAAGATGGATGCTATCACGCAGCTGTCAAGGCCGAACACGGTGGAGGAAGTGCGAGTATTGCTGGGCATGACAGGATACTTACGGCAATTCGTACCCCAGTATAGCACAGTGGTGGCGCCCATTTCCGACTTCCTGAGAGATCTAAGGTTCAGAACCAAGAGAGCGAAAAAAAAGAACGTCCCGTGGAAAGAAAAGAGGAACAAAGCCTTTAATGCGCTTATCGAGGCTTTGACGTCACCTCCAATCCTAGCCTTGCTGGTGTGGACAGAACCGCTCTCGCTGTCCACCGATGCCAGTGAGATGGGAGCAGGAGCGGTTCTAACACCATGCATCGAAGGAGTGGAAAATGTGATCGCGTACGGCAGCAAAAGGTGGGCGAGAGGAGACTCCAAAAGGTCAGCAACAGACCGTGAATGCATGGCGGTCATGTGGGCAGTGAGCAAATTCCAACCCTATCTTTGGGGGCGACCGTTCACGCTCATCACGGACTGTTCGACGTTGATTTGGCTCTTCAAAAGCCAATCTCTTACACCGAAATACCACCGCTGGGCTCTGAGGTTCATGGAGCACGACATAATCTTGGAGTGGAGGCCGGGGACACAACATCAGCTCCCAGACGCCATGTCGCGGTTACCGAACAAGAGCATCGTGGTCGAAGTTTTCGACGACTCTTTTCCAGGAGACGAGTCGTTGCCAAACGTTTACAAAGGGCCACAGGGGCCAGTGCTCGACGGCGTACACCTCGAAACCTTTAGAGTAGAAGATGTAGACGGATCTGTACTCAAAATCCTACAATACTTGCAGCCGTCGCACTCACACCCGCAGACCCATCAGATGCAGATACTCAACAGGCCAAGCTCGTCATCGCGCCGGAGCTTCCAGTGGTGGTCATGCTCCACTGTGGGGGAGGAGGCAGCATCCTTGCATCAGAGGGATTGCGGACGGTCGTAGGAGCAGTAGACACGGACTGGAGAGCACTGGCATGCATCAGATCAAACGGACTGGACAACGGTGCGAAAGCTACTAAGAGTGAAAACAGGATCACAGGAATGCCCCTCCATGTTGAGAGAGGTGAAACCAGACGTGGTGGTCGGTGACGCCTGTAGGATGTTTGAAGGGATACAAGAGAAGGAGGGAATATCCGGAGCGAGTAGCCTAGCCCAAGCTGCCATCGCTTTAGATGCGCGAGTTTTCATACTCGAATGTTTAAGCAACCTTCTGCGAACGACGGAATGGAACGACGAGATTCGCCCCGCTTTGGAACGAGAGTCATACATCGTGGACGAAGCGGAGATACTATCGAGCCAAGTAGAGATTCCGTGGAGGAGGAAACGGACATTCGTGGTAGGAATAACGGGAGGCCTTGCCACAAAAGGGGAAGTACTCGAAGTCGACATCCAGGACATGGGGGTGAAGTCAGACGCAGGCAACAAAGTTTTACTGGTAGCAGTCGACAAAGCTAGCAAGTTCTTGTTCGCCTTTCCACTCCCCACGAAAGAAGCAATCGGAGTAGCGAGGAAACTGCTCGATGTGATGCTTACTTTCGGGCTACCGCTGTATGTTCGCAGTTATCCGGGATCCGAGTTCACGGCAGAGGTGATTCAATGTAAGTAGTTGAACGTGACGATCGCCTATGGGCCTGCCGATCATCCACGTGCACAGGGGACGATGGAGAGACTGGAATGGTGGCTACACGGAGCAATAGAAGAACTGTGCAAGATCTGGCCTCGCAGATGGGACAAGTATGTACAACCGGCACTGTGGATCCATCGTATCGCGACGAACGTCCGCTTACCGGGGGAGCCAACTCCCTTCCGTCTTTTCGTCGGTCGTGATGCACGCACGCAACTTGATGCTTCGCACCCCGAGATAGATGGTGGTGATTTCAGAGGCGGGATGCACAGTTACGTGGCCGACAAACGTCAAGCGTACAAGGAGGTACGGGATGTACGGATGGCTCTATCGAAAAGACATGAAGACAGGAAGAAAAATAGTAAGAGTCGGAATGCTGAAATCGGTTGTACTTCGGTGGGAACCCGTGTTGTTGTCGGAGATAAGGTGCTGGTGAAGGAGGCGGAGTCTGTGATGGCAAGGGAAGGGATACATCATAAGCTAGCCCACGACCACTGAACCGGACCTTGGGAGGTGACTGAAGTTGTCTTACCAGGACTCAGCTACATCGTCGCGATGAGTGGGCGAGGGATTTGCCGACGACGGGTGTCAGCATCGCATATCATGATGTTCCACTTACGTCCGGACGACCTCCGTCACGGCTTCGAAACGATTTTGCTCACCTGGCATTGGGGGTTGACTTCGGACTGGCAGAGCCGTCGATTGTAGCGTCGCCTATGTATACCCTAGTAGACAGAAAGGCTGTGACGGGTCAAGGCAACGCTTGGAAGTGGCGATACAAGGGACGATTCGTGGATGGCACAGAGTCGCAGTGGCTGTCCGAAGAGGAGGCACGAGATAGTTTCACTCCTTTACAGCAGGACGTTTTCCATGCGCTGTGGGAAACGTATCACGGAACGGAGTGCCAGAAAAGATCAACTTCGACGCTAACGCGGAAGGAAAGAGCTTGGATCCACCGCGAGCGAACGTTGAAACAACACCCCGTGGGGACCGTGATCTGGAGGGAATTCGCGGACGCTGAAGGAAACAAGAAGCGTTACCTTTCAAAGGTCTTCGACTACAAGTCACCGTACTGGCGGGTTTGGTACGCAGACGGAGATTGGGAAGAGCTCCACGAACGTGAAATCCTGAAAGGCCGGAATTCCGCGATCCGGTTCCCCGTAAATGAGCAACGTGAAGTGGAGTTCGATGGAGAAAGGGAGAAGACGTTGGCCGAAGATCGACCAGCGAGCAAGATCAAGGTCTCGGCTTACCCGGGTTATTGGGAAAAGCAGGGAAGTGGTGGAAAAGAGGCTTTCAGCTGGTGCGCTTGACGAGAAATTCTAGCAAGTCCAGCAGTACCTATCTGGGACCTAATGTGAAAAAACGCGAGGCCCAGAGTCCCTACCCCCTGAGAAACGCCTATCCATGATAATGGTAGACGCCACTCATTCGAACCTTAGGGTAATCGAAACACGACTAAGTGTGAGGAAAGGCCCTCTCTCATACTCCAGTGTATCCGCAGCCAGGTTAGCACGGTATTCTTTCGAAGCCGTGCTGGGGGGGTGTTGCGGCGATATGACATGACGTCACATGAAAACCCGTGGCGGAATGCTGCCTAGGTCTGTATAACGCCGATCAGTCTAGAAAGCGTGCCGCTCACGGCCTCATTCCAAAAACACACAAAACCAAACGAGGGATAAAGGAACCTGAACTTGATCTGACACGAGCGTGAGTGACTGCGAACCGAGCTTGAGTACAGCGATCGTTACCGTGAGGCATTGTTGCAGGTTTCATCCGGAGATCTGTTATATTGTACGAGCGCTTGGAAGAAGACTGCGTGAGACGAGACTGGTGTTTGCAGGCAGATGTTGCAACAAGCAGACGGGAGGAATCAACCTGAAGATAGACACGGAGGGTAAACGAACTAGAAGCGGTGAGAGAGTTGGGACGAGAGATTGGAGACTTGGGTACGTGTGTCTAAATAGCTCTTTATCCGTTCGTTACACATAATCTAGAGCGGGAGTGCATTACCCGTTGCTGTCGCTGTTCGTCGGAGCTTCGTCGACGATGGAGGGGCTGGAGTGCCAAACAAGGCGGAGACGAACACAGTCGAACCGATGGTCACGGCGGGGGCCGTCTCCTGTGTTGAGCTCCTTGATAGATAAGTTGGCTGTGCGATGGTGTCGCCTCAACCAGGGCTTCTGCGGAGCCGGTGCCGCCCTCGATGGGTATGGCAAACGCCGAAGCGAAAACGGTGCCCGTGGCAGGCGAAATCGACCCTCGGCCGGTACAGTCTTCGGAAGTGGCGACGGAGGCAGAAACACGAGCGACGAATATCCCTGGGGGAGCAGCAAGGCCCTCGAACCTTATACGTGGCTCGTGTGTGGGAAAGTGGAGAATGCGGTAGAGGTGAGAGGGAGGCCACCCAAGGCAGCATGTTCAGTGCGGGGCACGAGCCGCCCCAAGACGGTGACTTTGTCGAGGAGTCCGAGTTCACCCAATGCAGTGCTTTCGGTGTGGGGCACGAACCCACCCAAGCCAGTGCCCTCGGCGAGGGGCGTAAATTCACCCTAACCGACCCCTGCGATCGGCGAGGAGGAAGCGCCTGGCCCGCGGGTTCGTAAGCGGTGAATACCGCTATCTCCTACTGGGTTGGGCTTGTCAACCCCACCGGGTTGAAACTTGTCATGCCAATGCGGTCATACTCTGTAGCAGGCTGTGAAAAACGGGCAAGAAAAATCATCGATGCCGTTGGCGCTGCCTTTGCGGTGCTCGAGTGTGCAATCGAACGCGGTGACGAACTCAAGTTACCACTGGAATTGTGCTTCGAGGGTCCCCATTTGTACCAGTGCTCTCCTGTGTCTTGTAGCCCGAGGGTATGCAGAACTTTGTTCCCCACAATACCCTTGAAGGCGTTTGGGAGCCCAAACAATGATGCCTGTTCCCCAATCTACAGAGGTTCAGTGCCTCTCCGAGTCGAGCGTTGCTCGACTGATTTACTCGATGTTCATATGAAACGAAACGTCGTCTAGCGGCATAGTACCCTCGACAAAACACGGGCCGTGTTCTGACAGCGTAAAACAAAGCCGACGCCAGAAGCTATCTCCAACACTCCACGGCATTCAGTTGGCCAACGCGCTTGTGTAGTAGGTCGGAAACGCTGAAGGAGGAGCTTTGCGAGAGCTGGCCGCTGTTAACCGCCCGGTCGCGGTGCGGACGAGATTTCTTTGTTTTTCCATGTGCAGTGCAGGTGCCGAACCGACTAGGGAAGGCCGGGTGCGCCGACCCGGTCTCACTGTCTCAAATAGCTTCGTGAACGGCAGAACGTGCCCCACCCAGCATGTTTTTCCTCTTCCCTGGCATGGGATGTTGGCTCTGGGATCACCCGCGTGCCCTACTCTGGGTCCAGAGAGCTGGTTTCAGCCAGAGCTTGTTGTCGGAGCTCAAAGGTGATATTTTTATGTCTGGATTATGAGTGAATTTGTCGTAGGTGGCAGATTACAGGGCGTTTTCTTCACCCTGTCGCCAGCACCAGAGTCAAAGTTGAGCACGCCTCGACCGATGCGTTTGCGTGTGCTTGGACTAGGCGACGACATGACGAGCTCCACGGCTGAATGGTATTAGAAAAGCCTGATCTTTTCGATTGCTCCGCGCACGAATATATCACGTCGTCCACGCCGAACGAAGGAGGGGACCACGGTACAAAAATTGGATGGGGCCTGCCAGTAAAACACCACTTTGTCTGTGGAGTATTCGAGAGAAGAATCAATCGCTGTGTTGGAATTGGGACCTGCAATGTCGCCGTCCGGAAACACCAAACCTCGGGAGCACGACGCGAATCCGAACCCGTAATTTCTTCATTCGGTCTTCTTCGCTCGTTAGCAGAAAACGCGAGAATCCGCTCTAAGTACGCTTGAAAAATGTAAAAAATCGACGGTGCCAACCCGTTGGTAGCCTCGTCGGAAATATTCACCTCTGGGAAAACCAATCCTCAGCTCTTTGGGCCTGTAGTGCCCACTGGCAGGAGCGCCAGGCCTCGGGAGCAAGCTGCGAGTCCGAATCCGGGTTTCTCGCCTCGGGTCTTTCTCACTCGCGGGCAAAACTCGTGAGAAGCCGCCCTCGCTGCACCTGAAAAACAGTCCAACAATGACGATTCCAACCCGTCGGTAGCCTCGTTAGGCAAATGGGTCTGAAATTAGCCCCTCTGGGAACACAATTCCTCGGCACTTTGGGCTGTAGTGTTCCACGCAGGAACACCACGCCTCGGGAGCACGACGCGAGTCCGAACCCACATTTTCCCGCGTCGTGGCCGCTTCGCTTTTTGGCGTATAATTGCGAGAAACCTTCTTTAACGCCGCCTGAAGGGGCGGGGGCTCTGAGCTGTTTCTGCTTGACGAGAGGCGCGGTTCTATCTTATATTCACGGGAATAGAGTCCAGCTGATCAGGCTGGAGGCCGTGGCGTCACCACTGGCCTGTCGGATCTTCTTCCTGTGCCACTGCGGCAGACATAGCCTGAAAAACGAGGTTTAGCATGTTAACAGATGAAGCAGCGTCTGTAGACGCTGTGGGCGTCTTCTGGAGCGGGGCTCGGGCAGGTGGCAATATTGGTTTTACCGGAAAAGGCTCTGATCCGTTAGGCCTCTTGGAGAAAAGAGACGAGGTAGCTAGTCTTGTCGACTCCTCCTTGACGGAAAAAATAGGAAGCACCCGCTTTTATCGCGAGCAAACATCAGATCAAGCCACGCATAATATCCCGGTGTTTTTTTGCGTTGGCCTTCCCACACTTCAAGCGGACCGCCAACTCGATTTTAGGAAAAGCGTTTTGAGGGTCGGCCGTCCCACACCTCAAACCGACCGTCACCGCCTGGTCAGGGAGAGAGGGGGATGAACACGTTCGCGTAAAAAAGCGACGCGCCGTCACCGTAGCTATATTTCTGCGCGACGCGTGCCTAGGGGGAAGCGCGCAACCGCAGGCTCCCGTGCCATGGATGATGGGGGCGGTGTTCGGAGCGGGTACCCCCATTACCGGGTTTTTGCCGCGGCTGAGGAGAACGGAGCTGCAAGAGCGGTTCCCGTCGCCAAACTCAAACCATGGCCGAGGGTAGCGTCGCTGGAAGCGCGCGTTTTTGCCGTTGAAAAAAATAAAATCTATACTTGGCTGGGGGAAACCACGATCGAAGGGATAGTTCCAGCCGCCGGTACTACGCCGTGAGAATCGTCCACAAACGACGTAGGAGCCCGTAGATTTTTGACAGAAGCAATTGAATTGCGTTTTTGGATAGGCTAGCAGTAAGTACACGAGCATCTTCTGAAACCGAACGAGGTGTCCCCGACAGTGTTGTCCACGGTGACGTATCACTGTCGAGCTGTCGACTGCCGGAACGAAATGTGCCAAGCTGGCGCACGTGAGTATTTCTGACTGGGTTATAGGCGGCTCCAAAACGCATTCGAGGAGCAGAAGCGGGGGCTGAAAATGCGGGCGAGCGCGGGATACCACCATGGTGATCCGACGTGTATTTGGTATCGTTGTGACAGTTTTCATGGCCCTGATCCTGATGATACCCTCGTGATTGACCCGAAAGATGGCGACGATTTTTCATGTGGTTATTCGGGCGAGAAGATTTCACCACCGCGTTCGCCAACGCTGGGGAAAACTCTACCCTTGGTGCAGACGCCGTGTACGCGACGCTGCCTTTGAAAAAGGCGGCGTCCCCGGGTCGTGGTCGCTGTTATGCCACACCCTACGGGCGTGTCGAAGGCAAGGAAGCAGCGGTAGCTCCTGCCGCAGCCGACCCAACTGATCCGACGAGGGCTTGTTGCGCCCTCTCCACTACCAGAGACGCCTCCCGCGCAGCGGTCTTCGCCTGCACGATATCTTCGTCAAATCGCCGTCGGCATGCTTCACGCCGGAGAATCATATTGTTGGCGTCGTTGAACGCCCGCTAGACCCTCCCCGCCGCATATGCCAAGTCTAAGGGGCCAGAATGGGCGCCCAGGTCCCAAGAGCGTTGGGGGTGGCGCTCTGCCGAGCGCGGCGAGCCCCGGTGGTGGCGGTGGTAGCCTGTCGAAAAGGGCGGGGGGCAGCCGGTGGCGCTTCCCCGGGGCTGGCGAGACCCGGCGTCGAGACGCCCTCGATTCCGGTACAGGTTAGTCCGTCTTGTTCTCTACGCGAAGGGGTCAGTCGACCCTCTGGGTTGGTCGGCTTGGGTGGTGGTATGGTGGTCAGTCTTCTCTCTCTTCACCGGAACCGGCCTCCAGCGATTCCCCCCGTCTCGAGTTTCAGGATCTCCGACGAGCTCTCCCTGAATAGTGGGCACCCATGTTGGTGCGCGTGGAACACCTCGGCCTTCCCCGAGTAGCCCGCTTCTTCACTGGTAGACATGTTGTTGATCGTTGTCTGTATGGAGCGCGGCGGAAGGAGGGGGGGTGGGGGAAGGTGACGGGATGGGAACGACGCGTAAAAAAGCTATGGAGGAAGATATATTGTTGGGTTGTGCCTGCTGCAAATAGCAGCATATCTGCGTTTCAGCTAAACGCCATTTACAGGCCTTGACTCCGTCCAGCATTGGCGATGGTAGTAGTCACGTCAACTAGCCGTAAATAAAGGAGGACAGCGCTGAGAAGGGTATCATCCACCATAACCAAAAAAAAAGAGCAGCGCCCAGTCTGACCGCAGAGTATACGGGTAACGCCCACACGAACCGCAGTAAAATCGGCTAAAATTGGGCAGCTCTGACCCTAACCGCAGTGCGGGGGGTGCAACACAGTAAAGGTGCGTGTGAACCCATCGCATTTAAACAGGTAGCATTTAACCTTGGCGTGGAGAGGTAGCACAGGAAAGCGTCGCCCAAGACGCCCACACCCATGCCACCAAAATAGGCAGAACTAAACATATGTGCAGCATAGGCGGGGTAGAACACTAAAGGGTGGCACAAGAAGCCTACGCCCATCGCACTAAAACAGGCAGCATTTTTCCCATGCACAGAGTAGGGGGGGCAGCACAGTAAAGGATCGCCTAACAGGTCGACGCTCATTGCATGAAAAAGGCGGCATTTAACCTAGGTGCAGTGTAGGGGGTAGCGCACTAAAGGTTCGCCCAGCACGCCGAATCTCATCGCAATGAAATAGTTAGCATTTAACCTAGGTGCAGAGTAGGGAGGTAGCACCGCAAAACGTCGCCAATCAGGAGTGTAGGGCGGGTAGCACAGTAGAAGGTCGCGCAGCCATCCGTATAAAACAAAAACGGTAAGCATCTGCCCTAGTGGTAATGTAGAAGGGGGTAGCACAGTAGAGGATCGCGCAGCCAACCGTTGAAAAAAATGACAGCATCTGCCCAAACAGTAGTTTAGGGGGGGGGGTAGCACAGTAGAGGATCGTGCCGCCAACCGTTTAAAACAAACGGGCAGCATGTCCGCCCCAACAGTAGTGTAGGGGGATGTAGCACAGCAGTGGGTTGTACATGCGCCAATCAGAAGACAAGGTCAGTACAACGCTTGAACAAAGTTGTATACCACCAACCGCACTATAGGGGAACGGTCGCGCCTACAGTAGTGCTGAGCTGCATTATCGATGCTGTGTCCATAGGTACCTTCAATACCAACCGCACGAGTATGGGCAGTTTAACCCCCGAGCAAGGTATTTTCCCCACCGTCCGCACTATACGGGGAAGATCGCGCCTACGGTAGTGCTGATTGCTGTAATGTCGCTGCTGGAACCTGTAACGGTAATTCCAACCGCACCAACATAGGTAATACAGCGTCCTAACAAGGCGGTTCACCCACCGACCGCACTATAGAGAGACGGTCAAACCCACAGTAGTGCTGATTGCTGCAAGATTGCTCCTGTGACAACGGGTGACGACAACACCAACCGCCTCAATAAAGGTAGTATAATACCAAGATAGCTGTAGAAAAGGTATGTGCGCCCGCAGCCGAATACAAAGGCTGTTCGCCCGTAAGTACCGCATCAAACGGGCTGATCCCCACTTGAACTGTTAAAAGAAGTAAAACACAGTATCTCCGCGAACTGTAGTAAACGCTCTGCAACAGGCAATAGCTGTCCGAACAATGCGTAGAGAAAAAAAATGCCAGTATAGACCCTAGAATCATCATGAAGGGCAGCACATGTAGTAACAGCAGCAGAAAGGCAGCGTTTGCGACAAATGTTTGTTGCTCAGATTATCCGCCAACTGTACATCGCATTGAAACGGACAGTATCCGTCGTGACAGCTGCAAAAAAAAATGCAGCATTTATCCTAGCAGCATTGTGGAAGCGAGCACATGTACCGGCAGGAGGAAGACGGCTTAACGCCTGGACAGCTGAGAAAGTTCCGTACCCTCACCGACCGCACTACAAAGGGACAGTTGGGTCAACAGCAGTGCAGGGTGCCGCACTATCGCAGCTGTGCCCATACAGAGAGTGGTATTAGTCCCCGCGTACCAATGAATGGTGGAATATAGGGCATAGCACACGCCGACAGTCTTGCCCAAAAAAGCCAGCACAGACTTTCATCTATAACTAAACTTAAGTTCTAGTCAGGGGAAGGCCAAGACGAAGAAACTTCTCGAATCGAACTTGCATGGAGCACTCGCACAGCAGCGCAGGGTGTCAGAGCTGCAGTGATGTAACTGTAGACGCTTGGGAAGTGCAGGGTCGAGCTATGTGGTTGATGGGCAGAAGCAAAGTTGGCTGCTCGGCTGCTGTACAGTGACTTCTACAGCAGAGAATCCGGCGGTATATGGCATATATTGACAGCGAGCCCATCACGCGGCACTACCAATATGATGGTGGTTGAAGCTACGTGACGCAATGGAACGAAGTTGATCGCGAAAGATCGGGGACGGGCCGGGTTGCGTCAACTTAGCAGCTGTACTATTTTCAGCAGAAAGGGAGCACAGCAGTTTGTTCGACGCGCAGAACGGATCTACGCATGTACTGAAACCCATACGATAACGCGTGTATTGAAAAAAATCTGCAAATGAGAAAGCCCAAACATTCCACGTGCACATGCGGTGCCGTGTCGGGACGAAATTGGAGGCTTGGTCGCACGAATACCGCCTGTTGATACGCTTTAAGTTGAGCCAAAGTGTGGTCCAGCCCTAAAACAGAGATGGGTACGAGATGTGTGTTGTTGTGTCTGATTGTAACATCCAAAGGGCCCCACCGCCGTGGCTGCAATGGGGTTGTTCATTGTGTCAGGGAGTGACGGACACAAAACAAAAAAATCGTGCGGTCGGCTTTGTGATGTATTTGCTAAGATCGACAAGCTTTCAAGAGCGCATAGCAAGACAATTAAAATCCAACTTGGCAATATTTTCGGGGGACGTACAATGCCCAGGGCTCCCGCTCCTGTTACCACCTTAGAAGACCAGCGCTGTCAAAAGCGGCGCAAAATCGGACGACCGGGTAATCGACAAGTGCCCACTCGGCCACCTACGGAGGATTATTCAACCGCGCAACGCTCCCTTGGCGTCGACGCTCACATGTGTTGGGCAGGGTGGGTGTTGCAGCGACGGGGATCGGACAAAATGCGAATGGTCAGTTGGATGTTATACGAACGCTATTGCCAGGCCGCGACCAAGATGCCCGCCACAGACGCCCGCGTGCCTCGGGTACAGGGGGGTTATTGCAGGAACGGGGCACCGAGAAAGAACGACGGGTCAGACAATGACCAGGACACCCGTCACCGACGCTCGAATGCATCAGGCTGGGGAAGGGTTACGGAAGGTTACGGTTGACAGGAAGGGGCGGAAGATCCATCATCTGAAATGCGTCCACGTTGTTAGTGGGCCGTTATATGGAGGTCTTTTTCACGCCGACGGTAGATATTCGTCGAGCAGGGGGGACGTTGCTATTTCGAACGGGTCACGGGTGGCATACAAATCATTCATCTCTGAGGCTCGTTCTTACAGGTCTTTAACGCCTACAGCCGCGGCACGCACTTCCACTGATCCTCCGTAGCGCATTGGTCTTCCAAGCCCTTAGTGTGCGTATCCTAAACTTGTATAGTGGGATTCGTCATGTGGCGATTGTTAGCTCGGCACACGCGCGGAGCGAGTGTTCGAGCGATATAATGCAGCCGGATGCAGTATATGGGTACGATACGGGTGATCCGATGCGTGACAATGTACCGTGGTTCAGTCTTTCTATTCTTCTCTCGGCCATGCTTAGATAAACACATGGCGGGTGGCCGGTGTATGCAAGATGATGAACCCGTTAGGATACGGCCTTCGCAACCCTGTAAACACACTAAAGCAAACGGCTTAATGTCGATACTTTTCCCGGAAAGTGCAGCAGGGAGTCTGCGACGGCTCGACCCCAATTAACACTCTAAATTCTCCGCAAAATGCTTGGTACGGATAGGTACACACATCATTTTACTACCCTTATGCTGCTCCCAAGGCACCGTAACATCCTCCCGGCATATCGAGGAGTGACGAAAATGATTGACGAGGTGCCCCAGAGTCTGTGACTTGGGGTACTCTCCTCCATCCCACAAACCAGCCCTTACGTTTCAGCGAACGGTTCCCGAAGACGCCGGTACACCGACGACTTTGAAACGAATATTCTCTTCCAGTAAACGTCATGCGCGAACGACCCCCGGAAACGGGCGACCTTGAGCGTTCCCTTCTCTTCCACAACACAGTAGATGGAGCAAGTACTCGTGTGCACCCTCGAGGTTGGACCACGAAGGAAAGTGTATCGCGGTTTGGGAAGGTCTCTGTTGATCTCGCGGATGATTCTTCGTTCAACACCTTCTGCTGCGAAATTTATGCCCTTGATCCTCTGGGCGTTATCTTCTAATGATTGCGGAAAGATTCCCGATTGGGTAAAAGGGACGATGCGCGGCTAACGTCCCCCCCCACCTTATTCTGTTACTGGCTATTCAACTCTTCCTAATCCCCGTCCGGAGGTCGTATTCACTTTAAAAGGCTCGCTGGAGGTGTACAGCAACCCCGTGACCGCCGTCGGCTCACCCACGTTGTCGGTGAACGCCCCGTTAAGCTGAGTGCCTACCAGGTGTCCGGCTAACGCTTCCTCCATTTATGCAGCGCGTCGTTCTCCAATGGTGGGGATGCCGTCAGACATTGGACGACAGTCCGCCGTCTGGTACACCTCCGACATGGCATAGAACACGTCGAGCTGAAGGGGCATAATACTATACTTCGCTTCATCCCTTTTTAACTCGTGAATTTCAGCTTCGTCCTGATAACGCCAGCGATATTCTCAGGCCCTAGCGTCATACGTCTCCCGGACTGCTTTGCGGTTTAACTAAGTGCACACAGATCACGCCGCCATGGACACTTCTACCGGCTTAAAGCACGGTTCTCAGGCCGCGTGTGCGAACTCGTCTTCAGACTCATGACGAAGATCAGCCGGTCAAAAATGACCGAGCTTAGCGTTCGTCATCTACACCGTCCGCCTCCGGATTCTGCGCTGGCTGAGGCTGATCACCACGTTTGACCAAGTTCTTGGAATATTTCCTATTTTCCGGGGCATTGTCTAGTAATCGTGGCTCAACTCGGGGTGTTTTCACTGTCTACTTAGGGAACCGTCTGGCTACTTAACCATCACCAGGTTCCGCATTTTAGCATGCCTTCCTGGTCATCCGCACACAATGTGTGCGTTCCATGCAGTTTACGCCCTGACCTTGTCGGCCCGCCGCTTCTCCTGAACGGCCTTTACCTCGACCAATGCTTGATGTTGGTTCGTGGCGAAAGTGTCGAGCTCTCCTTGGAATTCCGATCCATCCAGGGGAGTCATCGTGTCGATTTGTTTTCGCACGTTGCGACCGAACAATACACGGAAGGGTGTCGCGTTTGATGGTAACGCCGGGCCGGGTGTCAGTGGCATAATTCAGCAAGCGGGGGGTACATATTGATCTCACCGCAGTGACCATTTCTGGCACACTATCAACAGGACCTCCTGGTGCCACGCTCCCATCTGCTCCACGGCCCTTTGGCTCCGGGCGAACTTTGGCGAGTCCGTCTTTCAGAGCCACACTCAACTACCTACACAAGTGGTCGACCACTTGCATTATGAACGTTCCCCTGACGTCGTTGTTGATTGACTGGGGCGCGCTTAAAATGTCAGCATCAGCTCCATCAAGTTCCGGCTGACAGTCAGAAAGATCGTCGAGGCGAGGGGATGCCCGAGTAGGAAGTTTCCGGCCCAGTGGACAACCACCAGCGAATACCGGTTGGTATCGGACGACACTTGGTGGAAGACATGAATGTCTACTTCTAGTTTTTTTAACGGTTGCAGAAACTACGCCTGGAATCACTTACACTTTACCGCTGATCGATATTTTCCTTCGGTGGAACTCGCATGCCAGTACATACTGTCGCGCGTCTTTTTGCAGCGACGGCCAGCTGTAATTATATCTCACAAATTGTGTTGTGCGAGCCACACCGGGATGACCAAGGGTGTTATGGACCATGGACAACGCCCCCATTATCAACGTCCTCAGTGTCGATAAACAGTAGGTGGCCCTATATAGTGCGGGTCATATAGTGCGGGTGTCCGATATTGTGCGGGTGAAATCGTTTAGCACAATGTAGACCCCTCTAAAGTAGTCAGTTTATTTATAGTGCGGGTGCCCGATATAGTGCGAGGAAATTTTCGTGACACATTCCCGCACTACAAAGGGCCACCTACTGTAGTGGGTTTGGACCCCGTGCGCCTGTACCACAGGGACCCGTTGTCCTACGTCAGATACTCGTCTTCCCTCGAGCCCAGCTCTTTGAACACGGGCCCAAGGGTCGCTTGTTGTTTACGGCTACCCGCCAAGTATGCGTGGTCCTTTAACAAGAGTACCATCTCTGTCATTAAAGGCTCCGCCTGTTCGGTGCTGGTTGCGTTGTCACCGCTGGAGGTTCCGGTGATGCTCATGTCTGAGGATGCCGTGACGGTTGTGCCATCCCCTTTGCCTGCATCGTTCTCGGCTGTTAACGCCAACGTCGGGCTTGACCGTGCCTCCGCGAGGGCTCTGGTGTTTGCTCGCTTGGCCGCACGACTGGCAGTTCCCACGTCCTCCAGCTGTAGAGCGGCTACACCCTCGAGCACGTGTTCCCCGACGGCTGTATCCTCATATCCTCGCGTTGTCCGCAAATCTCTCACTGCTAACACCCGCAACGCGTCCCTCGCCCTCGGTGGTATGGTGGAGTTGGTGATCACGGCGGCAGCTGTTATTAGGCGAACGGTGGGTGCGATCGTATACCCCTTCGGTCTAGGCATTACCTTCGTGAAGTCCTCAAATCTCATCTCTTCGGCTGTTTCTATGTCTCTTTAATTTCACGCGTGGGGTTAGTATGTGCCTGCGAAGGGTTTCTCGCGCCGTAATGTAAGCATTGGTGGCGGAGATCATGTGTTGTTCAAACGGATCGGCATCCCTTTCGTCGGCTCCCCTTTTCCGCAGTACGTTCCGTTCCAACCTAAAATACCTCCTAGGGAGGTTTTGGGGATGGTAGCTCTCTCCACCCCTCTCCTCTACGCATGGTGTTTCTCATTAGCTTTAGGGGTACACGCTATAGTGGTGACGGTCACGAGCGCGCGTTTGTTCCTAGAGGGTTCTCCTACACTCACGTAACTACCTGCCGTTGTTCTTCGCTTGGTCAAGCCTCGACCGTGAAGCCAAGGACATGAATTACCGTGCTTAATATGTCCCACGTCATGTGCCTCTAAAATCCCCCGGGGTCTGCTACACGGTCCTTCGAAACTTAGAAGAATGCGGTCGGGTTGACGACATGAAATGTTCCCATGCCAGCCGTTTTAAGCCCCGCCTTCTGTGTCTGGTAAGACTCGTGCGACATTGGTTAAACGCTGGTGTACCACAGGTCCAAGCTCGGTAGCTGGGGAGTTAACGGGGGTTCTGGCCTCCGACCGAACAAAGGCCTGCACGATACCGTCCCCGCTTTCTGATAGTTCCTCGTCTTCGATCGCCACGCATGGGCTTAGTCTACTAAGAGCAAGTTCGTACATTTCTCGTCTTCCGGCCTGGTTCTCACCAAGCGAATGGCCCCCCTTATAGCGTTGTTCCTAACCCATTCTGACTCCATTCAACCGTGGTGGGTGTTTGCCTTCACGTTTACCGGCTCTTATTCCGCAAGGGTGTTCCCCCCCCTAGCGGTCGGTTGTGGTCGTTACGTTCACCCGCTCCTGTGCCGCAAGGATGCTGCCTCGGTCCTTCACAATCGCCCCCGTCCGTACGCTGTCGAAGCCGTGTACTATACCCGATTTCCAGGGTATCTATTTCCACTGTAAAATACCGCCATCTTCCTATGCATATTTTCTTAAGGCCGGGATGGTGGATGGGGCTGCGATGTCTAGAGTCTTGTGTTCGGTGCCCTGACCGGTTTAATGGCTCAGAAGTGCTCCCAGGGAGCCATTTCTTTGTCAGGTGTCCCTGCCGTTCACCAATATTTTCTTCTTCTCCTGACTGGTGCCGTCTACCAACTTGGTGCTTCCGCCCCCCGTCCTCAGTTTGGTGTTTCTCCGCCACTACGAAGGATACCCAGGGATACGTCTGAAGCTCCCCCCACCAGGCAAGTTTGTTATACTGATATTTTTCTGGAGGACAATCAAACCTCAGGGGTACTGTGACAGCCACGTTACGCACCTGGTCTTCCGGCGGGAAACCCAGCGGAATGTCGGTTGAATCTAATGTATTCGTCTAGGCGGTCCCGCGCTGTTTGTCGGGGTAGCTGCGCGCAGCACTCCTTTTTCCAGCGTCCTCATGACCAACCGCCCTCCCCCTTGCGTTCTGATCTATAAAACGCACGAAACGTTTTCCTCCTTCGCCCCCCGTGACTAAGAGCTCCACATTGGTTAGTCGACATTCTGTTCTGGCGCTCGGCTCGCGACGTCGGACGCAGCACGTTTGTGGCAACGGAACGGTGCAGCTAGAAACAGGAAGGGATAACATGCATCACAATGTTTATCTCACGACTCCATCGTGGCCACTCTTTTGCTTTCGTTTCACTGCAGCGACAGGTGATATCTGCAGCTGGTCGGTCTATTACTCGATGCGCGAAGCACGCATCAAAATTTTCCATCAAGGTATTATTTCCGAAACTCTAAATCGTAATAAGCTGCCTGTACCCACCAAAAATAATGAAGTCCATCGGAAGGTAGAATTGGATGGACAGTACGCGATTGGGAGACTCCGGTACACCAAGCTGCGGTACATGTAGCGACAGTGTCGGAGAGTGGGGGAAGCTAAACAAGTCGTGAGGTCACGCGCAAACAAATCAGAGACCGTATTAGGTAAAAACTGTTGTAAACGCCTGGTCTCAGCGTTGTTGATGAATCCAAGACAAGTCAGGTGCCTCAACAAAGGGCTAAATAGTCCGCGTTCGGCGACAGAAAGCCTTGATAGGACAACCTGCAATCTGTACGAGGAATGTATGCATTTCGAAACGGACGTCTCTCCCTATGATTGGTCACAGAAAAGGTATCGACGACGGTCATCAACCCTCTAGTGTTTCACTGCCAGTCTATTGTGTCGTGCGCACAAACACGTTCGATTTATCACTGTATTTCACCCTTGACGTGCTGGTAAGAACACGTGTTGGATGCTAGCAGCAACGTGATAGTGCGGTAACGCCGACAAACGAACGCCGCTGGCCGAATATAAAAATACTGCACACGGTGGTCATTTACCCTGAACTGGTGCTGCCGAGCAAAACCCCACGTCCGCCGACAGTGTAGCGAAACTTCGTTGTGCACATGTGTTGCCTTCACATGAATTCTCTTGATGTGCCCAAGAGAACACTATTACTTGTGCAACAACGATAAACAGTTTCTACACGGGGACGTACGTACATTTCCAGGCAAAATTTGGACGAATGACACGCACTATTTCTGCTCGTATTTTATCTGCAGGAGTATTTTAACTAGGTATATGCAGTGGAGGCGTGGTCCACCCGTCGCTGTCCATTCACAAGCAAACTAGCAGCAAAGCGTCAGTCGTGCGGTGTGGATACCCTGCCTGTTGCCATATTATATACCTGGTACCAGGTGTATGATGTGGGACGTGACATGACCTCTTGCTCGCGTGACCACTATTCCTGTTGTCATTTGGTGGGATGCTTGGGTCAGAAAATGACCTCTTGTACCTCCCCGCCTTTTGCGGCTACCACGGCAAGAACAGAAGAGGCAAGAGTGATGTGGAAATGCAGTAGTCGTGTGGTCGTCGTCGACTTCGATGCGCTGCTGTACCAGCAGTACTGTGCAATGAAGTTGCAGCCGAGACACCCGCAGCTGCTGCGTTAATAGTGTCTTGTTGGTCATTGTGGGCACGGGTAGAACTAGCTTTACGTGACCACGAATACAGCGATTGGTCCAAAACTAAAGATCACCTCATACCTCGCATGCTTGCACGTTAATGAAACCAACGAGATAACAACTGTGAATTATATTGTGCGGCCATGGCAGGCCAGCCGGATAGGCAACAACACGATAAAGGTTCGATCGCCTGGCTTCTGTTCAGTATGACCCGGCAGTACTCTGAAGCCAAGAACCCGTCTGGTCTTCAAAAGCACGCAGGCATTTGTTGGCGAACGAATGATCATGGTGAGCGACGAGCATGCGGACGGGCATGGCGAACGAACTATCCTTGTAAGCAACGAGCGTACAGCACGCATTTATTTTCGTTGGTGAAAGAATGATTAGTGTACGTGGCGAGCATACAACATTCATGCATTTGGTGGTGACCGAGCGATCAATATATGCAACAACCACACAGCATGCAAGCATATTTTGGTGAACGAACGGTTATTGTACACGGCAACCATTCAAGGTTAATGCATTTATTTGCTGGTTTACGAACAATCTCTCTTGCCGACGAGCATACAGGCGGAAAGCACGAGCGACCGATGGACAGGGCACGAGCGACAAACGTCCATGAATGCTATTCAAGACCAAACAAAGGACTCTTTCCAAGTACGAGCGGGCACAAATAGCAGATTTGCAGGTAACTACACCAACCCAAACATTCCATATCTGCGGACTCTGGGGGACCACAGACTCGCACTGCAGTATGCCGGTATATGTCAATGTTGATAGTGTCGTCGAGCATCGGTCATGAAGGCATCAGGTATGGTCCAAAGTCCGCCCGCATTGTACGAGCTCGGAATATGCTTGACACGTGAGCCCCTACATGCATAGTGTAACGACATCCCTGATGATACACATTATACATACCAGTACAGCGTCGTGTCATGTATGATTCGGTACAGCAGCATGCGATAGCAAGCATACCCCCTGCACATTTATACGAGGGACGTGCATCTATTTGAGCACGAACCCGACCACAGGTACGCTGTAACACTATTAACGGAAATATTTGCACCGCAACAGTAGTAGTAATATTTTTTTATCAGCAGTATGCGTACGCATTGTAGGGTGCAACGTCCCGCGTATATTTTTTCTCGAGGCGACCTCACACAGATTTCGACCAACGGTACCATTGGTGCGGTTGGCGTAGTATGGTCCTTATCTGTGGTTAGATTTGCTGCTGGCAGTTGCAATACAGAGCGCCGAGCATAAGCGGTATTCACAGCAGTCCAAACATACATCTCATTTAATGCGCCGGTACTCGCAGCCGCAGCCACAGTGCCGAACGCCGAGTAGAAACAGACCCAGAGGAGTGTAAGCGTACATGCTTTCACAGCATTGTGATACCTGTCGTGGCATGCAACGTGTCATGTACCAGGTACATAATATCCATATGTGACGCCAAACAAGGGAGTCGCCAATTTCGACCAACCGTATACTCGGCGTGATTGGAGAAGTATGTATACCCACGCGTTGCGAGGCTTGCTGCGGACGGTAACAGTGCAGAGTGCCGAGTGCACCGCAAGCGGTAATCACAGCAGTGCAAACATCCATCACATTTTGCGTGCTCGCAGTCGCAACTTGTTACACATGTACACCAGTCACGTCGTATCATGTTGTCGGTTCGTCGATCACGCGGCGTAATAATTGAGATGCATTATTAGACTATTATTTGTTTAAGTCGACCCTAGGGGAGTCACCGTCCAATGTCCTTCAGGAGGACATGATGTAGAACCCCCGAGAACGACCTCCTGTAAAAAATGTCAAGCTGCGTATTACAACCGGATTTAGTTCACAAATACCATATCATAAATGACACACAGATCTAATGTACCACGAAGCTTGCAAAGTTAAATTAAAATCATTCAATCGGTCCTACTCACAGCTGACATTTTTTTTTTGTATGAACATTGAAAAACGTCAGCTATTAATAATTTTTCAAAGAAAATGTAGGTGCAATGCAGGTGTGACGGTTTCGGATTAACATGTGTCGGTTCACGAGTTTTTTTTTTATTTTTCTTCTTTGTTTTAAACACGTCATTGATACGTGTTGCTGAGTCATGCCATTCCCTCCCCCTCACCAGAGCTCTGCGCGCTGGTTGTTGTCATGCGATGCAGTAGGCTTGCCTTACGTAGGATACTGACTGGCGTACGCGCCGCGTTTTTACTCATGCACGAGTACATACCACGTGTGTTTCGGCGTCGATGCTTCGAGATCCAGAAGATCCACAACATTTTCCTTTTTGTTCTTCGTACTCGTATATATCATATTGTAAGCTGCTTGCAACCCGTACGTACCACTGCTACTTACATTGTCGTACGGTCCATAGTGCGGGGCACCGTCCCCTGTAGCCTCCTCCCGTCGGTTCACCATATTACGAACGGGTCACGGGCAGTCTACAAACCTCCGCGGTCCGTTCTCACAGTTCTTGTAGGCTTACAGGCGCCACACTCACTTTCCCTGGCCGTCCGTGCCGTATGGTATGCCGGGCCCTCGATGTCCGCATATACTAAACTTTGTGTAACGGGATTGGGGGGGAACTGCTGTTCGCTGGATGTGGCGATTCCGAACTCGGCATGTCTGCGGTGCGCGTGTTCAAGCGATACAGTGCAACGGGATGCAGTATGCATATGATACGGGTGAAATACATGCAGATGAATGATGCGTCACAGTGAACAGTGGTTCAGTCTTGTCCTTCTTCCATCGGCCGTGCTGAGGTAAACACGTGGCGGGTGGCCGATGTATGAGGATTATGAACCCGTTAGGATACGGCCTTCGCAACCCTGTAAACAATCTAAAAAAGCAAACAGCTGAATATCGCCGCTTTTCTACGTGAATGCAGCATGAAGCTTTCGACGGCTCGCCCTCAATTAACACTCTAGGCCTTCCGCATATAGCTTTGGTACGGACAACCATACATATCATTTTACTACTAGTCATCCTAAAACCAAGGCGCCGCAACACTGGAGCGCGTGAAGGCCAATGGGTGCTGCGATCTGCGACCGTTGTCGGGACGAAAAACGTGGGGGATCCATCTGTATCAGTCGGGATCCAAAGGATCCAATCGTATACAGTTTTGGGTTAAATGACGAGTTTCCTCGGCCGGTGAATCTTTCCGTTTGGGTGTTATAACTCGACGTTGACAATGGCCAAAACGCTTGTGTCTACGTGATACAATCGGGACAGGACGAAAATCAAAGTTGTACGACCATGCAAAGTGCATATCCGTCGTGCCTACATGTCACCCGTGGTCGCCCTCTTTCTTCACGTTAATCGATCGCCGTACGCGTTCAAACCACTGCACTTGAAGACTCCAAGTAAGTAGGAGATTCAGGGCCCAACTCCTACTCCGAGAAACTAACGATGGCCAGGTACGACTAGTCTCGAGGGTCAAGCGCAAGCGTGGCATCAAGCGGAAAAATTGAAAAATATACAGCGTCCTACGAGCCCTTCCCGTGCGTGCCGACGTTCAAGTTGATGTGGCAGACACCCCCGTGCGCTTTGCACACAAAGCAAGATCTTGTACGTGCGCAGTACTTCGGAGTATCAAAACTAGGGGTATTGCCATACAACTGCCCCGTTGCTTCAAACCATTGCGCGTCCGAACCATATATCACATATAGGGTCTACTCTACACCACTATAATGTCGAAAAAGTAGACTTTACGCCGTAATCAAACGAGACATTGGTGGCGTCTTGAAAAATTGATGTTTCCGCCTGGCGTCAAATGAGCTAAACATCTTGCGAGCGCACCCCAGGGACGCCTGGAAACCGATGCGTAAAATTTGTGACCACGAGGGTTTGGTTGTGGCCTTCTTCAGCTGGGATTTATCAGCCGACGTGAATAACCGTGTTCTAGAATCTTCGGGCGCCCGAGCAATACCGTAAGGAGGAAACAAATGAGCACAGGGCTCAAAACATTATTGTGTCTGCTTTGAGGGCATGTTTTTGTCTGGGGTGATTGAAGAACGGTTGCACGGTAAAATATGGTTTTATGGATCAATTGACAACAGTATCTGATTAGGGACATGTGGTATGGTAGAGGTGACACGATCACCGTTTTTTTCCCTGAGGCTTCTCACTTACGGATCTGTACAGCATTAATACTACCATTAGTAAGTTCCATAGCAACAATAGCATCAATAGCATCAGCAGCATCAATAATAGCATCAATGACACCAATAGCACCAATATTGCCTATACTACGTTTGTTAAACCACAAACTATTTTCTTCCTCTTGAGCGTGAATGCGACACCCGATGAACAACATAATGGTATGAGGCAAATTAGTAGCCACAAAACAAAACTTAAGCGCAATAAGAAAAGAAATTCTCTCGATTCCGAGTTATTGGGTCCTGAGAATAATAACCCCGCCCCTTCTTCTCGACGAAACGTGCTACCTTCGTCGTAGCGGGCACCTTATCGAATTAATGGAGTGCAGGCACTACACCGCAGGTAGCTTTTTGTACCAACGAAAGACACAACCCGGGGTCAAGGAGGTGGCATCAGACGTGTAGAACCGCCAAAATAGTGTTTGGATGTCACGCGATCTGAAATATACCACATACCATACCGGGTAGGGAGGAAACGACGGCGTAGAATGTACTTCACGTGTTGTTATGCAGGCCCTTTCTACGCAGCCCGTGCGATGATCAGGGAACGAAAAATGCAATCGTGGCTCCATTTTGAGCTTGGAGCGGGCCCGGAAAGGACGGGGTGCCGGTTCCACGTAGTGGCAGTAACATGCATTGTGTAAACGGTGATATTCGCCCGGACCAAACGGCGCTAGGCATCTTTAACGACGTCCTTCATAAGAGGTGCCTCTTGGAGCATCGTCGCGCTTCATTTGCAGGCATGCATTCGATATATGGGGACGCGTTATACAATAGAGATGCACAGCTTTTTTTCTCAGGTCCCTCAACGTGGAAGCTTAAGACCTCCCCCAAAAACTGACTTGGCGAAAAATAAAACCGCCACCGGATGGAAAAAACCCATGGCTCGGGTACACACCCAAAGTTACGCAAAAAATAATGGCCTACACTATCTCCGACGATTTTGGATTAAGCAGTCCCGTCATTCAGAAATAATTTCTTCTTCAGACCGAAAGTGCTTCCCCTATTCCAACATTCGTCCTCGCGCCTTTACGTGCTGGGTTTATAGCTGAAACACGTACAGCATGATACCAAAACAATGAGGTCGTGTGAACCATACTGTACATGATAACTCGATTTGTTCTGGTTCACCGGTGTATTTTTTCAACGTGAGGGGTTTACCGCGACAGGGCGACATCATACATAATATGAAAGTGGTACCTTAAACCATACCCGGTACTCTCCCCCAGCATGCTGGCAGTAAAGATATTAGCAGTATACCGGTACCCAGTACGCGGGTATACAGTTACAAGCCACTGCAAATACCCGGTACGAAATACATCGTTCGAGTGTCTCGGTGATATTAATTTTGCACGACAGAGGTTTCTAACGGCCGAGGACGGCTTCCCGAAACATAAGTTTTTGCGTGGTCCCACAGGGATTTTCTCGAACCGTGCCTATTTCTCAAACATGTGTATCTGCCCCTAGACACAGCAGAAGCCAGTGGACAACATTGCTGTACTCCCGACGGGACAGATGGACCGTCGGAGGCAAAAGCTACAACCAAGACATCGCGAAGAAATGGGTAATATACTGTTGCCATAGTCGGGGACGTTCAGGGAAATTCGTCGGGTACATGTTACGTTTGAAGCAGAATAGTGCATGCCCGCCTACAAGACGACTTGGCCGGAAATTGCACAACATCCTCGGTACAGCCCCAGATGACATCAAGCTCTGTCTACACCTTGGCACCTCGACTAGCAGACGACCATCTCCCCACCCGATCGAATGCCCGCAACACTACTCCCGACCTTTTTTGCCGCTGGTGGGGTTCACGGCCTCATCGGCTGGTCGACTTCCACACGTACGTCTGAAACCAAAACAGGAATTGGACGCGATCAAACATATCATACCATAGAAATTGAACACGGCCGCATGCTTTGCTTCAAAAACCGTGTTGTCCGTTTGACTGCCGTCCTCCGTTATCGAATCTCGTTCGTTGGATGTAGAAACTTTGCTGCTGCTGAACCCCCGCAGCGACTGATAGGCTGCACAAATATAACCATAGACTAATTGGACATCTCCGCCACTACAACTTTAGGAAGGAGCTGATTGCCCCCGTAGGCACACACATATCATACAATCTTAGGCATAGAAACTGTCATCACCCAACGCAGCAACAAAGAAGGCATATTTCCGACTGACTAATACGAATGACAGCACTTAATACATATCTTCGGCTTGATGTAGACACTATCCGGCAGGTAGCGATACAACCGACCATTTGTTCGTATTCCACATATAGTTTTAGCATTTATTTACCTCTGCAGACATAGCCGAATACTTAATACATCCAAGCAACAACAAAACCAGACGACCTTCTTCTGCCGTTCAAATTAGGGAGCCCCGCATACCTCAGGTCTACGTGTGAGACCTCGTCGGGGAACAAAAAACCGAGGAAACCCCTTCAAGGGTCGTGGGCTCCTTGTTAGCGACGTTTACACCCGAAAAATGAAGTGAAAACGTTGCAGTAGGCAATCACTCACGTCACGCTTCGTACACATACAGCAACTACGTAATTACAGTGGTTGTTCGTCGCGTTAACAGCGTAAGGACACATGCGAAAAACCTTCTTTGCCCTTTTAACCACGACTCCAGGTTGTTACTAGCCCTTACAAATGACGCTCGATGAATGGTGCTGTGACACCGTTCGCCGTTCGCCGGAACATGATTGGCGTTACATATAGCCGGGGTCATACTCCAGACGTTGCAGGAGAAGTTGATGTGTAGAGTATGCCACGCTAGTGGCCATGACGTTTGTTGTGCGCCTTCCATAGCTTAGAACACCATCACCACATCTTCGACTTCCACAAGAGTGCCATCGTCGTTGATAGCGTGGATGATCGTCGGCACTTCCGTGTCGTTGATGTATGTCGACGGCGGTTCGTCGGCGTTGAATGAAGCAACTGCAACGAAACCACGAGAGAGGGGGTATTGGTGATTGCGTTCAGACGACGGACAATCAACCTCAATGTCCATGGGTCTTTTTCGACCGTCGGTACGATCGACAGTGTTTCGTAGGCATTTTCCGGACCGACATTACCGTCGATTGGTAGACATATAAAAAATACACGACGGAATGTAACATAGGCGGTGTTGAACCATATCGAACCGACCACGAGGGTCCAACCGTGTATGCTCTAAGCTTCCTTGCAAATCATTGATGCCAATTCAGAAGTTTTAGGTTTGGATCTTTCTGTCGTGCCATGGCTTTCAACTCGGCTCTCATGGGTGCAGCAGTGCTGAGAGACAACTCTCCTACCGAAGGTAGACTCAGATCACTGCAGGAGTGTGAATATATACTCGAATGCCTCACGCGGTAAATGCCGGGGTAAACACACGGATTGAGTTTGTCAGGGTGAGACTTACCGCGCTCGGAAGGCAGAGTGTACTCATCCACCTGGTGGCGAGAAATAGATGATACAACAAACGAGGACAAAACAACACGGCGAGCGGCGCGGGAAATCGATTCGTGAGCGTTAAGGGCTCTGAAGGTCGAGTACGCATATCACGTGACGGAGCGAAGGTATGTCATGTACATAGTATGTGCGTAAATCATGACAGAAAGAGTCGGCCTCTCACCGTCGCGGTATCGATACCAGATGTATTTCTGCATACCAGTTACGTTCTGCTCACTACCGAGTTGTGAACCCTACCATACATCTCAATGACGGCAGGAAGGCCTGCGGAACACATCGCGGGGCCGCCTCGAGTTATAGCGAGGACCCTGCCGTTCATGAATGTCTCCACATGTGTGAGTGCTACAGTTTCAACACAATTAAAAACATACTCACCGCGGTCGGGTCAACAATGTAATCCAGATCATCGAGAAGGGCAGCAGTCATCTTGGACAGGTGCATGATCTGCGAGAGCACGGGCGAAATAATGACGAGCGTCACACGCCCATGAGCATCCTTCTCCAAGAACATGCCAAACACAAGCGACGGTGCTCTAATGTAACAACAAGACCGTAGGACGTTCCTGAAGCGCAATTTTTATTCCGCGAACCAATCATTCCACCAAGTGATTCGTCACATTCCATTGCTACAGTATGCGTATCGAACATCATGCAATATCTATTGCTGGGCGACAACCCTGACGCAGATCCTAGCTGTGCTAACGCCTTGCGAAGGATACGTAATCGACGATTCGAGACTTGGTACTGAGCCAACCGATGGAAAATCACTTACGGAGTCGACGTATCCAGTCATCAGTTCGTCGTCGAAAATTCCTTCGTCGATATGGCCGCAGCTCGTTCCTGTGAAAGAAAGCCCAAGCAATGTGAGTCCAAAGTCAGCAAGATATTCGGAAATACTTCCTCGAACTGCGTGGAGCATACATTATGACTCCCATGTCGCGCGACGTGATACCATATTGTGTAATGTATAAGTGGGGTCTGTTGCGGTTAATCGCCCCCCCCGATTGAGGGGATCCCTTTGGCAATATCCGAACCCCGCTTCAATACATCATCCCCCCCTGTAATATATCCTCCCTTCTAGAATATATCACCCCCCCATGAAATAGATCATCCCCATCTCAAATACGTCATCCCCCAAAGAATTTTATCCTTCCCACCTCAAATATACCCCCCCCCCCCCCTCCCGCGCAAACACCCGGATTATTACGTAAAAACAAGGGTGAAATATCGTCCCCTTGTGCCTCCGATATACTGTATCAGGGGTGTGTGACATATTTCAGCGGGGTGTGATGTATTTCAGGGGGAGATGCTGTATTGAAAAGGGGTTCGGATATTGCCGAAGGGGTCCCATAAATCGGGGTGCCCAAAAAAATCGCAACAGGGTCTCTACCCCGAGTTGACGTCCTTGTTTTTTGCCTAAGTCGTGTTAGTCAAAATATCATCTAGGCCATCAAATTTCTCGAGCGTGCTGTTTGTTGCGCGTCTGAGTGGAGCCTCTACATGTAAAGCATGTGGCGGTGGGCGCAAGAGCAAGATTAATCGCAGTCTATACTATGGGTTCTAACTGTCCGCATGCACATTTTGCCGCTTACCAGATCCCCCGTCCAACTCGAGGATGTCGGCATCCGAACCACCAAGATCATAGTAGACACTCAAGGCAGCGGGACACAACCAAGCAGGGTTTCCGTCTGTGCTGCACGTCGAGCACTCCACAGCGAAGCCCGAGGACCTGAGTAGGGGCACGATGAAAAAACACGACATGATAGATGAACATTCAGCGCACAGCTTTAATATATAATGTCTCGTAACGTAATGCCAGGGACAACAAGTGTCAAACGTGTCGATAACTCCATGTAACAATTATTGTTGAAAATAATCAATGCACGGCCACGCAACTAAGACTCTACGTCTGGCGAAGCCACAGTCGTGTGGCGTCGAACATAATGTACTAGAGATACAACGCCGCTCAGTGAGTGGGATTGAGATAGAACATCATAAATTTGACTTGACCGTGCACCTTTACGCGGACGAGAACTCTAGGTTTTATAGCGGCCAAAGCTAGGGTTCGCATTCAGGACCGCAATATACTACGTTTGGCCTTGATGGCGATATGGAATTCGATATATACTGGGAAAGAGGACTCCAGGAATCCTGCTGGCGTCGCGAAAGTCGGCATTTATCCCAATCGGCACGAAGACAGCAATATCAAACGGTATGTTTTTACTTGGCAGGGCAACTCGGATTTCTGTAGGGTCATCAAGACATGGCTGCGGAGTAGAGATGTTGTTGGACCAATTGATGAGGATAAAGTATAACTGCACTCTAAGCTGGCAAACCAATACTGAGACATTGAGCGCAGGGGTACTTCACGTGAGACCTGTACTAAGCAGCACTCACGGTTAGCTTCACGAAGAGGAAGAGACGCAACCACTTCGCATTCATTCTTCGGAACGAATAAAATCACCCGTTCCAGAACAGGTGATGAATTCTACTTGCCGATGTACAAAATACTCCAAATACCTATTCTTCTTCCAAACACAAACCTTGCGTAATCGATGTTTCAGCCCCCCCCCCGTGAAGGTTATGCCGTCCTCCTCGACTCGTCGATACTATTGCGCGTGTTGCAACTGCGACAGCAGCGCTTAGTCAAGCGTCTGCCGAAGGTAATGACGTGGTTAAGGTCACAATGTGACGTGCTCATCTTCACTGGTGCCAAAACACATTGGGCGAAGTCCTCCATGTCCACATAACCGTATTGCTGCTACGAAAACACTTGGAGGGTAGACCTCTGGGCGAAACCAGTACGTCTCACGCCCTCTCTAACTTAGTTACGTCCTGCTGAAACGCAAGTTTTGATAGATTTCATAACTTACCCAAGGCCGATGACGTGTCCCATCTCGTGCAGGATTACCCCCTCGAAGATACCGTCCTCCTCCATGTCCGCAATGTCATCTATGTCGAACCTCATTGCCCCTGCCGCGCTGATGGTTGGGCATGAGGTCCAGTATACAGTCCTACCAGCGGAGCCAAGAGTTCCTCCGACGCCGTCAATTTCCTCCAGCGTAGCACTGATTAGTATACGGCCAGCGGGGTAAGCAGAGTTTCCTCCGCAAGGTACATGGGTGATAACCTCGGCCCACCTGCACGAGTGGTTTTGTGTTCAGTTTTTCGAGTTAGGCAAATGGGTTGTTCCTGCTGTAACCCTCGACGTCAATGTGGAACAAGGTCCAGAGTACGAGGTAATAGACTAGTCTATAGCTCTATCGAGATTTTGGAGAACACTGCAAGTGCGTACTTAATGCTCGACAAGCATTTCCCTACCATTGTTCTGTCATGATATATTCTAGTGGTAGTGCAGAACACGAATTTTCATTCAGTCATGCTGCGTCGGAACGAAAGGAAAATACGCCGCGTACGTCAGAGCCCGTACATCAGAGCCCGTTATTCTTACTCCTCTAATGTGCCGTACGAGTGTGCGATTCAGGTGATTTGACCGGTGTGTCCTCGAACGAACAGCGAAATGACCCATCACGCTTGGTGACAAGCGCAGGTTGTTTTTGTTATCAGTTTAACTGAAAACAATAATTACCTGTCTGCAGCAGCTTGGAAGACGGTCTGACGAGCGTCCGTCCACGTCCCGACGTAATCGACATCGATGTAGAACGAGTCCAGAGCTGCAAACATAACGCAGTATACCGATTTTCATGTAAACATCAGCAAGTCAGTGTTAAGACAGAAAGCTCGGAGTACAGGCGATTTGATAAACCGAGGGCTGCGAACAGAACGCTGACATCATCGACACACACGTCAACGTATACACCGAAGAAGGCAAACATGGAACCGGCGCATTGGGCCCTCAGCCATCAACATTAATCACATTGTCGTATTCTAGTGGCACTGGAGATGGAGCAACATTATTATAAAAATAAAAATACACTCCAGCTGTGAGATCGAAGATTTCGTCGAAACTCATCTTTGCAAGCTGTGTGTGATACTCCGATCGCGCGCATTACGAGTTGTGTGTCCTCATCAAGGATATAGGTCGGCGACTCCCCTTACAACTACAGTGTAGCTATCAGGGTCAACAGGATGATTCTAGTCATTTTTTATTATCGCATCCACACGGACACCAGCTACATATCCACGACGTTGTCAACTGAACACACCTAATTCAGCTACTACTACTGTTAAGATGCGCAAGTGATGGTGGTGCTTACATGAGGTGTCGGTCTGGCAGGACATGCCTCCGTAGCCAGAAGCGCAGGAGCACACGTGCCCGCCACCTTCGTCAGCGGAGCACTCCCCCTCGTTGTCGCACGGGTTAGGCTCGCATTCTTCCGGGATGTCTGCGATGGTCAAGCGGTCGATGGGTTCAATGCCAGTGACGTTGCTAGAGGCTATAGGTTGTGGAGCTCTTGTATTTTTTATGCTCCAAACAGAAATGAGCAACGACGCAACCGGCTTGCACACTAGCGATCGCCCGCGAGAACTTTTTTCAACCGGAATAAGGTGCCTAGGCGGAAACGCGAATGCCAGGCATAACCTGTTCAAAGAAGTTCCGTGCTACAACACAGAAACCCCCGTTTGCGAACGGTGAAATCGGCTTGTGTTGTTAACTTTCCTTTTGTTAAAACTGACAGGACAATGCCGTCAAACCAATAACCTTTACAATGTGATATCCTTAGACAACATTGGATTGGAGATAGCAGGGTCAACCTTGTGACGATGCCTCCCGAGGGGCATTTAGACCTGGTGCCTCTTGGTATTCGGCTCTGACAGCGACTGCTTTTGTCCACTTCAATGCAGACTAGCGTCAGGGTCGAGCAATTGCGTTTTTGGGTTTTGGGAAATGTATCCGCGACGTGCATAAACAACCTTCCACACGCTCGCTCAGGTTTAGGTTTAGGGCTACAGTTAAGGCTATGTTGGGTGGCGTCCTGTTATCTCACCATCCGTGCAGTCTTCTGCGCAAGTTTCTTCCCCAGAAGCAGCGTCGCACTCCTTTGTAAACTTCGTGCAAAATATCTTAAGCGCTGTTTTGGCATCCCCGGTCAGTCCGCCCCACGCCACAACGCCGCACACGTCCGCGAGGCCGGTTTCGCACAGTGTGTCCCAAGTGTTCTCGCAGTCCGAACAGGCGTACAGACGGCGGCGGTGGTGGTCTTGCTCCAACTTAACTTCGTCGACTTCCAGATCCTCGTCCATGGCGAGCAGCTTTCTGGATCCCATGTCTTCCGGAGTGGCCCGGAGCTTCCGCGAGGTAGAAAAGGTTTGTTCCTCGCCCTCGACAGTGATGGACTGCAACTCTCCCAACGCGTTGAATGTATAAGCCGAGTAAATGCCTCTCTTGGTGAAGGACATTCGGTAAGGCTCGTCGCGACCATCGTCCCACCAGTACATCTTGAATTTCACGCCGAAGTTTTTGACCGTTGTCAAATACCTGGTCGCGCTTCCAGTTCCAGCCGTTAGGGCGAGCAGGAACGCCGTTTGCGCAACCGTTGACGTCTTCATTATCGCTGAGCATGGGGTGGCAAAACGGTTGCAAGGTCGTTTGTATGCTTTACTCGTTAAAATGTGAAGATCGAGGTACAGTAGGTGGCCCTATATAGTGCGGGTATGTGTCACGAAAATCTACCCGCACTATACCGGGCACACGCACTATATCAAAATATTGTGCCAAACGACTTCACCCGCACAATATCGGGCACCCGCAATTTATGACACGCACTATATAGGGCTACCTACTGTATTCAACGGGTGTCACAGTATTATAAAAATTGAAAATACACTCCAGCTGTGAGATCGAATATTTTGTCGAAACTCATCTTTGCAAGCTGTGTGCCATACTCCGATCGCGCGTATGTCTCAGATGTTGTTCCCCACGTGCCGCGCGGGAAATAGAAATGCGTACAACAGAAGTTCGATCCTCTCTTCCCCCCCCCAGGAAAACGACATGTCAGAAACGGAAGATTTGCGCGCGGTAGGCACTATGCAAGCTTCCTGACAAAACACGGAGGAATGTTGTCGACGGCACAAGCAGCGTGTTGCGAAACTCACGGTCGTTCGTTACTTTGCACTTGCATTGTGCGGAACGAAGGGCAATGCTTTATTAAATAGTCTATGGCTATGATTATGATGTATCTGACTGTATCACAAGTAGGCAAGGTTTATCAAAGAACAAGTATGAGACTCGACAGGAGGATGTCGTCAGCAGAGCATTCATAAAGATGCCATGATTGCTCATTGAATTCAACGTACCACGCGAAATTGAAACCCCGTCTCAGAATCTCACACGGTGCACTCTGCCGAAGATGGCACAGATATTATGCGGAATTGGACAAACATGGGATACATATAACGCTATTATTACTGATACCAGGGCATGGGCTATGAAACAGTTAGAAAGTCGTACCGTACCAGATGCTATGCATAAGTGGCGGTAACTTGTACAGGTGTCGTCGCAGCCGATACATCAGATGTAGCGCACGCCTTACAACCTATTGGCAACTTTCTACGCTCGAACCCAAGTATCATATCGCTTGTTGTTCACAAAACTGGACGCCCCGGCTGAAATTTCATACATAATTCCAGGATTCCAGGTGTCACGATTTTGTCAATTGTGTGTCTTTCAACGACGGTGTATGGGTAAGACTACGGGTAAAGAGAAACGAAAAAATATTTGCAACGCTTGCAATCATAATACGATATATATAGTTGTTAGTTTGGTTTGCGATAAGTTGATGTGAACAATGAGCTTCGATGCCAGCGACTCACATACATTGGGTCGCCCCGGTGGCGTATCAGGTTATCCTAGAGCCTGGTATAGGTCAGTTTCGTGAGTTCGAGCCCCGCCGAGTGCATACTCGTATAACTTCGTTGGGACTTTTTCATGTGCACAAATTGACTTGGGAAAGCGCGAGAGCGTGAGTTAGCAACACTCGATGAAAAATCGACGAGCAGTGGGATTGCTGAACCCTATGCGCAAAAAAAAATGAAGGAAGGGTAGAACCGGGGAGGAAAAGGGACGACACCTGTGACCACGGCTTGTCCAGAAGCTGGAAAGTGGGAGTGTGCGAAAAAAACAAAAAAAAAACAAAAAAAGACATCTTGACATCAACCTAACGCATGGGATATCATACGCCTGGCACACCAGGTATGATTTGATGTGCTTCTCACTTCTTAGAGCAACTTCGTATCGCATACGTAGATATACATGTATTTTACTTTATTAGCGTCTGCCCGGTAGGGGCACGCGATGTACTTAGTTGGGTACCGGCTTACACGGGGTATCCAAAGGAAAAGTTACATAGCAGGTTCAGACACAAACGCTTAAATGAGTCGACATAATTCGAATTGCTCTTCTCCGATAAAGAGTGCAGACTAGGGCCTTAGACTACCCATTTTTTTTTTTATTGAATATAAGCTTCTTTTTTTTAGCGGGCATGGGCTAGAAAACTGCAAATAAGCTCGTGATTTATGCCAGTTTTGCACGGATAAGCTCGACTTATGCTCGCTCTTTGTTCCATCTTTAGCTTGATTTTTGTTCGATAGAAGCATGTTTGCTTGTCGAACACTCGTGAAAGGTGGGTTCTTCGGCTATTTGCTTTGTTTCGTCAAGCCACTTGGCAGGTGCAGGTGTGTCAGTGCTGAAAAAGTAAAATATATTGTATACGATTCGTATACGATATATGCTCCTATAATAGTCTATACTTAGAAAGTGTATACTCGTATATGCACGTATATCATAATATTCCTGATTCATGTTGTTGTGTGTATTTGTGTTGTGTCCATACACAGCAGTTTTATATGTTTCTGGTGGAGGCATGAATTGCGTCAGCTGTGATATATGCGTGTACCACCTAGGGTTGTGTGTGTGTTTTCCCTGGGGTATTCCTCAGCTCCAGAGTGACTGGAGCCTGTCCTGTGACCACGGACTTGATTATGCGACTTAATCTGAGAACAACAACAAACAACAACAACAGCACAGTTCGCACAGCAGTGCCTTGCTGCCTTTTCCATACCACCGCCCACCATGAACTGCCCACCATGTCAATTGGAAAACTTGCTCGAACACTCCACTCATAACTCGACAGCAAAGACGAAGCTAGCGAGTTAGCCAAACACGGCGGACTACCCAGTACCCCCGCACCCCGCACGACGCAATGCTACTTTCCCCGCCCCCTGTTGTATTTGAGAAGAGCGGTTGCCATCGCTGCAAAATCGGAACATCGGAAGGTCGGCTGCGTTCCTCGCGCTCTCCGTTTTTTTTGTGCTCGCGTGGGCGCGTGGGCGCGCGCGCGTGCGTGTGTGTGCGTTTTCAAGTGTTCTTATGTAGAACAGTCCAATATCGTGATAAACAGAGCCCACAATGGGTGTAGTTAAGCCTCGAGGATTGCATTATTGCCGTGCGTCCACCCATTTAGCGTCTCAACGGTGGTGCCAGACAACCAGACGAACACATACACCTGAAATGGAGGCGGGCATAACCACCTTTTATGCTCGATTCATCTCGTTATGCTCTCACAAAAGCTATTTGGCATGGTGGCTATGCTCGGTCGGACATAAGCTTTTCCATAAGCTTACAAAGCCAATAGAAGCTAAAAGATATGCTAGCTTATTGGGTAAGGCCCTAGTGCAGACACATGGCGGGGGGAGCGATGAACCCATTGCCGGATATATGACCAAAGCCAGCGACCATATATATTGACTGAACGGGAATAAACAGCAAACCTCATGATACAAAAACACAATAAATGCTGGTGTGTGACTTATTATGCTACATACGGTGCATTATCAACCGTACGAGTAGTTGCTAAGAGACGGCCGTTCTGGATACCGCTAGGACTCGTAGCGTGACGAGAAAACATGTGAATCGAAGTCTGAGACTCTGGCCAAACGAATAACACGACGTGGTCACTATGATGAGTCGCTGCTCCATTTTTAATAGCTTCTGGGGCAATCTGGGGTCGAAAATACATTTGCTCCCCGCTCGCTGTGTCCGCACTCCCGCTGCTCTCGGTTTCCCTTTTATTTGTGCAATGCGACGTTGTGCCCGATGCGTTTGAACGTTGACAATTTGAAAAAAAATAATTTTAACTTACACCATGACCTATACATGCCCGTCAACACGGGGTGCAATATCACATTCAGTCTAACGGCTGTACACAAACAACACACACTTCCGAAACCGTTCAAGACTCTGCTGGATGTTGTTCTCCTCTCCCGTGTTTCATGCCACTGATGTCTCACCGTGCACACATACTAAATACAAGACAACAACTAATCTATAACGTCTACCATGGTCGCAGATAAGGCACGCGGAGAATCCTCCCATCGTACCGATCTACCCATGCCATGCTAGTAGATCAGACCGAGGAGTCCCCAGAAATATGTGTTGACAGCCGTGTGCTAAAAGCAATGATGTTTGTATTGACCTATCCACATCATCATTGATAAGGACACACACAGCGTGTCGCCCTCGGGGTTCTGTGACCACGGACTTGATTATGCGAGTTAATGTGAGAACAACAACAACAAACAACACAGCTTGCGAACTTGGGTACCTTCTATTTCACATCGGCAATAATGACTTCTTTATATTTTGAAGACAGACGAAACGAGGCTAACCGACGACTCACCGAAGCTTGCTTGTTGTGCAGGTTGCTGGGCTGGATGTGTGCTTTGAGTGTGATTGCGACCGAGCGAGTGTGAGAGGGGTGGGGGGGGGCGCGGGGGGGGGGGGGGATCACGCATTTCGCGCGGTGACAACTTTTAGCATTATCTGTCCACAAACGGTTCATGAGAGAGCAACCATCTCAGATGCCGCAATGGTGTTCCTTGCCTTCCCCCCTTTTGCCTGTGGTGGCTTATGGCTTGCTCTATGAAGTAGTTGTGTCTGTAAATGTGGCTGTTGCTTCAACCAGTTACGAACGCGTCTCGGAAACACGAGTTCATGGTCTGGTGGCCCGTGTCGAAAGCCAGCAGAATTTGCCTTTCCTCTTCCTTATGTAGTAAATTTCAAAATCTTCAAGGTTCAAATAGTTGGGTACATTTTTCATCATCGTCGATATGAAGAATATATGAATATGTCTGCATGATGTTTCCGAGAGTGATCTGTTGCGTGTCACAGGCTCAACGTTTGTGTTCTCCATATCGTATGGTTCTCTAACCATATGATATATACAACACCCATCCACAACCAGCATAACAAGCAGTGTTCGTGCTGATGCCTCATATAGTCGCACAGACTGACTAAAATCATCCTGTTGACCCTGATAGCTACACTGTAGCTGTAAGGGGAGTCGCCGACCTATATCCTTAATGAGGACACACAACCCGTAATGCGCGCGATCGGAGTATCACACACAGCTTGCAAAGATGATTTTCGACGAAATCTTCGATCTCACAGCTGGAGTGTATTTTAATTTTTATAATATAGTCGAGGGCTCTGTGGTCGCAAACCACGGTACTGTACACAGATGAAATTACACAAACAAATACTACAATGGGATCCGAAGGCTGCGCCAGCTAGCGTTGGGCTGCGAAAGCAACTGAGGAAAATCGACACACGACGCGTGTGAAGATACGTGGAATTGTGGTGAGCTACGTGAAGCTTTATTTTTCCCACCACATCCGCCGGAGGAAAAAAAAGCAAATAAACAAACAAACAAATACAGCAGCACACAGCAGGGGTAATTCGGCTATAATTATTGAATACTTACACTTAATCTCGTACGATTTCCATTGTTTCCAACAGCAGTCTACTACCAATTGTATCTACGACGTAATTATTTATAACATATGTAATATGCGACATTTGCTAGCACCTGATATGTAGCATACTTGACCCGGTCGCCCCGGTGGCGGATCAGGTTATCCTCGAGTCTGGCAGGGGTTAGTTTCGTGAGTTCGAGCCAAGCCGAGTGCATACTCGTATATATTCGTTGCGACTTATTTTTGTCCACAAATTGACTTGCGGAAAGCGCGAGAGCGTGAGTAAGCGACACTTGATGAAACCTCGACGAGCAGTGGGATCGCTGAACAACATGCGCGATTAAATTTGAAGGCAAGGATCGGGGGGGAGAAGGGGCGACTCCTGTGACCACGGCTTGTCCAGGAGCTGGAAAGTTTAAGTGTGGAAAAAAATAAAAATAAAATAAAAAAATGTCGCAACCCCCAGCTTTCCACAATGGATGAGAATCGTGGGGAAGTTCGGGTGATAAGTTACCTCGCCGACAAAAAAGCGAAGTAAAAAAATAGCTGCAGAACATTAAGAGGAAAACGAGGCACACTACAGGCAAGTTGTTAAGCAAAACCAGTCGCATGCAAAACCTGCTCAAGGAACGCCAGGCTTAGCGACTTTTTTTTCAGACAAACGTACCTCGGTCATATCATCCGTCACCAAGGGGTCGGAAGCTGTTCTGGCCGATCGTGTAGTTTCTAGGTATAGGTGCGTCTCAAAGTCAAAATGAATGGTTGATTTTTGAGGCGTCTGGCATTATTCATTGTTTTTCCGGTGCAGATAGACGAAGGCTACGATGTGAAGGATACCCCCCTCTTCTGTCGTGAACACTCTCGCACGAGAGACTGTTCGCACCTCACGGAGGAAGATAATTTGTAGGAGATACTTTTTTTATCGCAGCGCAGCTTACCATTCCGTTGCGGATATACGTCATATCATATCATATCATACCTCACAGCTGGAGTGTATTTTCATTTTATATAATATCATATCATATCATCGATTTTTTTTCAAAAACTACGCTCACGGTTCGCCCCCCGCCGCCCCCCTGATAAGCTGGTGTATTCGTTTCAAAAACGTCAGATTTACCCCCTTGAAGAATTTGTAGTTTCTACGCACAAATTGAGCTGCCCCACCCGTCTCCTTCCGCTACCCGCCCCTACCCCCGCTCCGTTTTGATCGAAACCAGGCCTCCACGTCCTTCGAAACTCCGATCTCCCCTCACCGGTTATTAGACGTTGTAGGATTCACGTGATAAACTGATGCATTTCCTTCCACAGCTGTCAGATTTTGTCCCCTTCAGAAACGGGTTTTCATAGTTTCCGCGCACAGACTGCCTAACATCACCCTATTGACCCTGACAGCTACTACACTGTAGTTGCATGGGGAGTCGCCGACTTAAATTATTTTCCCTGGGTTATTCCTCAGCTTCTCCAGAGTGACTGGGGCCTGCCCTATGACCACGGACTTGAATATGCGAGTTAATGTGAGAACAACAACAACAACAACAACAATACACACAACCCGTAATACGCGCGATCGGAGTATCACACACATCTTGCAAAATATGAGTTTCGACAAATATTCGATCTCACAGATGGAGTGTTTCTTCATTTTTATAATATGTTTTTGGTGGAGTCAAGAACTGCGTCAGCTGTGATATATGCGTGTACCACCTTTGGTTTGTTTATGATTTTTTCCCTGGGGCATTCCTCAGCTCCAGAGTGACTGGAGCCTGTTGTGTGACCATGGACTTGACTATGCTAGTTAATGTGAGAACAACATCAACAAAAACAACAACAACAACAACAACAACAACAACAACAACGACAACAACAGTCAGCTCACTTGATACATCCACGTTTGGACGGACCGGGTGGACATGAGTTTTTTCTTGCGTGTATTTATTGTGCCACAAGGTATCTAAAACTGGCAAACAATCAGTGTCTCCCGAAGTCACAAGCTACCGGCCCCCAAGTGGGCCATAGAGTACCATATCTCCGCCGTTTACGGCGAAGATACTGTGATTGGTTGGTCTTAAAGTGCCTCCGTACCATAGATATATCGTATACCATGGACTTCGATTCAAAATTCTGCGAAAATTGTGCCTGGATCTTGTTGGCGAAAACTCAGAATGAAACACGAAACAGACTATTGATTCTGAAACAGGGACATTTTTATAAATTTCAGCGTAAACCAAACCAGACTTTTCACGCGGGAGCGACCACCATGAGCGAGGATAGCATGGTGATGAAAAGGTTGTTGTTGTTGTTGTTGTTGTTGTTTTCTCACATTAACTCTTGTCAAACATCTGGAGTCCGTGGTCACACAAAGGTGCTAAAGCCCTTGGAAAATCCGAAAAACCAAGTGAAATCAAATTTCGTCCGGGAAATACAACGCTTTCTCGTTTAAAAACGCACGATACGGAAAAAGGCGCACAAGTGAAAAGGTCAAATGTGCAAACTGAACTCACATGGCCGCGGGTATCCACTCAACTACAGCATAGTGTTCCCCCGTCCCCACCACTAACCAACTCGCGGCTACAAACTAGAGCGGTTGCGCTGCCTGCACCGCACGAACCGCACGGTAATGGTGAGTATAGACGAACGCGCCTGCTGTCTGAAGTGCTGTCAGGGTGACGACCCGCGGGCATGCAGTGAAACAAAATCAATGGAACCAAAAACCACCGTACATGTATCAATAATCGCCCCTCCTTCCCGAGTTATTTGACAGGTTGCAGCGCAGCTACGACGCCCGTGCCTGAAAATTGAAAATTGCGGCGGGTCGTTCCCCGTGAAGGGTTTACAACTCTTCTACAAACTCTACAAAAATCAGAGACGTAAGTAACATGTTGTACTACTGCATCGTAAAAATAACCCCCAAAAAAAAGACGATCGCTGCTCTCATGATGATTATGTGCGTGCCGGTCGTCGGTCTCCGTGTGCCGTCCTCCTGCTGTGGTTCTCCGTGGCCGCCTCATCGCCTTAGCTCACTCGGCCAGCTCCTTCGCACTTGCTCTCGTTTACACTCAATTCAAGTCGGTTCCCCTTCTCCCCCGTCCAAAAATAAACAAAATTCTCCACGCAGTTTGCGGTGCTGATCTGAAAAACAAAATTTCTCGTTCAGGGAGAGTTCAATCCGTCTCTTCCCCGCCCGTCGACAGCCAGTCGCCCTCCTCCTTCGTCGTCGAAACCAGCCTCCTGCCGGCGCAGTCCCCTCCACGCAAACCGAGACTGCGCGGTAGCGTGGCTCGTGGTGGCGCCTGCCTCCGCGCACGAGCATCCCGCATTGCTGCTCCGCCGCTGCTGCCTAAAAAGACGCGCGAATCGTAGGTGACCATGACTAACGCACCACGTACGACCCAACTCTACCACCACGCCTAAGCCTCGCGGCCACACGCAGCAGCAAGAAGGTATAACTCCTTGAGGGTGACTCCGGCCTTACATCCGCCAGAAAGACCCCCGCACTCTCGCTACAAGCCTGCTAGGGCATGGTTCGCAGCATGCCTTACCGAGGCGGCAAGGGGGAACGAAGTACAGGTTATGTTGTATTGTCCAAAAAAAAAAAAAAACATACTCATATTAAATTGTTTTGTGTGTGACAATACGTGAAAGTGTAGCGAGCGTAACCTATATTTTTCCCCATCTGCCGGAGAAAAAAAAAGTTTAAGGCACGAACCAAACACTACCACCACCGTACAATTAAAAAAAAAAAAAAAAAAAAATACACTCCAGCTGTGAGATCGAAGAATTTGTCGAAACTCAGCTTCGCAAGCTGTGTGTGATACGTACTCCGATCGCGCGTATTACGTGTTGCTTATATATATTATCATATGAAAAAATGATAATACACTCCAGCTGTGAGATCGAAGATTTCGTCGAAACTCATCTTCGCAAGCTGTGTGTGATACTCCGATCACGCGCATTACGAGTTGTGTGTCCTCTTTAAGGATATTGGTCGGCGACTCCCCTTACAACTACAGTGTAGCTATCAGGGTCAACAGGATGATTTTAGTCAGTCTGTGCACGGAAACTATAAAACCCGTTTCTGAGGGGGACAAAATCTGACAGCTATGAAGGGAAATGTATCCTTTTATCAAGTGAATCTTGTAAGTCGAATAAATGGTGAGGGGGGTGGGGCGGCATTTTGAAGGACGTGGGGGCCTGGTTTTGATCAAAAGCGAGCGGGTTTGGAGTGGGGGGGGGGGGGGGGGGGGAAGGGGGCAATTTGTGCACGTAAGCTATAAATCCTTTGGAGGGGATAAATTTGACGGTTTTGTCACCAGTATATTATTGGGGGTGGGGGGGGGGGGGTTGGGAGGAAGGGGGGGTTGGGGGCGGGGTTGGGGCGGGGGGGGGGGGGGTGGAGCGTGCGGGGCAGCTCAATATGTGCCTGGAAACTATACATTATTTTAAGGGGATAAATGTGACGGTTTTGGAAATAATACATCAGTTTGTCATGTATATCCTGGGGTAGGTCGTACAATCAGTGAGTAAAGAGAGGGTGGAGTGTTCGAGGGTGTGAGGTTGGGTTCGGTTGGGGGGGAGGTGGGTGGTGGGGGGTGGGGGCGGGGGGGGGGGCGGGGGGGAGAGGGGGGGTGGGGGTGGGGGGAGGAAAGGCTTTAGGTGAGGGGTTTGTTATACGTGTGGTGCTAGGTCTAGGCGATGGTGCGGGTGATGGGGAAGAAGGGGGCGTTCGAGGCGGGGGGGGGGGGGGGGGACACAGCGGCATGGAAGGCTCTCGACAGATAATGAGGTGATATCCTGGGCGTGAAGTGTTTATTAATGTGGCGGATTTCGATATTTGGTGGGGCGTTTGAGTAAGGGAGAGCAAGAGGGGGGGGGGGGGGGGGGGGGGGGGGGGCGGGGGGGGAGTTTTTTTATGAGGTTTAGGTCACGAATAATATTCAAATACACTTCGGCTGTGAGATCAAAGATATGTAGCAGCTTGTTATACGCGTGGTGCTAGGTCCAGGCGATCGTGCAGGTGGTCGGAAAAGAGGGGGCGTTGGAGGGGGGGGGGGGGGGAGTTGGAAGGGTGGAGGAAGGGCTTTAGGTGAGGGGTTTGTTATACGTGTGGTGCTAGGTCTAGGCGATGTTGCGGGTGATGGGGAACAAGGGGGCGTTTGAGGCGGGCGGGGGGGGGGGAGGGACACAGCGGCATGGATGGCTCTCGAAAGATAATGAGGTTATATCCTGTGCGTGAAGTGTTTGTTCATGTGGTGGATTTCGATATTTGGTGGGGCGTTTGAGTAAGAGAGAGCAAGAGGGGGGGGGGGGGAGTTTTTTCAGGAGGTTTAGGTAACGAATAATATTCAAATACACTTCGGCTGTGAGATCAAAGATATATAGCAGCTTGTTATACGCGTGGTGCTAGGTCTAGGCGATCGTGCAGGTGGTCGGAAAATAGGGGGCGTTGGAGGGGGGGCGGGGAGAGGGCGGGGGTTGGGGGGAAAATAATTGAAAACTACGTCATGGATGGTCAGAAAGATAATGACGTGATATCAACTGCGTATAGGTGTTTATTACTCAGGCCGATTTTGATTGTGAGTGGGGCGTTTGGACAAACTAGGCGGAAAGGGGATCGGGGGACGGAGGGGCGGGGGGGGGGAAGGGTTGGGGTTTTTATGAACAAGAGGGGTCAGTTGAGGGGGAGGGGAGGGGGGGGGGGGGCGGGGGGCGGGACATTTCAATATGTGCGCGGAAACTTTAAATCCTCAAAGGGGACAAACCTGACGATTGAAGCAACAAGACATCCCTTTATATCATCTGGCTTGTAATATTTGCTATTCTAGAAGGTTTGATGTTAGATGCAGCATGCAACCCAGTGTTTAAGTGTAGTAAATAACGTGTTAAATCTTCATAATTTTTGTTGTATGATACATCGATCGAAAGGTAGAATATTTTATAGAATATATGCATATGTACCATTTTGATTTTGTTGCCTAGTCCGTCCCTTTTTCTCCGCCGGCGCAGAGTTTTTTGGCGTGCTTTCTTCTGCAATGCGATCAGACTACCCGTCGGTATATTATCAGCCGTGTGCCGGGCTCATGGGACGTCCGTGGCGCGAGCTATGGCCGCGGAAAGCCGCCGAGACTGGCTCTATTTTGCGGGGTATGAGACACTTCTGTCCCCGGGCAACCACACACTAGACGTATTTAAGCCTCGAGGTTAGGTCTTAAGTACTTCCAACTGGAGGAGCTAGGCCATTCGATATTTCGACCTTAAACGCATAAAAAAAACACCATGTGTCTGAAACTCGAAATAGTGGTCTCTTTCAGTACGCATAAAAAGAAAAGCCGAGGAAAGATCAAACTACTTGAAAATAGACTATGATATTTCTGCACTACTCCAGACGCAGATGGCAAGACGAGGATTTATGTCATGAGCCAGCACATGAGTGGGTGGAAACTTCGAGAAAGACCCTCCCCTGCCCATGCTGTGCGAGCTTGAACAAACGGCCAAAACAAATAACTGGTGCCTGGCAAAAACATTGAGTGCTTCGTACTCCATACTCGCTTCATATGTAGGATACCTCGCAGGCGTCTGCCGCCTTCGGTGTGCCTCAGTGTGGCAGTCAGTACAGCAGCACAGCAGGATTGGCCCTCAACCCGGTTCAATTTCCACCCTCGAAATGTAGGCATCCGTCTGATGTTTCCTCGAGCTTTTGTCGTCTGAAATGCTGTTTGCTGGAAAATACTCGGAAAATCGCTTCAAATATGCACTTGGGCCAAAATGTGCCCAAGTGCATATTTTGGGAAAATCCACATCTCACCGTGGTCTGCCGTGGTCGTTAGGTCGATAAAATAGACCTATTTTGTAGACATTTAAAACACGATAGGGCTTAATTTGGTTTAGAGCCTAAAATATAGGCATATCGTCAGGCTTAAATACGTCTACTACACACACGGTGGAACTTAGTCCTCGCACGTACATCGGGGTGGCATCAAAATGTATTTGCGAGAGAATTTTCCCGCACTGCTAGACGCGGGCGCGGTGTATATGTACCCGCTGCAACGACGTGAACTATGTCATTACTTTGTGAGTTCTCCCTCACAATTGACACGGCGGTTACCATACAGCAGTAGCGAAACCTGTACAAAGAGATATAAAGTAGCAACACAACCCAAGCAAAAGTAACGATGTGCACACAACAGACCATATCGGCAACAAACATCGGTATAAGCACGCGGGGAAAAATACTGGACACAGAAAACAAACAACAAGTTGACACCAATGATTCCTCTAACAGCAGCGACAGCAGTACAAACCCATCAGACAGCGAAAATGATCAAGACAACAACAGCGGCAACAATAACAATTCTGGTCAATGGTCCATTATTCCCGAGATTGGTGATGGAGCATGTTTATTAAGTTGTATCTCGCGTTGTGTGCACAACAACCCAGCTTTACATCACATCGTCCGTGCACATATTATTGCCCACATCACAACCAATTTGTACACCGTTATCCCAGGATCAGGTTTCAACACTTTCCACGACAGCATCTTAGCTGGAGCAAATCAAGGTCATGTATATAATAAACAATCATTTGTCGGTGTTAAGATTCGTAGTCAAAACCGTCGGTGGGTCGTGATCCCACTTCTCTCTGCGTGAGCAGAGTGTTCTCACTGTTGAACTACGACGGCGGAGTGTGAGACAACACGGGCTGATACAGCAGGCCGTTGACAGAGGGAGAGACAGGACAGGTTGAGAAGGACTCACTCCCAGAAGTGCAAGGAGAAGGAGGAGTAGTTGTTGTTGGGTTGTTGCGAGAGCGGTGGGCGAGCAGTTGTCGGTGCTCCCTCAGCTCTCGGATAAAAGGAACAATCCAGCGGGACCTTCCAAAGTCCCGCTGCGGAGAATCCGCTAGGCGGTGTATCCGCCGCGGAGGATCCGTCAGCGGAACGTGGAGGGGAAGGCTCCGTGGCGTGTTCTAGACATGACAATCTCCCGTGTTCCCCAAGCGATCCTTCCAGAAACGATGTCTGGAAGGTTGAAGGGGTTTCGACATTTTCCCTAGGCGTGTTGGTTCGGGGACATGGTATCCACAGTGTAGACAATATATTTTCTGAACGGAACAAACAACGCCAACGTGCCCGAAAAAGTTCCGTTTGTCTTGCAAAGTTCCGTCAGCAGCACCACCAGCAAGCAGCACGTAGTCCATAGACTCTAAGTTTACTGTGAGTTCTCCCTCACAATTGACACGGTGGTTACCATACAGCAGTAGCGAAACCTGTATAAAGAGATATAAAGTAGCAACACAACTCAAGCAAAAGTAATGATGTGCACACAACAGACCATATCGGCAACAAACATCGGTATAAGCGCGCGGGGAAAAATACTGGACACAGAAAACACACAACAAATTGACACCAATGATTCCTCTAACAACAGCAGCGACAGCAGTACAAACCCATCAGACAGCGAAAATGATCAAGACAACAACAGCGGCAACAATAACAATAATTCTGGTCAATGGTCCATTATTCCCGAGATTGGTGATGGAGCATGTTTATTAAGATGTATCTCGCGTTGTGTGCACAACAACCCAGCTTTACATCACATCGTCCGTGCACATATTATTGCCCACATCACAACCAGTTTGTACACCGTTATCCCAGGATCAGGTTTCAACACTTTCCACGACAGCATCTCAGCTGGAGCAAATCAAGAACTTGTGGAAGTCGCTGGATCTCAACCTACTACATAATATATATTTGAGTGTTGAAGAGTATCTCCACTTCATGTTACAGCCTTACGCATATATGCTACAAACGTAGAATTAGTTGCTGCCACGCAGTTATACGGAGTGGACTTTCGAATAACTTATCACACCGAGCCTCAGCAATATCCCAACCCTCCTCCTCCAAAAGTCTGTGATATCTTATTATATTATCCACATTCTTTCCACTACGAATCCCTCCGATATACACCTTCTGCATACATACTTCATCATCATCAGTTAGTTGTAGTCATTCGACTTGCGTCGCCCCCGGGAGGCACGTGTCCACCTCCCGAAGGGGAACCTTGTATGTAGGTACCTTTATTTTCTGACATCGCTAATTATAAGAAAGATATACGTATTGTCAAATACAGCATGCGAGGTGATGTATGTGGCCATGTACTGCCTCCGCCATTGAGCATTAGAGGGAGGGATGCGAATCGTCAGTTTTAAAGGAACGTTTGGTGTACATGTGCTCAATTACGTTACCTCGTTAGTCATACTTGGTATACACGCGCTCAACTGAGTTACCTCGTTAGTAATACTTCGCTTGGCATAGGTTGGGAGGCGATTATGCAGACGGTATGTACGAAATACCCTACGTAGTGGGTTGGTAGGGTTGTTTACCGCAATTTTAACACATCTGCCTGTGCTCCCTTTTCCAAATTATTTTTGTCTCAAATAAATGTACGATTTCACGCCTATGATTTTACCTTGTCGATGTGGGGCTCTGCGGTCGTCAATTTTAAGTCAGAGATACGTCCTACAAATACATCAGGCGAGGTGGGTATGTGATGTCATATATATGCGATGTGATCACTATTGATCGCGAGGGTGATTTTACTTCGTGAGGTAAAGGGTACTGTGTTTCGTAGAGGTCGTCTCAGGAGGGCATGCGATGGGTCGGCAGTGTGGTTTATCGCAATTTTATCAGGCCTGCCTGTGCTTCCTTTTCAAATTATTATTGTCTCAAATGTACGATTTCACGTCCATGATTTTTACCGTGCCGCTGTGGGGCTCTGAGGTCGCCAATTCTAAGACAGAGATAAATCTTACAAATACAGCAGTTGAGGTGGGCATGCAACGCCACATATATGCGATGTCACTACTATTGAACGCGAGGGTGACTTTACTTCGTCAGGCATATGCTACTGCGTTTCGTAAAGGTTGTCTCACGTGGACATGCGATGTCACCACTATTGAACGCGAGGGTGACTTTACTTCGTTAGGCACATTCCACTGCGTTTGGAATGGTAGAGGTTGTCAGGCAATCATGTAAGCGGATGGAGGCACGAAATACCCTGCGTAAGAGGTTGGTAGCGTGGTTTACCGCAGTGTTAACATCCCTGTCTGTACTTACTTTTCACATTATTGTAGACTATATTATAAAAAATGAAAATACACTCCAGCTGTGAGATCGAAGATTTCGTCGAAACTCATCTTTGCAAGCTGTGTGTGATACTCCGATCGCGCGTATTGCGAGTTCCCCACTGTCGTCGAAGATATTGTAGTCCTGTAGATGTCGCGTCCATGTCTGGTGCTCTTGTTAGTGGTATTCATGAAAACATGCCCTAACATGTAGTAGATGATCGCTGAGTGGTGTTCCTTTCCTTTACATCAAACCAGGTAGTATATGCCAACGCAACCGCTTGCTTGAAAAACGACAAAGAAATTCCTCACACACCTGACACAGAGAAGACGCGCCCGAAGATTTCTCAGTATACCGACGGTCAGGAACAGGTTATCGAGCAGCGCACTTGATTTTTGCAACCGCTCCTCACTCCACCTAAGACACTACGGGCATGCGTTGGACCCAGCTCGCTGATGCCCAAATAAAATTTCAAAGGAGGTGATGTGGTGGGCGAATGCTATAATGATTTGCGCTGCTTCGATTACCCTGCCTCTCGTTCTGTTTGTTCTTGCGTTCTTGATGAACCTGTCATTTGGCAACGAGCAGTTGTGACGCATTTTTAGGTTTGTGTAAAGACTTCATGTGGACTATGTGATGTTTCTGACTCGAAGGGACCTCAATTTGGAACCCACGGTATATGGGTTCCATCTTTTGACTGGCGTTGGTATGCGGACGTATATATGGTTTTAGTGTGTCGTGTGTCCGCGTGGTTTTTGTTTCACGTATGTTTTGGTTGGTATTCTAGACTTGGTTATCGTATTGTTTCAAAGTGGTGCTTTCCACGTTTTTGATGCTACACGTATATGTTTTGGTATATGTTCTAGACTTTGTTATCGTGTTGTTTCGGAGCGGTATTTTCGAATACATGTTATTTTGTAACCACGTAGTTTTTGCTACACGTGTACGTTTTGGTTGATGTTCTAGGTTTCGTTATCGTATTGTATCGAGGTGGTGTTTTCGAATACATATTATTTTGTTTTGTTTGTTTTGCAACCACGTGGTTTTTCCTGCACATACTTTTTGTTTGATGTTCTAGACTTCATTATCGTATTTAATCAAAATCTTGGTTTCGAATATTTATTGGTGTACAATGGTTGGGGGGGGGGGGGGGGGGAGGGGGGGGGGCTGTTTTATATCTTTAAAACGTATTTTTGTACGCCGAGAAAACTGCTTCGGGGGGCCTAAAACGAAGTTGCGAGGGACGTTTGGGAATTTCAACGTTCCCCCTCGCGGCTTTTGTCAAGTATGGTTAAATGCATATTCATCCCTGAAGATAGATATGCAGTAACCAGCCTTGACAACTATGGGTTGTAGCGGTATCATAATACACTTATGATACCGTTACTCTTCATAGTTCGGCGATGTGTCTATTATTTATTTTGCCACACGGTGTGGGTTGAATCGAAATACGGAGTGAGGCTAGGGTTCAAGAAAAACGGGTGGGGGGGGGGGGGGTGGGGGGGAAGGGGGGGGGACAGGGGGGTGGGGAATTTGACAAGTAAGCGTTGGTATGTATGGGTAGTCTGCTTATTGAGTATCCCGTCATGTGGTGGGTGACATGTGATGAGTTGTAGGAGGTTTGGGGATGTTTCGGCGACTCCACTTGCAACTACAGTGTAGCTATCCGGGTCAACAGGGTGATGTTAGTCAGTCTGTGTACGGAAACTATGAAATTCGTGGAAGGTAATGTATCAGTTTATCAAGTCAAGTCTGTAAGTCCATTATCTGGTGAGGGAAGGGTGTGTGTGTGGGGGGGGGGGGGGCGGGGGAAGGGGGAAGGGGGTGAATTGCAGCAGCGGGATCTCCAGCACGTGGAAGTGTTCAATACTCTGGCGGATTTCGATGTGGGTCGTTTGAAGGAAAGTGCGAGATGCATTCAGGCGTGATTTGGACTCAGTAACGTTCGTTGTTTCCGTGGACACACCATGTTTTGGCAGGATTTTTTTCGTTGTTTATTTCCTGAAATATTTCGGTTGTAGGTAGTGTGTTTGATATTTACGTCATGAATGTATGTTTTGCGTTGGTATAGTTGAGAAACTTGGTTATAATTTACGCTCCTCAATCGACGTCGTCGAGAAGACAGATTGATCCATACGTAACAATGTTATTGGTGAAAACGTTCTTGTAATCCTCACATGTTTAATAAAGACGTTGTAACCTACGAACGTAGGTTGAACACTTCCATGCTTATATGCACCCTCTTTTCAACCCACAAATACCCAGTACTCGACATGCACAGTCCATACTCACTTCCACACTCATATGTACCCGCTTCCCAACCCACACACATCCAAATGTAGCGCCTCTTCCGAATAACTCGAATCAACATGCCCGCACACATTGTTTATTCAGGTACGACGTTGCATTACGCTCTCGGACTCTAATGTCTACGGCTATGCTTACCTGACTACGTTTCCACTTATCCACGAAAATCCCCCACCCCCCCCCCCCTTCCTCCTTTCCATAACTCTTATATCGATCTATTCCCCTAAACGGTGGTTGTTCATTCCTCTATGACACTTTGTAAAAATAACCGTTTGTTTGAGGGACAGGCGAAGTGGCCATTCCCATAACTCATGTATAACTTCTGCAAATCAATCGCTCATTCCTGAAAATCATGTAACGTACAAAGACGTACCCACTCATCACTCAGCAGTCTATCATGCCCGGGTGCTTGATCTTCCCTTTCGATACATTTTCAAACTCCTTCAGTGACCAACCACCAATACTTCTCACGTACAACCGGGTCATGCATTCTTTTAATAGTCGGCTTTATTGGTGAGTTTTTGAAAAATGTTTTGCGGAAATTGTGGAGTTTGTCCCTTAAACGTTCCTTGGCATAACCATGTCTAATCATGTCCGTCATCAACTTAGCAGCTGCCACTTGGAAGAAATGGATTTCCGAGCACCTAATTGCAAATCGACAAAGTTGGCAATGGAGGGTCGAATACAAACACTTTTTTGACAATCGTGTTTCAATGTGGGGGTATCTACGGTACTGCTTCAGTGTCTCCATGTGGTCCCGCTTATCATACATTCGAATTTGCGACACTCCAGGAGTACTTTGAAGAATTTCCATATCCAGGAAATGCACTGTTTGCCCTCTTTGTTCCTTGGTGATAGATACGGGGTTTGCAACCTGCTCACCCTCGTCATCCATGATGTGTTCTGGGTACATTCCACCCCTCCCCTCCTTCCCGCTTGATAATTTGTTCAAACGTAGGGCCTTTCCTACTTGGTAAGCCTGGTGCTGCCGTAAGTATGTCATCTATGAATCTCTTGGTGTTACTACCGTACTGTTCAATAAACTCTAAAGGGTAAAAAGGTTCAATGTTGTTTCTCGTATCGAGCAAATATCTATTCATCATAGTTTTAAGGAAATTGAGTTCATGCATGAACGCGAAATCGTTCGCTCAATCGGGTGCGGGTGCAGTGCCCATGAATATGCCCGATGATTGCTTATATATCGCTCCTCCAAATTGTACAAACCCTTCGCCTAGTACGAAGTTAATCCATTCACACAGTTTAGCTTGACCAACATTAAATTCCCTTTTGTTGTTGGTTGTTCTATTATTAGCATTTACAGGAGGGTTGAGAGACCAGTGTATTTTGTTGATCTTCGGTTCCTTTCCATCATGTTTGAACACATACCTAATGTACATCGATTTGGAACCGTCTTTTGCTTCTTGGTACGTGAATACCAAGTCCAGTAACTCGCCCATGATGCGTTTAAGACATTTGACCGGAATGTTAGTGTACATGGCTACAAAATCAAAATTTTCCAGGTGGAGAGGCAGTCCGTTTTTTGCCATCGCTGCTTTGTGGTCCAAATCTTTCATAACATCTACTATTTCAGCCCCACCTGAAGTAATCCAACACTTGTTTGCAACCAAACCAATACGAATACATTCTTCACGCCACGAAGCATCTAGTACTGGTCTGATGCCAACGAGTACTGCATTTACTATCTTAGCTACGCCTTCTGTGGTTGTGCCACAACACGATGTGATACCCCGGAAAGCAGGGATCGCTTTGTGTAATTTGGGCATAAGATATCTAACCGGTATCTGCGTAGAGTACTTTTCGACATACTTGTGTTTGTGTGGATTTTGAGGATCTTATATTTTGACCATGACCATCGGTATCGGTAAATGTTCCTTCAGCAAATGTGTAATTTGCCTCGTCGTGATTTTTTCTATGAGGTCTGGGAACAATTTACTCTTAACTCGTGTATATCCTGGACCACTCAACTCTGCTGTGGTTACTCTCGCATAACAGGCTTTGCACATGACGCTCAAGCAGTTTGCTGCTTTGTCCACTTTGGTGATAACGACACTTTTATGCGCCTGTTTGAATGCGTGTCTGGCTGCCGAAATGTCTATGTTGCCTGTTACTGGGCGTGTTTCAGCAGCATCTTCTGCGTATTCTAAACACCTACGTATTTCTTCAAATGGCGTGTTCCTCCAGTCTAAAGTATCCACGTAGTTGATTGCTAAGTTGCTGCAGATCTCGGCTACATGTTCCTCAATGGCCGTGACCAATTGCACATAAAATGGGGCTGTATGATTCTCCTCCGCATAATCTAATCTAAACCCGGCCTGCAATTTAAGTATGGCTTCAGCATCTTTTTGCTTAAGGCACTCTGCATCCGTTGTTAATACACAAAGGGAACCATCCTTAATACATACGACATACTTAGACTATCTAGAATTCCCGCAAATACACTGAAAGTTCTGGTTGATGTCGCGTGCTACGGCGCTGGCATTGAGGAAGAAAGAATCCAAGGTCTGGCCATACTTGAAACATGGAATTGTTTCCGTAATACTCTCCCCAAACCCAACGCATACAGGGGGTATCCTATTTAATGTATTTGGCCGCATCAGTAATCCGCGCAGGGGGACTACGTTGGCAATCTCACTAGTGAATCCCATAACGATTAACTTAGGTACTTTCACCGGTTGGACCGAAGGCGTCGGGAACGAGCTCAAGTAGCGTTTCCTGAGTACATTGAAAGCCTTTTGGACGTTACCGGGAATGCCGTGTTGTCCTATGTACTTGATCATACGGAGCAAGTTTCTGGGAGGCAAGTGCAAGATGTACGAATCCACCAAGTGTGGTCTATTATTAACAAGTCCGGCAAATTAACTAATCCTACGCTGCCAGTCTCTAGACAGAAGCACCCGCCCATTGTGCGTTATCTTAGTAATACGCGATTTGTGCCTAGAGCGTCTGACCCGTCTAATCCCAAAGCCATGTGTTGGTATCTGCGGGAGTTGTCGCTTGGCGATTTCCCTACGTGTATTGTATCCTTTTACGCGTGTGTGCAATCGGTTAATCCATGAGTTTTCTCTTTCTCGCCAATGGAGTGGTGTCCCGGAGTTCTCCACACCCTCTAAACACCGGGGAACTATTTCCAGGAGAACGACTACAAATTTGGTTTGATCCGCCTTGATTTCTCTACCTAGAGCGTCAGTTGTGGAAATATGTTCCTGGAATCTAACGTACGGGCTCTTGATCGTTCGTCCCACGTATGTTTTCCCGTTGTTCAAATGGACTATGGCGTGAATAGAGCGTGTCTCCTTGTCAGCGACTGGGCGTGTTCCACCAGGGCCGGGAACAACGCGCCATTTTTGAAATGTTTTCCCACTCTTTTGCTGGCAAAGTGCTCCTGGTGGCAAATCCCCCCTTTCCCCCTTACCCTTTGCCAACCAAGCATTCCGAATCCTCCAAATCTTTTTTAGCGCAGGATGGTTAGACATCACTGCCTGTCTAGTTCGTACAAATGCATTTCGCATTATCACCGAGGGAGATGCATCGTCCCATTTAAATGGTCGTGGGGGTCTACGTTTACCCCGTATCCGTGGCGTGATTGATCGGGGGTCTAAATGCCTGACTGCTTTTGGTTACACGTCTTGTTCCTGATGGTGTGTGGTCAGGTCTTCAGGTTTCCAAAGACCAGGTCGTCCAAGTGTAATCTGGTGTGTCGTAAAGTTCATGGTGTGGTAGATGAAAGCGGGGAGAGGCGGGGGGGGGGGGGGGGGGGGGGGGAGAGCTTATAATATGATTATAATTTTCATGTAATTGTAAGTTGATGGGGGTTAGGGGGCGCGGGGGGGGGGGGGGGGGGGGGATTTAATTGGCGTGGGGTTACTCAATGTCACAGCAGTGTATTGGTATACTTATCTGTTTCATCGCTTCTGTTTCATCGTCGGGAGGAGGGTGGGGGGGGGGGGTTAAAACAGTTCATCGCGAGGGTATTTTTCATGTGTGTAAACCTGTGGCAAATTATGTTTAATGAGTCGGGCAGCGGGGGAGGGTAAACCTGTAATTTGAGAAGAGGGAGGGGGGGGGCATACTTTTCTTGAGTGTATTTCTATATAACCGTACGTTGATGAGGGTTAGGGAGGGGGGGCGGGGGGGGGTAATTAAATTAGCGTGGGGGTAAACAAGTTCGCAGTGTAATGACATACTTTTCTTGTTTCATCGTTTCTGTTTCATCGTTAGGGGGTTTGGGTGGGGGGGGGGGCAGAGGGGGGCGGGGGCGGGTTGCGGGTTCCAACAGTTTATCTCGAGGGTATACAAGGTCGCAGCGTTATAACATACTTTTCATATGTGTAAACCTGTGGCAAATCATGTAATAATCGATCAGGCAGCGAAGGGGGGTTCAGAATTTCATGCATAATTATGTTTAATCGGCTAGGCATGGAGGGAAGAAGGAGCGCGAGGGGGGGGGGAGGGGGGGGGGGGGGGGGGGGAATCCGGTGCGTTGTATTTTGTATATCTACCGGGGGGGGGGGAGTGTTGTAAGTTTGTGGCGGGGGTATACACGGCCGCAGTGTTATACTATACTTCTTATGGCAATACCCTACGTGTATGCGTGATACGCGCAATCGGAGTATTACACACAAACTTGCAAAGATAGGTTTCGAATAAAGCTTTGATCTCACGGCCGGAGTATTTTATATTACATGTGACCTCAAGCTCTTGAAAACCTCCCCCTCCCCCCTCCCCCTTCCCGACACCCCCCCACCCCTCCCGAACCCTCCCCGCCTCCCGAACCCCCCCACCCCCTCCTTTATTTTTTGTTCTCTCTTTTCCCCCGCTCCCTCTTGCTCAAACGCCCTAATAAACATCAAAATCTGCCAAGGTAATAAACACCTCATTATCTTTCCAGAGCCATCCATGCCACTCCCCCCGCCCAACGCCCCCACTTTCTCTATCACCCGAAATACCCCCTAGGCCTAGTACCACGCGTATAGAAAACCCCTACATCGATGCGACATGATTCCCCCCCCCCTCCCCCCCCTCCCCGCCAACGTCCTACTCCGACACCCCCTCACCGGTTATTTGACTTACAGTATTCACTTGATAAACTGATCCATTTATTTCAACGGCTGTAATATTTCGTCCCCCTCAAAAACGTGTTTTATAGTTTCCGCACACAGGCTGACTAACGTCACCGTGTTGACCCTGATAGCTACAGTGTAGTTGTAAGGGGAGTCGCAGATCTATATCCTTAATGAGGACACATAACCCGTAATACGCGCGATTGGAGTACGTATCACACACAGCTTGCATAGATGAGTTTCGACAAATCTTCGATCTCACAGCTGGAGTGTCTAAACATTTTGGTGATATATTCACAGCAAGGAGGCAGCGCTTACCACGAAAATTTAAAAAGGATGCGGTAGGCGTCGTGCTCAGCTTTCGACATTGGTCGTTGGTTGAGCGTTCACGAACATTGTTTGACGTCTCGATACACACGACCATTCTTTTTTTACCATTCTCGGCCAATGAAACGGTGTCACATAAAGGCCTTTGTTTTCAATCGGTGGAGGTGTAGCACCCTACCATATATACTGCTTCCTACTGGTGCAACAACATAATAGTTTATCCAAACGCCCCACTCACAATCGAAATCGGCGTGAGTAATAAACACCTATACGCAGTTGATATCACGTCACAATCTTTGTGATCATCCATGACGTAGTTTTCAATTCTTTTCCCCCACCCCCCCACCCCCTCCAACGCTCCCTCTTTTCCAACCACCCGCACGATCGCCTAGACCTAGCACCACGCGTATAACAAGCCGCTACGTATCTTTGATCTCACAGCCGAAGTGTATTTGAATATTATTTGTGACCTAAAACTCCTAAAAAATCTCCCCCCCCCCCCCCCCACACGCCCCCACACGCCCCCCCACGCCCCCCCCCCTCTCGCTCTCCCTTACTCAAACGCCCCACCAAATATCGAAATCCGCCAGATTATTAAACACTTCACGCACAGGATGTCACCTCATTATCTTCCGAGAGCCATCCATGCCGCTGTTTCCCCCTCCCCCCCCGCCTCGAACGCCCCTTTCTTCCCCATCACCCGCACCATCCCCCCCCCCCCCCCCCCCCCCCAATAATAAACTGGTGCCGAAACCGTCAGATTTATCCCCTTGAAAGGATTTATAGCTTACATGCACAAATTGCCGCCTTCCCCCCCCCCCCCCCCCCCCCCTCCAAACCCGCTCGCTTTTGATCAAAACCAGGCCCCCACGTCCTTCAAAACTCCGCCCCACCCCCCTCACCGGTTATTCGACTTACAAGATTCACTTGATAAAAGGATACATTTCCTATCACAGCTGTCAGATTTTGTCCCCCTCAGAAACGGGTTTTATAGTTTCCGCGCACAGACTGACTAAAATCATCCTGTTGACCCTGACAGCTACACTGTAGTTGTAGGGGGAGTCGCCGACCTATATCTTTAATGAGGACACACAACTCGTAATGCGCGCGATCGGGGTATCACACACAGCTTGCAAAGATGAGTTTCGACGAAATCTTCGATCCCACAGCTGCAGTGTATTTTCATTTTTTATAATAATAATCTTTGCGGAGTTGTAGATATATATATTTTCACTCAAAGACCGTTAATAAAGCCATCTATCTGTTTCTGGATCCGATATTACACATTTTCGTGTCACAAAACCGGTTTGACAATATTTTACAGCATACACTGGTGACTGCTCCGGCTTCTTTTTTGAGATGTCGTTTTCGGGTCAGGCCTACATCAGAAAATAGGGGTCCATCGTCGGTTATCCGAGAAAGGGCGTCCAATTTCGTTGAGATGAAGTCCCGACCCGATAACGGCATCCTGGTTCGGTTTTACACATCTCATGGCAGGAAACAAGCTTGGCAACAACTCTAAAGTTGCTAGTAGTCCCGTAGGAATACAAGAGCTAATACGCACGCATCAGAAACATACGTCTGTCAGCGGAGCAGGCAAAACGTTTTTTTTGGCGTACTCGTGCTGCCGCTGCTGTGTTTTATCAACCGTTGTGATGAACCTTGAACCTCACTACGAGCCGATGGGATCGGATAGCGATGGTAACGACTACGAGAAGAGCTTTACCGCTCTTCTCGCAGTCGTGATTGCAGAGTTAGCCGAACACGTGACGTACATTAGAGTCGTTCTACGGTAGTCCCCCCACATCTTCGTAAACAAAATCGCCGGTTTCGAAACCAGCTCCGGGTTGTATCTCCCGAAATATGGTGTCCCTCGACCCCCCGATGCCATCGATCGATAGGACTTTGCAGACAAGATGTGGATGCCTTGTTTTCAATTGCATCTTTCCTTGTGTCGAGCAGCCATGAAATGTTCGGTAAAGAAAATAGCTGGTTTTGGGGGGGACTATCGTAGTCATTGCTACTACTATTACTACTACTACTACTACTACTACTACTACTACTACTACTACTACTACTACCACTACTACTCCTGCTACTACTACTCGTGCATTTGTCGGTGGTGGGGACAGCCGCCGTCTGCGACACGTCGTTGCTGATGTACGAGGTCGACGGGAGCAAGGGGGCAGACAGAACACCCTCATCACGTGGAGCACACACAGCGTGTTTTCCCTTTCGCTAATTACAACGCTTCATCTGCGTGGGTACGTAGTCGAGCGATCGCATTGTTGACTACGTTTCGCTACAAGTTTGCTACAAAAACAATCTGTAGATTCGGGTTTCATCATGTTAGGGGCTCGTCTATCGGATGTTGCCTGTCTTATTCTTCAACTCGAAAGCCCACCTGATGTTCCGATTCGAAAGCGCTAATATTGGAGATGGCCTCTAGATAGATTTTTTCCCCTTCCATGGAAGAAAGTGGTGAATAGCTTTGAAAAGTGTAAATATTACATATGTCACCACCCCTTCCGTATATAACACCTGGTATATAATACTCTTTTACGCTCGACCCCGCTGGCGATTTCGAACAAGTGCAATTTCATCATGTTAGGGGCTCGTCTATCGGATGTTGCCTGTCTTATTCTTCAACTCGAAAGCCCACCTGATGTTCCGATTCGAAAGCGCTAATATTGGAGATGGCCTCTAGATAGATTTTTTCCCCTTCCATGGAAGAAAGTGGTGAATAACTTTGAAAAGTGTAAATATTACATATGTCACCACCCCTTCCGTATATAACACCTGGTATATATTACTCTTTTACGCTCGACCCCGCTGGCGATTTCGAACAAGTGCAAGCCAAGGATGCTACTTTCTGCGCCCTGGCATTAATCAGTAGTATTTTTGAACTTTATTGCCCCTTACACCTGATCTATACACATTTCGATATTGATGGCAGCCCAATTCTCCACGTCTGTACTACTATATACCAGGTAATCTGGAAGCACGTGCGTGTAAACGTAGCGGTTAAGCGCAAACATGAGTGGTCGCACCCGTTGATGGTTGTATCGGCAAAAGCACACTTTTAGTCACATAGGGCGGACCCGAGTAGCGGTAAAATTTACCAGTGGTCTTTCATATGCTGGTACGGCACTACGTTAACCCTATGTGATCCATACTGCACTTGTCGTTCTGGTCGCGATCAACGACGGAATCGTATTACCCAGGTAAAATCTTTTTCGGAGTATAAGCACACCACGACTTCGGACTGGCCCCTCGCGCCAATGGTGAAAGCGCCATTCTTTGGAACTGAGAAATCAGCGGGCTTAGATATCATTACTAAGCGCATCCAATATACCGTAAACGGTGGGAGGTGGTCGTACCATAGGTAGAGGGGGAGTTGTTGTATTATGTTCGTTGATCCATACGAAACGTACGGGGCTTACCCATTGCACAATCGGCCGAGCGGGGATAGGTTAGCTGCAGGTATATATAGTTTATATATGGCATTAATTTTATATGATCAGGGCTCCATGTCGAGCCTCAACGCGGAGAGAAAAAGACTCACTCGACAGCCGGGCTGTGAGCTCTGTCCTTTGCGACAGCCGCAGGTAGTTCTTCTGAGTGTTTTTGTGCGTACGTGTACGCGCTTGTGCATGTACCACGTGTATTTGTTCAGTACGTGTCACGAAGCAATACCATCCGGGAAAAACTCACACCGTGGTGGTTTTCATTCTCGAGTCTCCATTACCGGACAGAGACTTGACGGGGATCTGGACCCTCCTTCGTCGTCGCGTCTCCAATGTCTTTTTTTCGCAATCGAACCGCATATAGCTCCCCTGGCGAGAGCGTTCAAGCAAAGGCGGCATAATGACGCCAAAGGCACACGACCTGAGGACAGGGGAGCAGCGGATCGTATTGGGAATGAGAAGGAAAGCGAAATACTTCCTCACATTCTCAAGTACCCGGGGATATATATGACAGTTTACATTCTCTACTATGCTTGCTTCTTGCGCATCTTCGTGCGTTTGTTCGGTAGTGACTTGCTGGCATATATGTTCATAAGGTGTGTGACTGCTTGTAGCCTCACGACCAATTGTATTGACGTTTATGCATGTACGCTTGAAACTACTCTAGTATTGCTTGCGGTTCGAGTGTTTATAATCTACCACGATCACCTGCTAGATGGTGTCATGTTCGCTCGTCATTCGTGCTCGCAAAGGGTGTACGTGTGTTCCTTATCATACAACGGCCTGCCGCACGACCAAACGTTTCAACGTATTTGCTGCTCTGAACGCCGATCGGGTGTGGATGTAAGTATACAACCGCGGTGCAAACTCTGATTGTTCGTGCCCTGTCAGCTCGTCGTTCGTTGCTCGCATGTTCATCCCCCGCTTGGCCGTTTCTCGCTCACAAATGATTGATTGCCGGGTAACCTTACACGTTTGCTATTCGCTCGTGGATCCACCTCGTTTCGCATCATCGCTCGGTGCTGTAAGTACGTGTTGTTGGTTTTTTCGAGGATGTGTGATACCCTGGCATGGTTGTTTAAGAGGCTGTGCCGTCGACGTTAGTCGAGGTGATGGCACGGTGCGAGAGGATAGCCTGGAAGACGAGGTGCTTCCGAGATGTAGAGAAGGTGTTGAGTAGTACAACGGTGGCGCTTAATTTCGCCAATACACACAAATATAAACCGCAGAGTTGCAGGAGCCCAGACGACGGCTTCTTCCCAGAGATGACCAGGACAGCGCTATGATCCGAAATGATCTACAAGAGAGGGCCACACGAGAGAGTGAAATACCTGGAATTCAAGCAGAGAATCCTACGGATGTAATTCCTCCGCACACATACGTACGTTACACTCGAGCCGACACATATGAGATCTACGATACCCAAGAAAGGTGATACTGAACATTTACTCATAATAGCTATGTGCTAACATTTCCATAACACTCCCCCTCGACGGAAGTTGCTTTAACTCGTACTAAACGTTTGATGATTAATTCAAGCAAGTATTTTCGTTTCATGCGTTTCAACCACTAAAGTACCACGTGATGCTTCAGTCCTATACGTGCAACTATACATTCATACTCTTACTAAAGAGTACCTGCTACTGCACAAAACCGACTACCATGACTTCCAATCCTACATGGCTCGTTCAGCCAGTTATGGTTCGAGGACAAATATCTATCACAGCAAGAGCAAGTTGATTCGCACAAACAGAACAGATTCAAAACAAGCACACAAACATATAACACGAATAATTGGACTGGTTGTTGATGAAGTCGTTCGCGTTGAAGTTGTTGATGATGTCCAGCAGGTTCCTAAAGCGATGGTTGTTCACGTGCTTTGTGCCAATGTCGGCAAGGTTGATGTCAGTCGGGATGTATTGGATGGAGATCCTTCCCTCCGACACGAGCTCTCGGATGAAGAAGAAACGCAGCGTGATGTGGTTCATCCTTGAGCTGAAGGAGCGGTTTGCCAGCGCGTGCAGCGTCGCTGTGTTGTCGCAGAACAACGGCACGTTTGCAAAGGCCTTGCCGAACCCTAGCTCAGTCAGGATGTTCCAGCAGGACACTGCTTCCTTCATCGCCAAAGCAGACGCGACCAGCTCCACCTCCATGGTCGACATGGCAGTCAGACTTTGTAGCGCCGACTTGAAACCAATCGGCGCATCGCACAACATCGACAAGTAGCATGAGGTGGACGTTCCGTTGTCCTGGTTGTTGGCCCAGTTGGAGTCCGAAAAGACTGCAAGCTTGAAGCCTCCCCTCTTGTGCGCAATGCTGAAGTCGGTTGTCCCCGCGAGGTAGCGAAGAGTGTGTTTCGCCGCCACCATGTGGATCTTGCTGGGATTCGCCATCGGGCGAGCCAGTTGACCAACGGCATACATGTAATCGTACCTTAACACTTGGGAAATATACATCGGGCTCCCACGATGCCCTAGTGGCGCTTCTTTTCCTCCTCGTCCAGCAGAGTCTCATCAGGCTGTTTGTTGGAGAGTTCGGGACCGTACCCCGGCGTGTTGGTCGGCTTGCATTCCGACATTCAAAAACTCTCTAGGATGGGCTTGGCGTAAGCCTATTGAGAGACCGTGAGAATGCCACGCTCAAGGTCTTCCTTTATCTCCATGCCCAAGGCAAGCGACACCGCTCCCATGCCAGGAATCTTGAAACGCTGCTTCAACGTCTCTTTCACCATCGCCATGGCGTCACAGTTGTTGCTAAACCAAAAGGATATCGTCCACGTAGAGGGTCAAGTTGATCCGAACACCGTCGTGATCGTACAAGTAGAAGCGGAACCAACCCGATCTCGACAAGGGCGGGATGAATGGTGTTCAACCAGTTCCCGGGGCTTTGTGCCCGCCCGTAGAGGCTCTTCTATAGCTGCATCACTAGCTCACCTCCATCCTTGTCCTTGACCTCGAAGCCAGGCGGCTGCTCGACGAACACCAACTCACGGATATGCGCGTGCAGGAAGGCAGTTAAAACGTCCATCTGGTGTAGAAGCAGGCCGAAGTGCACGACTATGCAACATATTATCTGCACGCTCTGAATCATGCACACCAGGGCTTAGATGATGGCATAGTCAAGACCAGGAGCTTAGTTCCAACCTTGTGTCACTACACAAGCGTTGCAAAATCGTCCGCCTTGCGTTTGAACACCCATTTCGAATTGATTCGCTTCCGTCAAGCGGGAACGGCAGAGCGCGGAACAAACTTGTAAACATCACGATCATCGACACTCGCAGTCTCGCGTTCTGCTGGTTCGTTCCACTGGGCGGCGTCGGGCGTGGCCCGCGCTTCCTTAATTTCCGTTGAACATTCGATTACTTTGTTCCCACAGCGTACGCATATTCCGTTAAGACGAATGTACCGTCCCTGTGGACGACGTCGGGAAACTCCCCCTACACGGTAAACACGTAGGAGATGCGACGAAGCTCACCGATGGTCTTTGCAGTGGGTACGCTCGACGCATACCTGGTGGTGGCAGGCATCGACGTGGAACCTCCTCCACCACGAGTACCACGTACACGTGCCGACACGCTGCCACGTCCACCGCGCTGCGGTATGCCTCCCCGCGCAGATTCACCACCCGAAGCAAACCTGGTCACTGCAGGGATGGCGGGGAACCTCGTCCACAACGAGACGAACCGCGTACACGCACAGATTCACCCTGCGGCGCAGTACCAGACGGAGCAAAACCAGCAGGCGATGAACCAAGCGGCGGCGTCGGACCAGGTGAAGATCCACGAGAAAATTATGGTGGACCAGCACCGGGGGACTGACTCCCCCCGGCTGGGCAAGGCTATCTTCTTCATACGTACCACCAGACGTCCCAGGGGCATCGTTGGCAGGAGTAGATTCAGCAAGTGCAATTCCGAGATCACAGTTGGGTGTCTCACAACTTTGTTCGACACGCTCATTCACAGACAGATCCCCCACGGCATCCCCAACGGCACGCTTAGGAGAGAATGGATCAGCCGAGTGGTTGGAGGTGTAGTTTCGCACGTCTCTTAGCACGTCGTCTTGGTCGTCGTACGTGAACTCCCCGTCGTCAAAACCACGCGTGTCCAACAAGGGCGCGACAGGAGGCGTCTCAATGAAGATAACATTTTTACTCGCCCGCACACGTCGCGTGTTATAGCTGTAGATCCCGTAGGACTTGTTTTTCGCCGGCCTTCTCACACACGATGCTCCAGCTTAGTGGTGTGGACCTCTTCGTGCACGAACGCCCTGGACCCGATCACCCGGAGATGGCCGAGATAGGCATCCTTGCCGTCAAGCGCCTTGTACGGCGTTCTGTTCTACAAGGCTGCGGGAGGAGTCCGGTTGCTCAGGTAGACGGCCGTCTACATCAGCTTCCCCGAAAGGAAGTTCGACAGTGTCGAGTCGGCGAGAAAACAGCGCACGATGTTCAAAAATTTCCGGCCCGCAGGCTCGTCCGCTCCGACCTGCTGAGGGGTAATCGGAGAGGCAAACTTTAGCTTGATGCCGACGTTATGACAGTGGTGACGGATTTCCGTGCTCGAGAATTCCGTGCCGCGGTCCCCGCGGAGAGTATGGATTCACTCGCTGGTAGGAATCACGGTCTCCTTCACGAACACCCCAAGGACGTCCACTGAGCAGGTCTTGTCCTTCATGAGCACCACTTCCTTCCACATGGTTTCCTGGTCAACGATTTTTACGGCGTATTTTGAACCCGCCCAGAGATTTAGGCATGAAGGGCTGAGGGTGTCAACGGAAACGAGCTGGGGAGGACGTACAATATCGTAGATGGCCGGCTTGGGGTGAGGTTGTTGTGCACTATTCCTGAGTGGGCAGGTACTACAGTTCTTAAGGTCGCCGGTGTAGTCGACACCACTAGCCGGCTCCTTCCTCCGGACGTCCAAGCTCTTGTGATTTATGTGTCCCATGCGCTTGTGCCACAGCTCGTGGGAGTCCGATGTCAAGGCAAGGCCGTCAGGAGCCCGTCCGAGGACCATCTGTCCCCCAGCGGCACCCCCTAGATTCACCTCGATGGAGCAAATGAGCGTTCCGGTCGCGTCGGTCACCCCATAGTTTTGCATCGGGAACCTCACGTCTCCCGACTCTAATCTGAGGTTGACTGGATGATACAACGTTGCCACTTTGTTCTGCATCGCCGCGGTCACGGAGAAGAAGCTGGTGCCCAAGTCCGGCACCAAAACGACGCGTAAGGAGACGCGCCGGTCATTTCCGTTGTCATTTGTGACGGCGCCAAAGGTAGTCCCCGTTGTTACGCCGTTGAGGAGAGGATGGCCGGCGATGACGATCGTGTGAGGGACCTGAATGTCTTCGACGTCGCACATGTGGGCCTGCACTCCTGGTGTAAGCGCAGGATCTAGGTAGTTGTTGGTCGCTCCCCTGTCCACAACCATCCGGATGCACGACCCATCTGAGCAAAAACGAGCAAACGACATCGCCGCAGGAGTCGCCATTAACGCACCAAAAATCCCTGAAGGAAAGCGGTGGTCCCGTGCAGGCGATTCTGGGGAGATATATAAAGGTACCGCCGGAATGGCGGCAGACGCCGCCGGAGGCGTCTGGAAAAAGGGATAAGACGAAGTTGTCGCAGCCGGTGGAACGCGTTGGGCGCTGAAGGAGAAGCCGAACAAGTCGGCTCAGCGGGAGCCTGCGGCACCGTCGCAGGAGTCGATTGCGCCAAGTATGCGCTCCCGATAATGGGCCGGTTGACCTGACCAGCGGAATGCAGCAGCGCCATGTTGGCAACGAAGCCTTGGAGTTCTTTCTGCTTGTTCGCGCGAGCTCCTGCTGTTTCAGACACTCAGCATAGCTGTGCGTGGTGGTGTTGTGGTAGGAGCAATATTTCGGCTGAGCACTCCCCCCACCACCGCCGCGCTTGTTCTTCCGCTATTTCTTTCCCGGCTTCGGACGGTTCTTCTGCTTTTGTTAGGGCCAGGGACGCTGGAAATGCCCGTACGCCTTGCATCGATGGCACTGGTCGAATGAGGGCGCCGCCATCGCGGCCCGCCGGCCCGGGGCCACGGGCGCCGATGCGTTGCGCGACTGCTGGTCCACGTAGAAAAGGTTGGCCGTCTCTTGGGGAGAGTCAACGGACGTAATTCGTCAAGATAATGCATGTCACGGATGAACTTGAACTCTGGGGTCTTCGTCAGGCCCGAAAGCATGATGTCTAGGTAGAACTCTTTGGAGACCTCCTCCCCCAGGCCCTGGAGACGAATATTGAGGTCCATTTATTTCGTGAAGAAATCGATAGGATCCCCGCCCGCCATGTGCCGAAGGCTTAAAAGCTCTCTGTGACACGCACGCCGAGCTTCTTGGGTTGAGCGTCGAAACACTAGTTGAGGGTCTTCCCGGCCGCCGTTTCATCCGCCGCCTCTTCGTGACTAAGAACGGTGACATGCGCAGACCCGGAGATGACAAAAAAGAGGATGGGGTACAGACGACCGTTTGCCTGGTCCCACTTGGCTCTATCTCCCTCGTCCAGTTCAGGTTCCGCAGGGCTGTCGGCCCGTCTAGGATGGGCTTAAGATCCAGCGCGAAGAGGTTTACTGCGTTCAGGAGTTTTGTCTTCCACGTACGCGAGAACCCTGGTGCCCCGAGATGGTCCTATCGGCGTCCAGCCTGCGGTGGAGCCCGGAGCTCGAAGATTCCGCCATTGCTGAAAGCCAGGTTAACACTAACTGGCGCGGTCCGGTTTTGGCACACGTACGACGCCCCGAGAGCCTGAAAAGGGTCGGTGCGCCTGAGAAGGATACGGTGCAATGCTACACAAGGGTAGGCTTAGTTCAGGTCGCAGCTCCGTAGCTCACGCCCCACGTCCGGCGTTAGCTATCCAGCGTCCGCACAGACCACTGCGCCGCGTCGAGTACATCTTATGAACAACCGCAGGTGGCGAAACTGCAGTATTGAGACGACGGTGTAGCCACCTTTAGTCTCTTCCTGGAGGTACACGGGTCAAATGCACTGCTGAGACTTGCTACGCGTCTTGCAGCGTAGACGATTGGCTCCTGCAAGGATGCAAACAGGTGTGGCCAGACCCTCAGCCTGCACACGTACCGATAAAAAAACCAGCACGAGGAAGATATCGTGGACACACCTACCTCGCGTATACCACAACCCGCAGGTATACCTCGCATATACTACAACGCGCAGGATAATTTACGTGAGCGGGTTACGTAGATGTAGCGGCAGCAGCAGGCGGCTACCAGCTGACAGTCGTTTTCTCAGCCAACACACGCTACCACCCCGGTAACCCGGTACATGGGAGATATCTTGGATAGACTACGCCTCGCGAGAGAACCACGCGCAGGCGATTTCGGTCGCCAGTTACAGACACATAGAACACCGAGAACGGTTCGCCGCGCGCAGAACAAACAACCTGCACAACCGTATTCGCCGACCGAAATCAACGCCTAGAAATTGTGCTCTCGAATGCTTTACACAAAGAGTAGCATAACGAATATGCAGCCGAGAGCTCAGGTGATCAGTCCGGGCCCAGTAAGAAAGCGGGTTGACTCAGTGTGGCCTCCAGCAGAAAAAACACCCTGGAAGTAGCTCCCGGTGGGAAAATGTCCAAAGACGTATAATTCCTAGAATTTCCCAAAAATATCCAATTCCTGGGGGACGGGTGTGCTCTCCACAGCACTCGGCGTCAGCAGTAGAGGCGCTGTCGCCGCAGGCCCCCACTCACGCACACAAGGCCTCGTAACCTGTCATTGAACATGTGTGATACCCTGGGACGGTTGTTTGAGAGGCTGTGCCGTCGACGTTAGTCGAGGTGATTGCACGGTGCGAGAGGATAGCCTGGAAGACGAAGTGCTTCCGAGATGTAGAGAAGATGTTGAACAGTACAACGGTGGCTCTTAATTTCGCCAATACACACAGTCATAAACCGCAGAGTTGCAGGAGTCCAGAAGACGGCTGCTTCCCAGAGATGGCCAAGACAGCTATGATCCGAAATGATCCACAAGAGAGGGCCACACGAGAGAGTGAAATACCTGGAATTCAAGCAGAGAATCCTATGGAAGTAATTCCTCCGCAAACATACGTACGTTACACTCAAATCGACACATATGAGATCAACGATACACAAGAGCAGTTCTACTGAACATCGAATTACAATATCTTTGTGCTAAAATTTATCTCTATAAAAGTATTTCCTTCCGTTCTGGGGCGAGTTCGCCCCAGGCCTAACTCCCTCATTGTGGACACATTCGCATATTAACATCACCCGGGCAAACGCTTCTCTAACGTAATGCTTCTAACGACAATATAACACATGTATCTGGCGGAACGGAATGTCTATGCTTGTTTTAAGCCCTTCAGCGGATCATAAATTGCCCTTGCTCCCACGCGCGGGCGCGACAAGCGTCGGAGCGTAGCCGTATGAACGGGGAACGTGAAAAAAGCACAAACGACCAGTGTAACAGAAATCAAACTAAAGCGAACCAAAGACAGATATAAACAGTTAATAAAGTAGTAGGATGAAAGGAAAACGGGAAAAAACAAACGCAAAGAGGAAGAAGAAAGACAAAACGGTCACCGCGGGAGTAGGAGGGGGAGACGTCGTTCTCGCATCGATACTCGCTGATGGATATCGTCTTATATGCCAATTTAATCCGGCACCGTAGGGTCGTTATACGTCAATCGGGGCGGGGTTAAACCGACGTCCAGGCACAGCGCGTGCAGATACTACAACCGAACCGTGAGCCACTCCATTGATTGCGCTGCAAGAGGTACGGTGCTACAGTATATTAGCCAATCTTGGTGGTTTGATGTCCACGCCAGGTGCTGCCCGTGTAGGTCAGCTGGGCGACATACACCTCTACGTATGTCGTTGGGTGTGTTTGTGGTAGTTGTGGGGGAATGTATTGTGCTGTGTTTGTGTTTGTTGTGGATGTGTCGTGGCTCCACCTGTTTTTAGGTGGAAACTGCTGTGTGTGCCCCTTGCACGTATCCGGGCATGACCTATTTCGACAACATCGTAATAGGCCTCATGTTTTCCTCAACGGCTGGCCGCCACCCGTTACGGGCTAGAGAAACCAACGGGGACAGAACCGCTTTGCTTTTTTTTTTTAGGTCTTTAAACTGATTGCACTGCACGTCGACATCATGGCGAGGTGGTGGTCTGGGGAACTTTGGCCATCCTCTGAAGAAAAACACAGAACCAAGGGAATGGACGGAGGAAGCATATAAAATAATGTTCAATTATCACGGTTGGTTGGCGTTTTTCAGGTTTTGTGCCTACATGTTAACGGGAACTCTTTTGTGTGGGAATTGTGGAAAAACGGTACGGGTGTCGCTAGGGCCAATGCGTCTTGCGGTTGCGTCGTCAAGATGGAATCGCAGGACTTTGCGGCGACCGCAGTGATTATTGTTTAATCCGCTACCCCCGCCATGTATGTGCCTCTTTAATCATGTAGATGTGTATATCTTATGTGAAAGCGTTACCGAAATAGATTGGCTATCAGCAGCACGCCCAAACACCTGATGTGGGTGAGCGTATAGTCGAAGTGAGTAAGTGAGTGTTAATGTTCCAGCGTTTACGGCGGTGGGCATGATTTTGGTATGTTGGTAAACTCGAACTTGCCCTGCCGTTGTTGCAATTTTGATATTATTTTTGGCAGGGATTCATAGGCAGAAGTATAGTAAAGGTTAGTGCTGTCGGCTTCATGACGTGCTGACTAAGACCAGCAGGTATTCGAGATGCCGTGGAAGGAGCGTGAAAGGCGAGCCGAATTCTAACCTTCTTGGAGCGTACACGGCCCAGGACTGCGACCCAATGTACAATATAAGATTATATACACACTCCACGAGGGTGCGGAACTACGGAATACTGGGTACTATGTCTACTCTCCAAATGACCACTTGCCTAACTATGGCGAGTGTGTAAATTGCCACATGCCCACTCTGCAGAGATAGCCTGTCTCGTCCCTCCCTCACTAGGGGTGCCGCATTAGGTTCTGCATTCATAACTTGATGAACTTAATATCTCACTCCAAACATGACTTGGGAGACATTCGCTCGCGCAACACGAGTAACCATTTTCTGCGCTAGTCCTGGAAAAATACTCTTCAATTATTGTCATACTCATCGATAGGTTCGTGCATGAGAACCTCCATCAGTCAGGAACACTACATGGCCCAAAATCCGCAGCTCTTGCCGCGGGATGGCTCCTAACATTTGCCGGGCTCCGAAGCTGGTGCAGCGACGGGGAGCGGAAACAACTGAGAAACGACTGGGTAGAAAGCGCACACTGTTGCCGCCCCTTGACTGAGATTCCCGTTAATTGTGTTCGTGCATACGTGGCGTGCCTGGGAGGGTGTTGCGGTGACGGGGCGCCGAGGAAGGCCGACGGATCGGCAAATGACCGGGATGCCCAGCACCGACGCTTGACTTCGTCAGGCTGGGAGTGTTTTCAGCTGGGGGCCGACGGAAAGAGACGAGAGGTCTGTCATGTTGAAGGCGCAAATAATGTTTCCGGGGGAAGACCGCGGTGCTTGCTGCATCAAAGAGTTATCTGTCGAGCAGGAGGAGCGTTGCAGCACGTGAAGGCCAGGACATCTGCGATGTGCCGTCATTGTCTTGATTTATTACACGCGGGGCGTCTATATGCCTGACCGGGGATCAATATGCCGTCAATGCCTCTTCGTATCAATTCGGATGTTTTGTGAGTTATCACGGCAAAGGAATTCCTCTCTACAGGCGTTGAAACGCCTATTGGCCAAACGTAACAACCATGTTTTGTCTAGCAGGCGCGAACCGAACAGACTAAAATCTCGACTTGTTGAAAAAACATGCCAAGTGCCCGTGGATGTGTCCCGATCACGTGCCCACCTATTGTTCGCACGTATCTCCCACAATTGTCACTTGGCTTCAGGCTAATCGAGCACATTGCGCTTCATGAACCAGTGAGGATTGCTGTCTGTGGAATAGTTGAAACCCATTTTTTCTTCAAGCAAACTCGAGACAGCTAAGTACGATAAGTCTCGAGAGTAGAGACTCTAGCCCGAAAGCGCGATGGTTCAGTAACACAGCACCTTACATCGCTCCCTGTGAGCCCTACCAGTGGGTACTGACCCTAACCTTTAAGTGGCAGAGTCCCGATCTACGTTGCGCGCGGAGCAAGGTATCGTGCGCGGAGAACTCCGAGTTCCAAAATCAGCAGCCGAACCGTACAGCTGCCCGGTAATTCTCTAGCCGAATCGTTTAGGGATGAGGTAGGGCCCACACCACCTCGAACTGTCAGACATAAATACTGCAGGCCGTGATCAAATCATATATTGATTTGCTTTGAAAGCATTTACGTTAGCCTGGAATCAATAACATCAACAACCTCCAGGCGCTGAAGAAAATCGTCCGTCATGCCTGCCGAGAAGGACCCCCCAAAATCCTGGGAAACCCGGAGTGGCATATTGCTATATATACATATATATATGTGTGAACTTCCGCCGCCACCGTGCGCTTGTGGCATATTTGAGTGGGGATGTATTAGCCGCCCAGACAAAGAGAGCGCGATAATCTACAGCCACGTCGCGAACATTTAATTTGGCGTTATATAATCTAGCGTTCGGGAGTTTTTTTTTCAGGGTGAATTTTGAACAGTGACGCGGTGACACAGCAGTCGGGGGGATTTAAAATTTCTCGTCGTATCCAAGTCGTAGGTAATATACCCCAGGAAGGCATTGTAGCAGCGGGATATACAGCACGGCAACAAGGAGGTGTAGTTAAAAATTGTAGAACTACCCGAGCTGATCGAGTGTCAAATGACCTGACAGACAGGAAATATGGGCAAAGTGACGCCATAGAAGATGCTTCACGCGCCGATGTTGGAGCTCTTTATCCGCGGGTAGTGTAATGATGTGTGAGCACAACAGGTGATCATCGCTTGAGTTTGGGCTTGAGACGCGTCAGGGCGTGGTGCGGGTGCAGCACGCGGGGCCAAAGCGATCGAAGAAGTGCTTTGCCCACGGTGATGGCGGCCTGAGCCGAACGGCGCTGACCGTTTCTAACGACGCCTTCCTCTGATGTGACATTTTGGTTGGTTTTGGTTTAAACACGTACGATACCGCCAACGTGGGTTTGCATTTGGTGCAAATGAAACCCTTGATATGTTGTTGTTCAGTGTGAAGCTTCTTATCAACGCGGATGTTTTTCTGCGATAGGATGATACGTCTAAACAGAGCGGTGTCTTGGGCCAAAGACGAGTGTAGTAGCAACACAAAAAATCCACATACATACACCAAGAATGGTCTTCTTACGATCTATATTAAATAACCGGTATAATAAACTACTTTGATCGAACGTCTGCACGAGCGACGTGAGTTACACCACAACAAACAGTTTTAATGACTCATTGCGGTTTCCGAAACATCTAATAATTAGAGTGTTGCAAGAGAGACTTTCGAATCATCCATTCTTATCACTGCCGGAAACGAAGCTGCTGCCCAAGCTATATTTTTCTCTTGAGCACAGCATGCCGCCGGCGCCAGCGTCGCTGTACGTTCGATTAGACTGATGGGCGGTCAGATACACAGCGACAGCAAATATATTGCACGACATAATGCGTCAATATCTTATTATTGACAGGTGACGTTCCTGGACGCTTTGGTCCGTTACATTGCATGGTTAGAGTGGAAGCGTGCACGGACGCCCACATGACGACGTTACTTTACGTTGTACTCTCAAACGGTTTGCTTAACTATGCTTGCACCGTTTCGCCCCAATTGGCCGCCCTCAGCCCACTCCAAACCACAGCCTGAACCAGGCAGGAATCAGACCACACTGGCTGGTCGACTATCCACAGAAGGATTTTGATATTTCCTTGCCACAATTGTAATATGGGAATTGCACGGCCTCAAACATATCGTGCCTTAGGACTTGACGGCATCGTACAACGCAGCTAAACATGTTTTGTTCGCTTGATCACAGCCCTCGGTGCTGCCATCACCCTTGCTCGCTGAAGACACACTGAGGCAGGGCAATGGTTGAGCCACATCCACTGGAAGACAAAACATAAAGATCAAATCGGATTTCCCTGCCATATGCCAATATACGAATGTCCCAGGTAGTCAGGACTGGGGTGCTCTTGTGAGTACATACATTATCGCGTCTTAGAAATCAAACCTGACATCACACAACGCAGCAACAAATTATACATATTTTCCGTCTATGTACTATGACTGGCAACAGTAGAAGCATCTAGTCGGCTCCATGTGGACAGACACTGTCCGAAATTAGTGGTACAACCAACCATTTAATCTAGTCACATTGCGTGTATTATGCAAGTGTTTTAATCTTTCAGACCTAGTCGAATGTGCAGTACACCCGAGCGAGAAAAAAAAAATTACGACCTGCTGCCATCCAAGCCAAAGAACCGCGACTACAGCAGGTCAATGTGTAATACATAGCCAGAGAAGAAAAGTTATCATAGCCTAAACTATCTCTGGTCGTGGGCTCCCGCGCGTTTGACAAGCCTCTATATATATGCCTTATCGAGCGATGACCAATGTATTTAGTGCCGTTGCAATATCAACATTCACAGCATACTTCGTACAAACAGTTACTACAAAAATATAGTTCCGAATCGCGGTATCAACGTGAGGACACGCGCGAAAATGTGACTCCGAACCACCACCCCCGTTACATACCAGCCCCGACCCCACGACACTCGACATATTTTCTTGTCACACTATTCACAGGAACGTGATTTTATCGCTGGGATAATTGTGTAGACGTAGCTGAAGAAATTCAATCGAAGTGCGCAGGGATGGTGGCCGCGGTGTTTGGTTTGCGTTCTCAGTAGCTTAGAACACCATCATCACGTCTTCCACTTCCACAAGGGAGCCATCATCGTTGATGGAATGGATGATCGTGGGCACTTCCGTGTCGTTGATGTATACCGCCGGCGTTTCTTCTAAGTTGAACGCGTCATCTGCGGCCAAAGGATGAACGAGGGGGTGTTGGGGTTGTTTGCTTAGACGACGGACAGTCTGACGCAATATCAATTGCTTTTCTTCGACCGTCAGTACCATCGAAAGTGTTTCGTGTAGGATTCACCCGGACCGAAGTTTTCGATATCGCGGCTGATATATATATACAAATATTCACGGAAGAACAGTAACACGGCCTCTGCCCAACTATGTCGGCTTGCCTACGATGGTTGATGCGTCGATATTGTAATCGTGGTTGCTCATCAATGGTTTGGCTACACCAGGTTTAACCTTGGACTTTGTGCCGCACCATGTCCTGAACCTCGGCCACCACAGAGCTGGAGCAGCTTGACGACGCCATTTACCTATCGAAACTAGACTTAGACATCTAAAGTAAACACATGAACTGAGTGTAGCGATGATCCACATTGTGGAATGACTTATACGGTCGATGGCGGAGTAGATCCATGGTTTTACTTCGTTCTGGTGAGACTTACCGCGCTCAGAAGGCAGAGTGTACTCATCCACCTGGTGGCGAGAAATTGATGATACAACAAACGAGGACATAAAAAACGCGGGGAGCGGCGTGGGCGTTCGATTAGTGAGCGTTGAGGGCGCTGGAGGCCAAGTACGCGTGTGGCGTGACGAAGCGAAGCTATGGCATGCGAATGGTATGGGTGTAAGGCTTGACAGAGTCGACTTCTCACCGTTGCGGCATCTATACCAGATGTATTGCATGGGTACCAGTTATGTTCTGATTACTACCGAGTTAAAGCTGTGAACTATACCATGCACTTCAATAGCGGCAGGAAGGCCTGCGGAAACATACCGCGGCGTGGACTCGAGTACACTGCCGTTCTCTACCGTCTGCACATGTGCGAGCGCTACACTGTCAACACAGTTGAAGACACTCACCGCGGTTGGGTCGACGATGTAATCCAGGTCTTCGAGAAGGGCCGCGGTCATCTTCGACAGGTGCATGATCTGCGATACCCGGGGTCATAAATGACGAGGGTGACATGTTTATTCACATCTTTCATCAAGAATACATGTTAAACACAGAAGGGATGATAAAGCAGAACATCAACAAGGCCGTAGGACTTTCATGAAGAGTAATTGCTATTTCGCGAACCTATCATTCCACCGAATGATTCGTCACATTCAATCGCTACAAGTAGTATGGCTATCATTTATCACGCTATTTCTATTCTTGGGCGGCAACCCCGATGCAGATCCTAGCTGAGCCAAGGACTTGCGAAGGATTCGTAATCGACGATTTCAGGCTTTGTGTTGTGTCAACCCATGGAATTTTACTTACGGAGTCGACGTATCCAGTCATCAGTTCGTCGTCGAAGATTCCTTCGTCGATATGGCCGCAGCTCGTTCCTGTGAAAGAAAGCCCAAGCAATGTGATTCCAATGTCAGCAAAATATTCGGAATGCTTCCCCGAACTGTGTGTAGCAGCCAGTATGACTCCCATGTCGCGTGAAGTATTTGTATGATGTATAAATAGGGCCCATATCCCGAGTCGACGTTCTTGCTCTTTGAACAAGTCGCGCTACTGTCAACAATTTATAGGACGCTGAACTTCCCGGGCGTCCTTTGCGCGGCAGAGAGTGAAACCTCCACATGTAGATTATGTTACCGGCGGCGCATGAGCAAGCTCAATCGCAGTCTGTGGTGTGTGTCCTATCTGTCCACATGCACATTTCGCCGCTTACCAGATCCCCCGTCCAACTCGAGGATATCGGCATCCGAACCACCAAGATCGTAATAGACGCTCAACGCGGCGGGACACAACCAAGCAGGACTTCCGTCTGTGCTGCACGTCGAGCACTCCACAGCGAAGCCCGAAGAACTGAGTGGGGGCACAATATACAAAAACGATACGATGGACGGACAATCAACTCACGAGTTCAAAATGCATGATAGAACGGACAAGACGGATGGAGGCGTGTTGGTAGCCCTCCGAACCAATCGGCGTTGAAAAGTATGCACACTCAGCCAAGCAATTTAGGCTCCGTCTGCCGACGTTAATGGAGTTCCTTCGTAGGAAGTTCACGGAAGAATAAACAGACGGCCGATGAGTGTTGGATGCCGAGTCAACAATGTCAAATATATTTCATCGTGCACCTTTATGCGGCAGCAGATTCTAGGCTGTATGCGGCCAAGACTTGATATTTCATTCACCCCCACGACATTGCCGTCTCAACCCTGTTGGCGATTCTTCACATTTGTTGTATCAAATGTTAGGACAATGAATGGTGCCGCGAAACTGTGTATGGATCCCCACACGCCTCGAACATAGCAATGCCATTAATATGATACAATTTTTCCATGTTCGAGTAAGTATGATTTCCGTGGTTTATCAAGATATGCCTGCGAGGTCGATGTGTAGTTGTTAGATCTGCTGATGAGGACGAAATATTGTCTGTTTAAAGCTTTCACAAAAACTGCACTAATAGTGCTCATGTTGATTGCTACAGAAGTGTTCAACGTGAGACCTGCACACAGCAACAGACATAATATGCTTCACGGAGAAGAAGGGACGCAACCGTTTTGCATTCAAATTTCGAAACGAATGAAACCGCCCCTTTAAGACATGATGATGAACTCTGAACAGGTGTAAGCATTGGAGGTATGTCAATATTAACCCTACCGATCACGAACCCAGCGTACAAGGTATTGTACACCCGCCCACCGGAGGTGTGAAAACGTCCCGTGAAACCGGTCGGTATGACAATGCGTGGTGCAACGGTTTCATCACTGCCCAGTCAAGCGTCGGCCGAAGGCAATTTTTTGGTTCAGGTCACAATGTGAATTACTCACCTCAACTGCTAACAAAACCATTTATCGAACTCGTTTGTATGTACGGCTCAAGATGCTGTCAAGAGGTGGACTGGAGACAAAATCCCTCAGCAAATAATATCAGCATATTTATTTCTTGCTGTACCTTTGAGACGTACAGGTAAACTCTACACCTTTGTTGATGAGTTTGTTCACGTACCCAAGGCCGATGACGTGTCCCATTTCGTGCAGGATGACTCCTTCGAACGTGCCGTTGTCTTCCAAGTCATCAATGTCATCAATGTCGAACCTCATTGCCCCGGTCGCGCTGATGGTTGGGCATGAGGTCCAGTAAAGTGTCCTTCCAGCGGAGCCAAGAGTTCCTCCGGCGCCATCAATTTCCTCCAGCGTAGCACTAATTAGTATACGGCCAGCCGGGTAAACAGAATTTCCTCCGCAAGGCACATGGGTGATAACTTCCGCCCACCTGCAAAACAAACGGTCCCGTTTTTGGTTTCTCGAATTTAGCCAAGAGCACCTCACTAGCTCTAGACGTCCGTGAGGAATTTGAGCAAAGTATGAAAATAGTATATTGATGGGAGCCTTTGCAAACCAATCCAAACCCGTACATCTAATTCTTCACGATTTTTTCTTGCAACAGTGATCTGGTGCTGACGTGCCGCACGTGAAACGCTTTTCCGTTGTGCTGTGTACCGCGGCGTGCAAGGAACTCCGACGTTCCGAATTGCAAAGCAAAATAAGTACTATTACTAAATGGTACTGATTGTGACCAATGCCTCCGTAGGGGGGTCAATGTTGGGGCCTCCTGCTGCAGACACTCTACGTCACTCGAACGAGTGACCGCCTAGTTCTTGACCCAGGCCACGGTAGGGGGGTCCCATTTGGCGCCTTGAATTTCAGTGGCTAGGGGTCACTCGCGCGAGTAACCCCTTTGTTCTATTACGATCTTACGTTTTGTTCATGTTTTATATTGACAAAACCAATCCGCTGCAAAAGTAATCTAAGGTGTTCCAAAACAAGTGCCTAAACCATTTTCATCCGTGAGGTACAGAGCCACTCGTGCGAGTGGCTCAAACACACCAGTGAAAACGGGGGTACCCCCCCTACCGTAGCCTTGGTCTCTTTGGCGCTAAGATTTCGTGCTGCTTTCATTTCACTGTATGCGTATTGACTTGCAATGGAGAGGCAAGCCGTGCTTCGCCACAACACTGAGCCATCCCACAGTAGGGGTTGCACGTTGTGCGCCAAGGTCCGTGGGTTCGATTGCGTTTCTCATGGGAGGAACTGACGGTCAACGAAGTCATTTCACAAGTACATTTTGTTTTAGTACTAACGCATAGAAACTTGATCGGATTGTGGGACCGAATGCCTTCCAAGTCATTATGTCGGGTGAGATATTAAGTTCTTCTTGTGAGGAGTCCAGGGACGGATCTGATGATGCTGCAACCCTCCTGTGGGATGGCTCCAATGGGACAGAGTCACACGTGCGAGTGAATCAAGCTTGAAAAATTGCAAATATTCTCCATTAGCCGGTCATGTGCGTGAGACATAACTCATTGGACCGAGGTGGCCGAGAACCAAAAACGAAATGGGCAGCTTACGCTCGTTGGCAAGTGCAGGCCGTCTTTGATATTAGTTTGCCTGGAAACAATATTTACCTGTCTGCAGCAGTTTGGAAGACGGTCTGCCGAGCGTCCGTCCAAGTCCCAATGTAGTCGACCTCGATGTAGAACGAGTCCAAAGCTGTAAAAAAAAAACAAATAGTTCATGTGCACAGCGGTAGACCAATACTAGTCAGAATGTCGCTCCCTACCGAAGGCTGCGAGGAGAACATATATTTTATAGAAACGCACGTGAACCGACGCACCACGCAAGCAAACACCTTCCCGGGGCGCCGGATTCCCATGAGTACTTCATGCTTGTATAGTCGTGTTCTATTGGCGTTGCGCGTGGAATCCACCAACAAGGTCAACACTTCACACGCAGACTATCTATCTCTTTAGGATGTTCTCAACAAATAGCACATCTTGATTCAGCTCCTGTTAAGATGCGCAAGTGATGGTGGTGCTTACATGAGGTGTCGGTCTGGCAGGACATGCCTCCGTAGCCAGAAGCGCAGGAGCACACGTGCCCGCCACCTTCGTCAGCGGAGCACTCCCCCTCGTTCTCGCACGGGTTAGGCTCGCATTCTTCCGGGATGTCTGCGATGGTGAACAGGTCGATGAGGTTAATGCAAGAATCATCCCACGGTAGGGTTTGCCGTTGTTGGATTTACTGATAACGTACCTGTACGATTGAGCTTGTTAAGGGAGGAACTAGTGGGCAGTCATTGGTCAAGTAGAGTATTTCCTCGTTTGTGAGGACTAAGGCAAAGATGAACTTGGTCGGGTTGTGCGAACGAATGCCTTCGAAATCATGTAGTATCGGGTGAGATATTGAGCCCCTCATGTGAGGAGAGCTCAGTGACTGATGATGTACTCCTACAGTCATGAATCATTCTATTATACATTATATCCAATGTATTACTGGGTGAACAGATTTGGCCTGTGAGCATCTAAATACAAATTACCAACGACGTGCAGGGCTTGGGAATTTGGGAACGCCCATGAGATGTTTCGTTTTGACCGGGTACCCACTAAATGAGCGTCTATCATAAGAGAACACATATTTATGACCTCGGTGAAATCGGCTTGTTTGTGCCGTCTTGAGACGCGTAATATATAACGGACAAGATCGTGCCACCCGTCCACACTAAAACCTATACGATGCCTTTAGCAAATAGCGGCATCGAGAACGTACGGCTGTACTGGCCTGATCCGAGGGGAACTTAAAAATGGCACCTCTCCACGTCTTCGGCTCTCCTAGTAGTACTCATTTCAGTATGTTGCTTGGTCTTCCCAACACGGGGTGGCAACTTAAAACGATATGGGGCAGCGGTCAGCGATTGATGTTGTGATGGGTTCAAAGGTGGTCAGCGAAAGGCGCAAAACACCTGACCTTCCGAAGTACCTTGGTGTGCATATATATCTAACCTTCTGTGCAGTCGTCTGCGCAAGTTTCTTCCCCAGAAGCAGCGTCGCACTCCTTCGTAAACTTCTTGCAGAATATCTTGAGCGCTGTTTTGGCATCCCCGGTCAGTCCGCCCCACGCCACAACGCCGCACACGTCCGCGAGGCCGGTTTCGCACAGTGTGTCCCAAGTGTTCTCGCAGTCCGAGCAGGGGTACAGACGGCGGCGGTGGTGGTCTTGGTCCAACCCAGTTTCATCGGCTTCCAGATCCTCATCCGTTGCGAGCAGTTTTCCGGATACCATGTCCTCCGGTGTGGCCCGCAGTTTCCTCGAGGTAGAAAAGGCTTGATCTTCGCCCTCGACAGTGATGGATTGCAACTGTCCCAACGCGTTGAATGCATAAGCCGAGTAAATGCCCTTTTTCGTGAAAGACATTTTGTAAGGCTCGTCACGACCATCGTCCCACCAGTACATCTTGAATTTCACGCGGAAATTCTTGACAGTTGTCAAGTACCTGGTCGCGCTTCCATTACCAGCCGTCAGGGCGAGAAGGAACGCCGTTTGCGCAACCGTTGACGTCTTCATTTTCCCTGAGCACGGGGCGAAGCAAGGGGCAAATATCATTAGTTATGATTTTTTTTGTGTGATGTTCGAGGCGGTACTTCCTGTCTCCCGGTCTCTTTTGGGTCTCTGTTGGGGTGTTTTTCACCACCCGGCAAATATTACCAACTACTTCGCTTCGTATCTACCACCCTTCACACACGCCAGCACACCAGGTCGTACAGTTTGAAATGCGCGTGCTGTACGCACTTTGTAAGGTGCGCATGCTGTAGGCACTTTGTAATGTTCTTGCCAAAACAGGGAATAAATTAAAGAAACCGGTGTTACTGTTGCGAAATCGTTGCTCTGCATGTATATTACCTGGGGCCGAAGGACAGTGTAGTGTTCACAATGGATTATGTTAAAGACGTGGTCAACCTCATTGGAACAACACGAATAATGGTTCACAGAAAGAGCGTAATTATCAACATAGCTTTCAGCCAGACCTGATTTATAATCGTTCGATCAACACCGCATAGCACATACCAACTACTTCGGTGCAGTCTGCCTTGGATTCCACAGATAAGCGGAGAGAGACAGAGAGCGAACAATCATATGACTAACGTTAGGGTTCCTCATGCCCAAGGCATGGCCACCGCAAAAAGTAAAAAACGTAAATTTGCAGATGCAGTGCTCTTGTTGTACCCGATACCCATATCATCGTAGAGGACGGGTATAACGAACGCCTTTTTCCCTATTCACAGCGAAATACGTTCGGATCAGGTACATGTTTACCAGCATATCCATAATAAGAAGAGATGCAAGTCTTGTTTCGATTCTTTGTGAACACACGATCATGTAAATGCATCATATATATGCTACTTCGACCACGAACTTCAACACGAAGTTCAACACGAAAATCAACAGCTGTCCCGTCTTAATCAGGTGTTGGTGTAACACAGCAAGCAGCGATATAAATACGTCGCGCTTGGTAGCAATGTTTTCCACTTTTGACTTTGCAGTTCCTTGGTATTTCAATGCCCGGGTGTTCGGTTCGTCGTGGGTGTTAGATACGCATGGTTCTCGCCAACGGAGGCCACCCTGCGTAACTTTCTTCACTCCATCTGGTTGTATCATAGTACTTCCTCTGTATCATGAGTCTGGTCTGTTAGGTTTATACGCCACCTTAACGGTGTCCGATCTGTTTTTTGTTTTTTTTTGTTGAATTCTACGGCGTTTTGTGAGCAAGAAAAAAAATTCTTTTTTCAAAGCTGGTGCTTGAACCATGCGACTGAACGGCCGGGAAACTTTGAGTCGGCCCAAAAACGGCCAGATTTTGCCCATTTCCGGGGGGTGGGGTGAAATTAATGGTACATACGGCACTAAGCCTAACCCCCCCATGAAAAACCCAAGAACTATCCCCAACCCTAAAGCTAACCCTGCGCCTAGACTCAACCATTCACAACACGTCCCCTATACTAAAACCATATTGATAGTGACCCACCCACTAGATTCAAGACACTTTGGGTTCCACACTAAGACCAAGAAACTTGGGGATCCCACACTAAAACTGAGACACTTGCGGGGCGAAAAAACAATAGAGTAGGGCCCGAATCCCCCCCCCCCTCTACTCCACGACCCACGTCGCGTCTCCCTATACTCAAAGCAGTATAATAGTGAACCCACACTGAGAAAAACACTCTTCGGGGTTCTACCCTAAAACCGAGACACTTGGCGGCCCACACTATAACCAAGACACTTGCGGGGAGAAAAAGCGTCTGTTGGTGTCAGGGCCAAAAATGCCAACTAGTCGTGCTCGTCGTCGCTGGGACTCGATGCCATCCAAGCGTAAGCCCTCTCGAAAGCCTCCTTGTCGTACTTCGAGGTATTTCACCACCTTCTCCAACGTCCTCAACGAAATATTGCTAGGTAATCACGACTTATCTCACGAATTCTAAAAATTTTCTCGAAAAAATTCTCAAAAACGTTCTCAAAAAATTTCTCAAAAAAAGATCAAATGGGCATATTTTGACCAAATTCTAGTGTTTTAACACGGTCTTTGATTTTTTTTTCTTCTTTTTCAGTCAGCTTTGCATGTGTGTTGCCTTTTTAACGCATTCGGCCAAAGGCTAAACGTCAACGTGTAAATATATTCACTACCTGGTACTACACGCACATACGAGTAACGGAATATACTTGATGATACAGAGAATGTATCATGGTTTCGAATTGTATCCTCACAGGCTGCGCCAGGTTCAGGGCGTGAAACACAACCACACAGGTCCATAATGTGTATAGTGTGTATAGTGTGGGTGTACTGCAACCTGTTGTCGTTCGAGTCACCGGGGATAACACACATATTCGAAGTACACCATTACTTCTCACTCAATGCCCGATGACGAGTTTGAATCGTAATCCTTGTCGATAGCTCTCACAGCTGAATTGTACTTTGATATTAGCAAAAACGCGTTGATGAAAGCATTCCTGGTTTCGAAAGAAGACTACACCGCGGTGGGATGAATCTACAAATACCAGGAAAATGTGCGCTTCAACAACAGCATATCTAGCCAACGAGGAACACCATGATGTGGGCAACGTTTGAAACCATTTCATTGTCGTTTTTCGTTTTGATATCCCATAGTATTTTGACCCGATGATCATCATTTCGAGATTCGTTGTCAGATTCGCTGTCAAGGACTCATATACGTCGTGACACCAATCTAGAGAAACCGAAACCATATACTATACATCGGACGCATACCGGAAAAATTTCATGTGGCCCTCACCTATGAGAGAAACAACGTGCTTCAAATGCCCTACACTATCGTCTCCTCAGTAAGGAAGCGTCACCTCCTTATGTAATAGGATCTCTGCCGCACTGGGGCGTTCAAAAGCAACGTAGAATACAGGTATCAAACCGAGCACCTAACCGTGTACACGTATATTACCCTCTTCGACGTGGTGTGAAGACAAGCGGCGGGTGGTGGTGAGGGGGAGTACAAGTTTGTTGCCCGCGGTCCTCGTTTGACCCTTGACGACCAAAGGTAAAAATAAAAATACACCACAGCTGTGAGATCGAAGATTTGGTCGAAGCTCATATTTGCAAGCTGTGTGTGATACTCCGATCGCGCGCATTACGAGTTGTGTGTCCTCATTAAGGATATAGATCAGCGACTCCCCTTGCAACTACAGTGTAGCTATCAGGGTCAACAGGGTGATGTTAGTCAGTCTGTGCGCGGAACCTAAAAAACCAGTTTCTGAGGGGGACAAAATCTGACAGCTGTGGAGGGAAATGTATCATTTTATCAAGTGAATCCTGTAAGTCGAATAACCAGTGAGGGGCCCCCGGGGGGCGGAGTTTTCAAGAACGTGGGGGCCTGGTTTTGATCAAAATCGAGCGGGGTTGGAGGGGGGGGGGGGCAAGGGGGGGGGGGGGGGGGGGGGGGGGGGGGGCGCACGTGCGGGCAATTTGTTCGTGTAAGCTATAAATCCTTTCAATCAAGGGGATAAATCTGACGGTGTTGAGATAAAAAAAGAAAAAAAAACAGGGATGTTCACGGAGTAAGATCCGCACCGCGGTGCGGATTTTTTATTTTTAGAATCTGACGGAGCGGAGCGGAGCGGATATTCGCTCTAGCAATAAGTTGCGGATTGTCACGGTGCGGATTTCCGTCCATAAAAAATCCACGGATTACGACGGAACGGATATCCGTATGTTTCATGGATGTCACGGAGCGGAGCGGATTTTTTAATTTGTCACGGAGCGGACCGGAGCGGATATTCGCTCACAGAAAAAGTCACGGATTTTTACGGAGCGGATATCCGACATCGAGATTTGTGCGGATTATTGCGGAGCGGATATCCGTCAGACGGATTTTTTCACGGAGCGGATTGTCCACTCCGTCGAGCTAATCGTACAAATCCGCTGCGTTTCCCCACGCAAAACCGTATCCATGAATCCGTAATATTGAACGGTTATCCGCGGATGTTGGCCGGATTTCTCCTGATATCAGAAACTACGGAAAGACACGTTGTTCTCGGAGCTATACATGGCGGAGGGGGGTGGCGAGCAGGGAAAGAATCGCGCGCACGCACGCGTCGAGTCCCCTTCATAAGAAAGGATGTCTGAAAGAAACACTTGGATTAAGAGAAGTGTGAAAAAGAAATAGAACAGAGTGACCAGAGTTTGTACAGCAGGCGCCCAAGAGCAGGAACTCCGCGCACATCTCTGATAAATAAATAGGTAAGTACGTAAGTACTCCTACAAAGTACCAGATACTTCACCAATTCCATCGCTGCGACAAAAACAAAAAACAGGCGAAATAGAAAATAGAAAACAGAGAGAAAAACAGCAGAAGTGAATCATCATGGAGACACTTTCCTCAGCAGCAACAACAGAGGTACATGGTGAGACCACCGAAGTACCGAAAAAAAATGCGAAAATTCGAAAATTCGAAAATTCAGCCCTGGCGAAATAAGGGAACAACGGAAAAACAGGGATACAGATCAACTCAACGGCAGTGAAAGATGAGCGCCTGCAACCGTCTGCTCCAACCCTACCGCTCGCCACTCGTTACTCATCGAGTTCGATTACGAGATCCTTCCCGGCCTCTGCGGCCTGCACCTCGACCACTTTAGCCTTTGCTTTTTCCTGCTCTTGAGAGATCTTTTCGATCAAATCTCGAAGCTTCTTGACCTCCGGAATGAGATCCGGGTTAGTCCTGAGGAACATCATTTTCTCAACGCGGTCGGGTATCGTACGGCGACGAAGGCTAACACAAACCCCAGCTGCGAGAACTCCCTCTCCGACTGGCAGCTTGTGCTGTCGATGCAATGGTACACGCGGGCAAGCACGGATAAGATGGGAAATTGCGCCGCTGCCATGACGTTTCCGTGGGGATCAAGCCGCGGGCTTCCAGCGTCACGCCAGTAGGCCAACACGTCGAAGTCCTTCTTGTTCGCTACGGCGGGTGGCTGCTTGTACTCCTCCACCTCGTTGCTCATGCGAATCTGCAGCAGTGCTAGTAGGATTCTCCGGCGTTGGAGATGGAGAAGGAGCGGGAGAAGAAGGAGCAGGAGACTCGGCTGAAGGCGAGGATTGCTGCACCTCAGCCACTGCATCGCCAAAATCAATGACATCTATCTGGCATCCTATGCGTGCGTACCGCTGCTGCGCTGCTGCGTTGCAAGTGTGTTTGTGTGTTCGTACCTCTCACGAGTAGGGTCCGCGTTGTGTGTGCGGAGCAGGACGTCGGCCAACCGCAGTGTGTATGGCTGATAGCAGCACAAATCGCACAAATATATAAAATATCTGGAGAGTGCTGGCCAAGAACAATATTTGTATAAGTTATCCGCTATTCAAAACAATTGTTCAGGGCTCAAAACCCGTGACATTCACACGGTTTAATCCGTCACTGTACTACGGATTGGTCACGGATCATCTACGGAGCAGACCAATCCGCTCCGTAAATAATCCGTTACTTACGGATCGGGCCACTGAAAAGAAAAATCATACGGAGCGGTGCGGATTTTATTTTGTTGTGACGGAGCGGAGCGGAGCGGATATCCGCGCTCTTTTCAGATCACGGATTTTTGCGGAGCGGATTTCTGCCTTGAAAAAGTTTGACGGAGCGGAGCGGATTTCCAGAATGCGTCACGGAGCAAAGCGAAGCGGATATCCGCCCCTGACCTACTTCACGGATTTGCACGGATCGGTTATCCGTTGTCTGGTTTTGTCACGGAGCGGTGCGGTTTGTCAATCCGCTCCGTAAAAACCCTGACTCGCGGTGCGGATCTTACTCCGTACACATCCCTGAAAAAAACAATGCGTTGCAGGGGCTTGCTATGTCTAGACGATCGTGCGTGGAAGTGTTTACTACTCGGCCGATTTATATATTAGGTGGGGCGTTTGAGTAGGTAATATACACCACTCAAGATGAATGTCTGCCTTTAGTACACAGTCAACGAATGCAAACGAGCACCATTGCAAATCACATAATGTTTACACCTGGCGCATGGCTGTCCGTCAATACCGCCGTAATTTTGCCTTTGGTCTGGCTGCCGAATGCAGTTGGTGTATAGACTAGAAACGTGAATCATTTTAAACACCGTTTAAGACATTCATGTTGTTGTCCTTTCCGTTTTTGATGCGGATTTGATTCGTCGCGTCGCACGTATAAATTGCTACTACTGCAACCAATAGAGTCCACACACGGGAAAAACTCTCACTTGACCGAACAGTGACAATAAAAAGGCAAGTAAAAGCCATGAATGACTCACCGAAGCGTGTTGTGCAGGTTCCTGTACTGAAGGTGTGTTGAGTGGGCTGTTGCCGAGTGAGTGTGTGGGGGGGGGGGGGGGGGGGCGAGGGCAGAGGTCGAACGCATTGTTTGGGTGACGATGAGTCCGATGGCGCGTCCACAAACGGGTGATGAAAACTCATTCCCGATGCTTCGATGTTCTTCCTTGCCTTCTTTTTTACCTCTCTGTGCTTTTCGTTCTCCCTGTACGCTTAGTGTTTCTATTTGTGGCTCTCTGTTGCTTCAATCAGTTACTACAGCAGTAGTAACACGTTTCGGAAAAGATTAGACATCATAATAATTTGTTCATAGTGTTGCTCTTCTAGTCGGCCATACGACCCATATCTCGTTCTCGTTCCTTTGTGTGGATTCTTATGACGTGGCTTAAAATTGCTCAATACCTGGTAGTTGGTTTTATTGTTGGTGTCGGTCTGGAGAACCCACTACAGCGATAGTAGTACTCGAATTTTTATACAAATACTTTAAGGACGTCAGCCGTAAGTTCGATTAATTTCGGGCCAATACTCATCTTTGCTCAGCTGCTTTGTTGGTACTAGTAATATACTACGCATACTGTGTTGGTGAGTTTCACGCGCGTATATATGATACTGATAGTGTGGTGTAGTGTGCGATTGATTATTTACGTTAAAAAATGAAAATATTTATTGTAAAAAATAAAAAATAAAACACCCTCAACTGTGAGATCGAAGATTTCGTCGAAATTCATATTGGCAAGCAGCAACTGTTGGTGATACTCTGATCGCGCGTATCACTCCGTGTGTCCTTATTAACCCATTCAGAACCCACAAAAAAATCGCTAAACGAAATCAAACTCAGAATTAAAAATAAATGAACGAAGCTCATTGGGGGGAAGTCGGGCTGCGTGCAGCGAAATGACCTGCGAAGCGCACGGCCTAACATAAATCGGCAAAACAAATTTTGTATAGAAAATAATGTCCCAAATCTGATATCCAGGTTCGTTGTCCCCAAATTTGGGGACAAATTAGATTGGTTAATACCGTGCAAAGCGAACTTGGGTGGTCAGGTGGGGCAAAAAAACTACAAACCGAGGTTTTTGCTGCTGTACGAGTACATGGCTCCAGTCGGTGTCTCTACACACTAGCACCACCATGGCGCAGCAGGCACACCCCGACGTCGTTACCCTCGAAGCCTTCGAGGACGGAGATGCTTCCGCTACCCACCAGCAGCATACCCCGGTTGGTTGCTGAACAGCATGCTCCCAGGGACTAGGGAGTTTGCGTTCGATGGCGCAACCGCGGTCGCCCGACGCGTTTGCGAGCATAGATCGGCGACTCCCCTTGGAACTAAAGTAGATTATCCGGAACATGAGAGCAACGAGCTCAGAGTGATGTCACCCCCATGACGCCTAAGAAGTAATAGCAAGTGAGATAGTCGGTCGACTTCCCCTCTCCGGCGTTGACAAGCTTACAACGCGTACATCAATATCTCACAAGAACTTTTCGAAGACAAATGCGCACCACGACACCGGAAGGCCGACGTGGTTGAGATCCCAGTGTACACGAACGCTTCTGGTGTTAAACGCACAGCAGAGAACTCTTGCGAAGGATCGGAAGGGGTGATACCGATCGGCCATAGATCACGCTTGGCCGGGTAACATGCCAGATTTCAGGTAGCCATCGGTCTGTCAGCGTGTACCACGGCTTCTCAAAGGACTTTTGCTCGACTGTGAGCGAGGCCAAACTACTCAGGGACCGTGCAGACCACTTGCGGACGATACCGTACAGGGTGGCTCACACCACAACGTGCCCTGTACGAGCAGTAGTAGAGCAGTTGGTTCGGGCAGCATGCCCGGCAAGAGCTGTTGCTCAGCATACGCACACACGTTGGATAAGACAGGAGCAAGTGGTAAGTGTTTCCAAGCAACCCTATAGTCTAATGGGGGCGTGTAGGGACGCCCTTTCGCAGACGTCATTGGTACGATTAACACGATTAACACATGGTGAGAGATGCGTCAACGACTGGCGCCGGAAAGAAAAACGGGAGGACCAAAGAAAGTCCTTGACACTCGGTACCAAGAGGAAAATACTATTTGTTGTCTTCGACTATAATTGGTGAAGGCGGCTCACTGGCCAATACAAGGACTGTCAAACTGCTGTCTACCCTCCTCTCACCGGATATTCGACTTACAGGATTCACTTGATAAACTGATGCATTTCCTTCCACAACTGTCAGATTTTGTCCCCCTCAGAAACGGGTGTTATAGTTTCCGCGCAAAGACTGCCTAACATCACCCTGTTGACTCTGGTAGCTACACTGTAGTTGCAAGGGGAGTCGCCGACCAATATCCTTAACGAGGACACACAACCCGTAATACGCGCGATCGGAGTATCACAACCAGCTTGCAAAAATGAGTTTGGACAAAATATTCGATCTCACAGCTGGAGTGTATTTTAATTTTTATAATAATACAAAACCGTCGTTGTACCAATCATTGTTGTAACTCTCTGAAGGAGAAATTCCAGCAGTGCTAATGAATGTATTGTGTGCCTACGCTATAAGAGAGTTGGTTAATCGTTTCTACTAGATAGGGCTAATCGTGTCGCACTCTTTAAGGTTTTCACTCACAAACACTGTTTGCGGTGGGAGAGGCGATGTGTGACATGTCTGATGGGTGATGGGTGATAGGTGATGTGTGTTGAGTTCCACCACAAGTGAGTGAGGAGCACCATAACCAAAAAAACACGTGAACCTTTGCCGTATAGGACGTGTCTACAGGCAAGTTTTTTCAAACCTATTGGTGTGATATACGAAAAGAGCCCTTGAAAGCTAGGCATTTTTATGTTTGACAGCAGGTGTACCCTCGGGGGTCGTATCCATCGCAATCGGGTTCGAAGTGTTGTGGCCAATCTTGGTGCTAGTCAGTGTGGTGCGTATTTTCACTTTTTATTCCGTATGAGTCAAACAGGCTTTTTTTGGGATATTGGGCAATATTTCAGTACGTAGGGGTGCACGGGGCCAAGAAAAAGAAAAGAAAAATAAATTTCGGGGGTCTACTGGCGAGTCTGCCAACAGAACATTTTTTTTTTTTTTTCATCCTCCGGCAGATGAGGAAAAATAAAGCACACTTCCACGTATTTTTATACGCGTCGTGTGTCGATTTAACTCAGTTGCTTTCGCAACCCAACGTTAGCTGGCGCACCCTTCGGATCCCACTGTAGGAGTAGCGTGAGCTGTCCCTATCAGTGGTCTTCGTTACAACCCCGGCAGCGCAAGCTGCCGTTGTATACGGATGCGTCTGTATGTCGACCCGGCCTGTCCCCTGAGGGTCAGGTTCGGTGGAGATAGCCACCCGGAATGTCATCTTTCCGGGTAGTGTGGGACTTGCGCAAGCTCACCCACTAACAAAACCCCTGGCCATGGGAGATGGCCTTCCGCCGGACTTGGTCCAGTTACGGTCCACCCTACCCATTCGGGCGTTGGTCCTCGTAGTGTCACGTGTTTTTTCGACGGTCTACAGCAGTACTACGAGCGACTTCCGATACACCAGCCGAAGCACGGACTACCGGCCAATTGCGCGATCGACAGCTGGCCGTGGTTGTCACGTGTCTCTGTTGGGGGCCTCTGTGCCCTGCCTCTTGTTTGCTATTGTTTATGTAAAACATGCGGTGTGCTCGATGGTCTCACGGCAGCAGCACACCACAACGTTCGCTCGTATGACGTATCATTCTCACGGGAAATGTAATATTTTTTTCTACATCAATATGAACATAAAACGGACGTTATAAATTGGACAGCGTTATGCGAGTACGACTAAACTTGCCAACGGCACTCGTACTGCACTTTGAGACACCTGCTGTGGTTCTGGTTGCTACTAGTTGCTGCAGTATGTGCTCGAAGAGTCGCCCTTCAACTACTGCTGCTACACCTGCTGTTGTGTGTTTGCCAATAGCGTCAGTGGGCGTTCAAGCTCGTGGTACATACTGCTGTTCTCACCCCATACGTACGGGTTTCCTCATACCTCAACTGGACGACGACGAACTAAGGTGGCATGAAATAGCATGGACAATGGACACATAAAAGCGAGCACAACGGAATAGCGGACCAAACGCAATCGTTCATGCCTATATCAGAGGCTGCCTGAGTGCCAGCGGCCGTGCTAGAGCCAGCGCTAAAGGATAAAGAGACGGCTCTATCTGTTTGGTTTTGTCTCGAGATTCTGCTACGTCAAAATATCATGGATTTCTACAGACCATTTAGGAGTTACTTTGTCACGAAACGTCTTGCCGTCGATAATTTGTGTCACGAAGTTATTGGATATCGTCGGTACGTCGGGTTTTTATTGAACCCACACCAAAAAATTGCTTTAAAATGCGCAAGGTTTGATGGAAAACGGACCGGGAATTAATATGTTTCGGCATTTCGTTGTCTGTCGTTTTAATAATACTAAAATACGCTCTAATACTAAAATACGCCTTCATTTTATTTAATTTTTTTCCCGCTCTCTCTTTGCTCAACCGCCCCACCTAATACATCGATGTCCGCCATGGTATTAAACACTTCCAGGCACGGGAAATCACCCCATTATCTTCCTAGAGATATCCATGCCGCTGCTATCCCCTAACCCCCCCCCCCGCTCCCAACACCCCCTCCTTCCCCACCACCAGCATCATCGCCTGGACCAGAGCACCACTCGTAGAGCAAACTCCTACATCTATGCGACCTGAAGCCTCCCCCCCCCCCCCCTCCCACCACCTCGCCCCCCTCCCCCCCCCCCCCCTGCCCTTGACCACTCCGCCCTCTACTTACTGGTTGTACGACATACAGAATATACACGATAATTTGGTGCCTTCTTCCCTAAACCGTCACATTTACCCCCTTGAAAGAATGTATAGTTTCCACGCACACATTGAGGTCCCCCTCCCCCACCCCACCCTCCCCTCCTCCATGATAAACAGGTGCGTTCTTTTCAAAACCGTCAGATTCATCCCCTTGAAGGATTTATAGTTTCCACGCAAAAATTGAGCTGCCCCGCCCGTCCCCCCCCCCCTTCCCCCCCACCCACCCCGGCCCCTTTTGATCAAAACCAGGCCCCCACACGTCCTTCAAAACGCCGTCCACCCCTCACCGGTTATTCGACTTACAGGATTCACTTGATAAACGGATGCATTCCCTTTCCCAGCTGTCAGATTTTGTCCCTCTCAGAAACGTGTTTAATAGATTCGCGCTCAGACTGACAACATCACCATGTTGACCCTGATAGCTACACTGTAGTTGCAAGGGGAGTCTGCGACCTATATCCTTAATGAGGACACACGACCCGTAATACGCGCGATCGGAGTATCACACACAGCTTGCAAAGATGAGTTTTGACAAAATCGTTGATCTCACAGCTGGAGTGTGTTTAAAATTTTTTAAATACTAATGCCCTCTTTCGGCTCACAAAACTGAGGAATGTACACTACTCGTATTTATATTGGTGCACCGCGGCAGTGTACACGGACCTCCACGGCATTTTACCGCCAAGTCCAAGGCGTTCCACGACCAACTGCAAACACTCCACCGTTTACCGTGGACCCCGAACGGGCTGACACGGACCTTCCATAGGTTTCTACTGAATGCCGCGGCGTGTAGCGGACAACACCGTGGGGGTCTATGGCACTAGCCATGGCCATCTCCACGGCAATTTCCACGGCATGGTCCACGGCAATCCCCACGGCAATCTCAACAGCAGCACCCACCGCGTACCACGTCAAGCGCGATCAACCGCGGAAACGTTCACGTAAGCACCCACGGAAACGCCCACGACCACACCAACGGAAACGCCCACGGAAACGCCCACGAACTTGTCCACAGAAACGCCCGCGGAGGTCCACAGATAGATCTACAGAAACAACCACGGCAAGACTCACGGCCACCCCCGCGGACACCCACAGCCAAACGCACGGCTACGGTCGCGGACGGCCACGAATGGCCGTGGAGATTGCTGCGGTTGAACGTCTGCGGAAACTTCCCTGGCAATGGCCACGGACGTCCGCGGAGAGCGTCTCACATGATTTTTTTGTATTCAAAGCCATTATTGTGTTTTCAAAGCATGGAACTAACCCTAACCCTAGCCCTAACCGTAATCTATAACGACTTCAGTGCCACTGACGGCAACTTGTGCGGAAACTGCCGTGCATATTGCCATGGTCGTCCGTGTGAAATGTTGGTACGACTGAGTACGCCACGGACGGAACTGCTGAACGTGCTGTGGCGATTGCCGCGGACTTGTGCGGACTTCCGTGCTAATGGCCGCGTATTACAGGATTGCCGTGGCAAAGGCCATGGACGGCCGCGGATGACCGTGGAAATTGCTGCGGTTGAACGTCCGTGGAAAATGTCGTCAAAACGGCCGCGTCTCTCTACGATCGTATAATCGAGGAGGAGCAGCTTCAAGAAAGTATACATAAGCGTTGAGAAAATATGAAATCTAGTGCAAAAGCAGCGGACAAGCTGCAACCGCAGCCAAGTAACGGCGGCGGCAGAGGTAACCGCGGTGCTGCCGCAGGTACCTCACTACAGCAAGCAAGACTACCGCTATCATACCGGCATCACCGATCACAGCTTCAATTTCTGAATTTGGGCATTTTCCATTTTAAATCTGAACTAGAACCTTCTTCTCGTCTTGTGCTGCTGCTGCGGCTGCTGCTTACGTTTGTGCATTCCCTGGTGGTGTGTGAGATGGGCGCTCTAAGAGCTTAGGATCAAGTATGCACCACCGGCGCCTGATGCAGAACGCCAGATCTCACTCGGTTGGTTTTCATTTGATTATTACAGGTGTGCGATTGTGCCTTTGCATTACGTCAAAAAAGAGCAGAATTCTGAAGTGAGATCACTGCGGAGAAGTAGCGATCAACGTCCACCGCATGTTCCATCATGACTCGACAGCAAAACAACCCGAGCGTCAGGCCTAGGCCAGACCTCCGCTGACCTGGCACATGTACAGGGTTTCCACCCACAGATTGAGCTGCCCCCCCCCCCTCCTCCCCCCCATGATAAACTGGTGCATTCTTTCCATAAAACGTCAGATTTATGCCCTTGAAAGGATTTATAGTTTTCACGCAAAAATTGAGTTTCCCCCCTCCCCTCCCTCCCCTACCCACCCCTGCCCCACTTGATCAAATCCAGGCCCCCACGCCCTTCAAAACCCCGTCCCCGGTTATTCGACTTACAGAATTCACTTGATAAACGGACACATTTCTTTCCACAGCTGTCAGAGTTTGTCCCCCTCAGAAACGGGTTTTTCAGTTTCCGCGCACAGACTGACTCACACCACCCTGTTGACCGTGATAGCTACACTGTAGTTGCAAGGGGAATCGCCGCCCTATATCCTTAATGATGGCACACAACCCGCAATACGCGTGATCGGAGTATCACACACAACTTGCAAAAATGAGTTTTGACAAAACCTTCGATCTCACAGCTGGATGGAGTGCAGTTTTCCTTATGTTATATTTGTTTCGCGATCGGAGTATCACAAACAGCTTGCAACTATGAGTTTCGACAAAATCCTTGAGTTCACAGACAGCTGGAGTGTAGTTTTATTTTTGCGACGTATACCTCGCCTTTTTTTTAAAGCTTCTGGACAAACGCCGTGGTCACAGGCCTTGTCCGTTTGCTCACCTCGTGCACGCATCCGTTTTGATCTCGCAACGATAGGAGGGATTAGCGTCCCCAAACGGCGGGGGGTATATTATAACGGTTGGCAACCCTGCCTACGATAGGGGGGTTATGAAAAAATTTCGCTGCTTTTGTTTTCGTTGGTTCGCTGTCACTCGCGCCAGTGACTCCAGATAGTATCTTCCGACGTTGAGATTTCGCAACGCTGTTTGTTCCAACTCTTTTCTATGAATCCGCAATGCAATGCAATGGATGGTAGTCTACGCGGCTCGAGAAACAAACTGATATGTACCATTTGTCCGTGATGCATCGAAGCACTCTTGCTACTCTCGCGAATAGTGGAGGCCATTATCGGGTTTAGATAAACGGGGAAACTCCCCGCTCTTTCAGCCATGATCTCGCCGCAAAAAATATTATTTGTGATTTTAACTCACGCTCTGGCGGCGTTTGTGAGTCGTTTCTTGCACAAAGAATGTTCTCGACGAGTACGAATATGCAAAACTGAGGGAGGCTCGAGCCAGCAAAAAATTAATATAATGTACGGTCGCGAGCTTACCTCGGCAGACAATCGAGGCCTACATATTAAAAAAGAGTACAACAAGTGCACCCGGCAGTGGTTTCCAGAGTGTACGCATGATACCATACTCGCTGGTAGGTGTCACAGGTTGACTCCGTCGACGAACGGTTGAACCTCGTGCCTTTTTGTGTTCTAAAGTGAAAGCTTGCAACCGTCGTTTATCATGGTGGATTTATAGGGACAATACAGATAGATGCTGAAATGAAGTTCAAGCGCTCAAAAAAGTGGCAAATGCAAAGGAGCGGGGAGGAATGACTTTTATGACCGCGGCTGGTCCACAACAACGCAAGTAACAGAGCAAACAAATATTAAAACGCTGGCTAATGGGCCTCTGGGAAAGTGTCGGCTAAAAAGGCAAAAACAATGCTGTTCGCCATTCATTATTTTCTGCGGCGGTCTGTCTTTTGGTTTTTTTACCACCACCTCGGCCTCCATCGGTCACGTTTCACCTCTTTTTTGTGTCGTCACGGACACTCTTTTGTTTGGCATCAAAACAGGCCATCAGTGTCGCAGTTGATGTGTAGTACGTGTATATATATCCTGATACAACGTACCGTGTTTGCGCTTGGCTTTGGATACATCCAGTGACGGGATAACGCTCCCTCCGTCGCCTGCCTTCGCACATACCATGTCGCACTGCTGTGCTTAGATCCAGACCGGAGTTCGAAAGTATATGACTGAAAAAAACTTCATGAGGACATAAACCCAGTAATACGCGCGATCGGTGTAAAACACATAGACTGCAAAGATGAATTTAGACAAAATTCTTCATCTCGAAGTTGGTGTGCACTTTTAATTCTCAACAGGAATGATGAAAAACAAAAATACGCTACGTCCCCATTGGACTAAGGATATAACTCTTAGGTCGACGGCCCTCCTTATGGAACCACAGCGTGTAGCTTGTACCAGGTCAACAGGGTGACGCTATCTCCTGACGTATATTTGGGAAATTTACGAGCATTTTCTGGGGACGCTACGGGGTTGAATACACAAGATCCCGCTCAGAAGCCAGCACTGACTGTCCTTACTCGGCATGATATACACTGCGGATTAGATTGCTTAGGACTTGTACCACACTGCGCGTGAGTGATCGGGGTTGGAGGTCATGCTGCATTTATTTGCTGAAATCAAAATATCTACTTTAGCGAGGGGCGTAAGCCTTGCTCGGATTTGTCCGGTGTTCCTGTTTGTCAGATAAATCCGTGCTCTACGAAGTGTTTCTGTTTTTTTCGAGGTAGGTTGTTCATGGTGGGGTTTCTTTGTTTCACGGAACAGCAAAAAATGTGATAATATCTCACAACCTCTGTAGAACTACATGATCCTCCACATCAATTCCTAGCGTTATGTCCCTAAACGACGATTGCAGTTGAAAAAGGTATAATGCATAGTAGTGGCACCTGGTACGAGGTATCTGATAACTCGTACACATCATCACGGGTATGGCTTGGAGGTAGTAGTAGTAGAAGTAATAGTAGTACTAGTTGTAGTAGTACCGTGATTGTGCGAGTCATCGCCGAGGCCGGAGTCATCGCTCATGCCGGAGTCATCACGCCCTTGTGCGTTAATTTTTCAAGTCTGGAATCATTGAATTTATTTATCGCACAGGGGTCGGAGTCGTCGTGCAGGGGTGCGATGACTTCGATATTGGTGCCAATTTCGAGCGTGAGGTTGCATGCTATGGCGTGTGGCCTCAGGACAAAAATTGTGCCCCGATCCGTTTTTCTAGAGGTTTGTAACCGGGGCTCACCGTTGTTTGTAGCAAGTATCCGGTCGCCCCGGTGGCGTATCAGGTTATCCTCGAGCAGCGATTATGTTCGCCGTGACGGCGAGATCTTAAAGCGTTGCCAGACAAAAAACTTCATATCAAGCACTTCGGCGTGAAGTTTACAATCGACTGTTGGGACGACAACCAACCGTGCCCAGCCTTGCTGAATCTCCTCTACGAAGAGAGGCACGTACTCGAGCTACGCATTTAATCCGTTTTGGAGCGTTGAACATTTCGACTATCGATCGTCGAACCATTGGCCTTCCAACGAGTCCTCGAACATCATCTAGAAGGTCGGACCCAGCAGGAAGCAGGTCGCTATGCAGGAAGACATGGAAGCCGACAAAATGGACTCAACCTCCACCATAGCCGCCGCCTGTACGTCTGCTCGGACTGCTAAAACAAAATGGGATACTCTGTGCGATGCTGGCCTCTTGATCGTGTGCGCGGTGATGGACCATCTGACCTGCGACGCTTACACAGCAGTCAAGACGATATGCAATAAGTTTGTGAAAGAGTGCGGGATCGCTTCTGCGGAACCAACATACGAAGACCTGTGCACGGAAAGCAATTTATGCGATATACAGTATTATCTTCGGAACGTGTATTTCGATGCTGCGTGTCGTTTACCATCCTTGAGAACAACAACTACGATACCCCATTCCCTGGCTCCTGTCCGGGTGGCCAAGGGTGCCCAACGTATGGAAATGCCAACCGGAAGAAAGAAATTTCATCTCGCCGGGATGAATTATTGATGATCTTCCTTCAGCTAAAATGTCTTAACCGGGCCAGAATCCGTCATGTCGCAGACCCTCGCTAGTTTTGAATCTGTCTATGTGACCTCTCGTTTGCTTTTTGAGCTTCGCTAAACCAAAGCAACTCCACGCAAGAGGATTACGCCACGTATTTGGCGCTCGCCCCATGCGACCGCTTGACATCGCAGACATACCGGAAGAATTCGAGCCCAATCCGTGCAAGAAAGGAAGGGGAGTGCTCCGCCGACGATGGTGACCGGCATGTGCACACGTGCTTGTGTGCTGTTGGCTTCGGAGTTATGCACTGCCGTTCTGACACCTGATGTAAGCGCTACGTTCCGTTTCGCATACAAACGCTGCTTGACCAGGGTAACTAACACAGCAGAAACGTCCTGCAGAGATAGATGGTGTTCGTGTGCAAGCATTCGTTCTGCTGCTCGATCTCTACGACAATATAATACGACGATGATAGACGAACAAGGACCACGGAGCGGGAAACGCAACTAACACGTCGACCATGAATTTGCCTCTTGGTGTGTAGACGATGACGTTTGTGTGGATGATATCTTTAGGTTCCACTCTATGTATAGGTTCTTCCTGTAGCCTTTAATAGCGAGTTTGCCTGTAAACGGAGCATGCTGGCTCACCATTGACGTGTTGCTGTACACGTGAAAATACATGTGTTTGGTTTTTGGTTCAGCTCTGCACTCGTTCTACGTCGAGGTCGAGTACGTCAAGACTTGCACGGACGTACGCCAGGCCATCTTCCAAGCTGCTGCTGAGCGGTAACGATCGTTGCTATTAATAGCTCAAAATACAGAAGGGCACAACACGCACTTACCACCAACTATGTGCAGTAGCGAAGTCCTCCTCTGTCCCTTTTTGGCGAAAACGTTCGTACTGAATTGAAACGGGGGCACGTTAAGCTACAGGAGCACTCAATTCCGGTGACCCTTTCCCTTGGCATGTCTTTTTCACTTCAAGGTACACATAACAGACCTAGATATATGTCGAACACTCCCGCGGGTATGTAAAAGCTTGCTCCGTCAACCTCAAGCTCCAGTCGTATTCCCAAGTTGTGTCTGATATAGGTAGTACAGCTCGCAATGTTTCAATTCCAAAACCCCACTTGAACTGTTTTTGTTGCTTGTGCAGGTGGGCCGAGGTTATCACACGTCGTGTGCCTTGCGGAGGCAATTCTGGTTAACCAGCTGGTCGTGTAATAATTAACGCTACGCTGGAAGATATCGACGGCGTCGCGAGAACTCATGGATTCGCTGGTTGGAGTCATCCTGCACGAACTGGGCCACGGTATCGGCGTCCGGTACGCAAATATTTATTTCAGAAGTCTAACGCACCGAGGGGCGAGTTTGGGCAGTACATCTCACGGTTACAACGGGCGAAATGAACTGGTACTGATTGAGGCCCTCGATCGCGGACCTCACTAGCATTTCACCTCCTTTAATATAAGCGCGTCACATTGTTACCCAAGCCGTGCCACCACAACCGGTCAGGCTAGATTGAGCTCTTCTGCTGAGGTTGCACCATCAACTGCAATATCGACCAGCTCCGAACACGGTGGTTTTTAAAGATATTAGGGCGTGAACACCTAAATCTCTGATTAATGTTCATCGCGCCACTGCTGTTGCCTGGGGCAGCAGTAGTTAGAACCAGTACTGCTATAGCAAAGGAGAGCAGGTAGCTATAGCCAAGGGAAGCAGTACGTAGCACTACTGTAATACTGCTGTAAACAGGGAGCAGCAGTCACGATACGTAACAAAGTACCACTCGGTAGCTTCGGGATCGCGACGAGTCAAGAAGCAAGTTTACCCGAGCTACAACCGGCCAGAACTGGGATCGGCTAACCGCTATAAAGTGTGGTGAGCTAAAGCTTTTTTTTTTCCCCATACGCCGGAGGATAAAAAAAAAAAAAAAAAGCTACCCGCTAGTCGTCGGCCGACGTAGGTATCACTGGTTCTGCCAATAGCATGTTGCAGTAGTTGAGCACAACGGTAGCATCGGTTATGTTGTAGGCAGCAATGGAAAAACACGGTGCGTTACGATACGGTTCGACTAAGGTGCGGCGTAACTACGAGGACCCCGACGAGTTGTGTTTCGTTGTTTTTTGTTTGTTTTTGTACACGGGGTCCTTCAAGTACTAATGTTGTAGCAAACGAACGATCAGGGTCTGAGTAGCTACGAGAGAGAGCGTAGGCGTGCCCCACCCTCTCTCACTCCTCTCACCACCACCTCTAGACTCAGATGTCTATTGTTCTCTAAGGCTGATTGCCCAACAAGCGGCCCTTCTACAAAACATCACTCTTCTGGGGTTTTTATCATCGATCGGTGGATCATCTTTGTCCAACACCAGCATGGCAGCATGCTGCTGACTGTGCCCGCCTGTGCGACCACCTGTCAAGGGTGTAACAACTATACCTGAATAGGTTATGAGCTTCGGTCTACAACAAGGTGCACACATCCGAGGATTTTCAAGACGACGTCCACGAGGGATCCTAACTGAGAGCTGGCCTGGGCAAGGGTAGAAATCGAACAAAAAATATAAAAAAGTGAGTTTACGTCAACACTGCACGACTACGTAGGAGTACGAGTACGAGTAAGGCATCTCTCTGCCAATCGGTGTACTGCTCGTCAGGATAGCAACACATAGCGCGTCGATTCACTCTGTCGGGTCGTGCGTTTAGTTGCGCTTGCGATTTTTCCGGGTCGAGTGTCACAGTATCTGGTGACAACAGTTTACTCGGGCTGGTAGGAACTGCACTACATCCAAACGTCGGCTCGTCATTGTCAGGATAGGAGTGCATAGGGCGTCGATTCATACTGTGTCGGGGCGTGTGTGTGATTGCGTTTGCGATCCTATCGGGTCGAGTGATAAAACATCTGGTAACAACAGGTGGCTCGGGGCGATGGAAGTTGCACTACATCCAAACGTCCGCTACTAACAACTGCAGCGACAGACCGCAACAGGCGTAATTGCGGCAAACGCCAACACCAACTGTAGCAAAAGAAAATACCTAGAAAAGGCTAATCACCAGTTGAAGGCGAATTTGAAAATAAACCCCCAATATACTGTTGCGGTAAACGAAGAGAGTCAAAGCTAATCACAGCTGAAGGCGAATTCGAGAAAAAAAAAAAACGTAATGTACTGTTGCGGTAAAGAAGAGAGTCCGCGCTTACCACAGTGGGAGGCGAATTCCGTAACCGACTGTTGCGGCAAAAGAAGAGAGCCCAAGCTAATCACAGTGGGAGGCGAATTCGGAAGCAAACCCCTAATATACCGTTGCGGTAAAAGAAGAGAGTCCAAGCTAATCACAGTGGGAGGCGAATTCGAGAATAAACTCGTAATAGACTGTTGCGGTAAAAGTAGAGAGCCCAAGCTAATCACAGTGGGAGGCAAATTCGAAATGATACCCGCAATATATTACCGTTGCGGTGTAAGAAAAAAAAAAAAAAAAAAAAGTAACAACAATCAAAATTAGGATGGAAAACTACAGCGAAGTAAGGCTGGTAGTCAAACGCCTCCCTCGTTCGATGGGGAGAACGAGCGCGCATACCGCGGCTGGGAGGTACGGGTCCAGGTCAACTTCAGCGAATCGACCTCTCCTATCCACAACATACTCATGGAACATAAAGATGAGTCGGCAGCAACCTGGTTCGAGTGGCAGCGCAGCAACATCAACGTTTACATTGCCCTCTTACTATCTACGAGCGGGGGAGATACAGCTGCGCTGGCGCTGTTTCGCCTGACCCCGACGACTGAAAAGCCGTTCGAAGGAGGATAAAAGGGTGAAATTTCGAACAACTTTCCAGACGTCATGCAGCTAACTACCGGAGGCGGTCCATTGGAAAACAGGGTCGACAAGGGGATCGGAGCCTGGAACAGCTCTACAGCCTAGATACATGTTCTTCAGCGGGAACTACTACTGCTGAGATTATCGCAACTACTCCGCGTTTTACGTATACTACTACTCGATCAAGACACGGAGCAAGCGTCGTCGTCACCACCACCATCATCATCATGGTCATCATCGGCATCATTGTCAACACACACCGAGTGTACATTAAGGACTGGTACAGCAACGACTGGTACAGCAACGACTGGTACAGCAACGACTGGTGCAGCAACGGTTGGTACATCAACGACTGGTACAGCAACGACTGGTACAGCAGCGACTGGTCAGCAACGACTGGTACAGCAACAACTCGTACAGCAACGACTGGTACACCAACGACTGGTTTGGTACAGCAACGACTCGTACAGCAAGGGCCGGAATACAGCAACGAATGGTACAACAACAACGCCTACTCCTACAGCATCGTCTACTACTACACCACCGACAGGTTCAGCAACGCCTACTACAGCAATGACGTCTCCCGAAGAGACTACTACACACCGTACAGCAAACAGAGGCAACTACTACGTACAGCAGCGAATACAGCAGGACTAGCGGCAGCTACTACTCCATTTGTTTCATCAGCTATCTCAGCTTCTTCGTCCGTTTCATCAGCTATTTCAGCTTCTTCGTCTGCTTTACAAGTTTTACCACTACTGACTACACATCGCACATCAACGTCAACAACGACGCGGCGTACGGCCACACAACTCCCTCTGTGGAACCCCGCAACCCGGTGATGGACGAGATCCTGATAAAAACCAGTGCGATAACTCAAGCGGATGTCCTGACCAAAGAAGAAACGCCAGGAGCACCGGCAGACAATGTCGGCGGGTAGGAATCAGCGACAGCCGACGGCGGCGGATCTCAGCCGGCAGCAGGTGGTATAAGCGGGCAGAAAAGGAGACCCGCTGGAAGGATGGCCTCCAACTAAGGGGGAGCGGCACCTCAGGACAAGGTGGCCCCAATAGTAACAAGAATCGGGAGCAGGGCTACTTCAGTGATAATAACGACTGTCGTCATCACCCAGGAAGGCTATACTTCCAGGAGACTGCTCGTGAAGAACGGCATGCATGACTGCACGGCGTTGGAGACGCCAGAATACCGAGAGGAGCTGGCCCTGATGCAACTGGGGTATCAACCCGGACGATGGGAAACACCTTCATCACAACACCATCAGCATTGAAAGGGGTTGTCTAGACACTGCACGGAGAGGCTTTTAGCGAAGCAACAGGCACGAAATAATCGTCTTCCCACAAGTACTCATGACTGGTAGCTGATCAGTGATTTCGTACATTAGCGCAGGTTGCAACAAGTGCTGATGGTCGTTAGCCGTGATCAGCTCTTTAGTCAAGTTGTTACTGCTCCCAACAAGTACTGATTGATGATTGTTAGCCAAGATCGGTCTACTCTAGTCAAGTTTTTATCGCTTGCAACAAGTGCTGGTGCGTGTTAGTCATGATTGATACTTCAGTCAGGCTTCAATCGGTTCTACCAATACTGGTTATCGTTTTGCTTATCGAGAGAAATTGTTTGCATTTCCATTGAGGGGGGGTGTGTCAAGTGTAAGTTGAGTAACCAATGCATACGTAGTCAACGTTCAGTACAAGAAGTCACTGCTGATAATATTATAGCAACAAGAACAGCATCGTTTCGATTTACCTACTGGAATAGACGTCTGGACTAAATGACGAGGAGCCCAGTATAGCAGTAGATGTTGCGGCACGAGATGACAGCCATTCATGCTGTCACTCCTCACAGCACTCGCTAGAGGCGGGCTTTCTCGCATACTTCAGTCATTGGCGCCAAGTATCTCTACTCCCATGAGCTTGCCGGCGTATTCAGAGCTTGAGGCGGAGACGTCTGGACGATCAAGCGTATGTGTTTCTTCGTTGTCGTTTTGTTTATTTGCTACCCATTTTCGCAGAAATGGGGGAGCTATCTAATGAGGGAGTTACTTGATTTCGAATTTACATCTGGGGGGTATCGTTATCGTAGACACCGATGTTAAATAGAACGTGTTACGTTGAGTACAGAGCCCCCTGTCGTGAGCACAGACAGCGAAACGCTGATACATATCATGTGATCATTCAAAGTGGTTGGGATTTCCATTGCAGTTGTCAAGCTTCAGGGTAAAAAAAAAAAAAAAAAAAAAACAAGAGGGACCCAAGTCTGGAACGACGTTCACCTGCACAAAGTGTTGTTTTTTCAAGTTATGACCAGGACTCAGATTGATATACGTAGGACCATGAGCGGTCTTGGAATACACACATTTTATTGTGCGGTATGCTTGTTTGGATCTTGTTTCATGACATCCATGATCGTTTGATTACCGGGCATAGCCCTAGTTACGACGGCGTTTAGTTGATGACCGGGAAGATGTTGGAGCTACAGCCAGTATAATTTAGGAGTTTGCTTTCGCTTACTTGACTTCGTAGACATTTAAAACAAGTATCGACAAAAGACAGGGTTGACATTAGTTGGTGCTTCAGTGCCCGCAGCAGTGCGATTTCCATTAAGGGGGGGTGTTAGAGATATTAGGGCGTGAACACCTAAATCTCTGATTAATGTTCATAGCGCCACTGCTGTTGCCTGGGGCAGGAGTGGTTAGCACCAGTACTGCTATAGCAAAGGAGAGCAATAGCTGTAGCCGAGGGAAGCAGTACGTAGCACTACTGTAATACTGCTGTAAACAGGGAGCAGCAGTCACGATACGCAACGAGGTACCACTCGGTAGCTTCGGGATCGTGACGAGTCAAGAAGCAAGTTTGCCCGAGCAACAACCGGCCAGAACTGGCATCGGCTAACCGCTATTCGTCGGCCAACGTAGGTAGCACTGGTTCTTCCAATAGCGTGTTGCAGTAGCTGAGCACAACAGTAGCATCGGTGATGTTGTAGGCAGCAATGGAAAAACACGGTGCTTTACGTTACGGTTCGACTAAGGTGTGGCGTAACTACGAGGACCCCGACGAGTTGTGTTTCGTTGTTGTTTGTTTGTTTTTGTACACGGGTCCTTCAAGTACTATTGTTGTAGCAAATGAATGATCAGTCTGAGTAGCTACGAGAGAGAGCGTGGGCGTGCCCCACCCTCTCTCACTCCTCTCACCACCACCTCTAGACTCAGATGTCCATTGTTCTCTAAGGTTGATTGCCCAACAAGCGGCCCTTCTACAAAACATCACTCCTCTGGGGGTTTTATCATAGGTGGATCATCTTTGTCCAACACCAGCATGGCAGCATGCTGCTGCCTGCGCCCGCCTGTGCGACCACCTGTCAAGGGTGTAACAACTATACCTGAATAGTGGCCACATTAGTGGTGGTGGGGGTAGAATACCGTTTGCGCTAGAATCCCTTTTTACTGGCGGTCTCTGCATCTATCAGTATAAATTGTTCACCTCACTTGCCTTGCAGGCTGATTGCTGGTGATAGGTGATGCCAGGTGACTACGTGTATTGACCTGTACGAGAATATCCATGAGTGTTTTGTTTTGCAAACCCCACGTTAAATCCTCATGTGGTCTATATACTGACGTTTGGTGTGCTCTGGCTACATCACATCATCAACAGACCCTATGTGACCTCGAATACCTGCTACGTTGTTCTGATTGTTTAGGGCTAGAGTTTGCGGCTCTTGGAATGTTCCCAGCTCATTACTTTCCTTCGTTCGAATCGGCATCGGCCTCACGTGCGGGAGTTTTCATACGCACTGTGCATCGCCACTCCTACGTCGGCAGACGGAGTTTCAGTTGCTTGGTTGCCAGGAGATATTGCCACACGCCACGATTGTAGAGCTAGTATTTACACGACGCGTGGCTTCCATTTTCGAGAAAGAAAAACATCAAGCGTCTCCTGCTTTATACGTATCGTTTGGTGTGTGCTCATCACTCCCGCGCCGCATTTGCTGAGGAGTTCTAAACGTGCAGCACGGGCGAAAACCCAGCTTGGTTGCGTCCCGCTGCCTTGAGCACCCATTAAGATATGGGGGTTATTGCTGCCGATATCCTCGAGTTAGACAGGGAATCCGGTGAACGATGACGAACACGCTGGCAGCTTGAGCATGTAATACGCACGAACAATGCTTTTTTGCCGTGCGACACGTGCAGTTCGTGTTGAGGTTCCGTCTGGCCGCGCAGTAGTAGAAACCTAGCGATGTTCGACGATTTTGGTAACACCAACACGATGTGTTGAAAACGCACGGACGTCATTTACGCAGGAGTACCCCACACATACGCAAGCGTAGCACCTTATACTTTCGCGCCACACGACCTAAACCCAAAACAGTGTAACTGAGCATCTTAAATATCACACTAAGACCGGACGCACATCTCTCTCTTTCGCACAAACTTCACGCGGCCATCTGGACGAAGGCATTTTCGAGGATGAGTTAATGACGGGATACGTCGACTCCGTAGAAATTGGACGAGCTTGGTTGACCGTGTATGAAGCCCAAAATCGTCGAATTCACATTTGTAGGGGATCCTTGTTTCACGTAGCATCTGCTTCTTCGGGGTTGCAGCTAAACGGTGGGGGTTTTGCGAGAAATTGCCGCCATTGCTGTTGACCATAACTAACTTATTCGTCAAATAAATGATAGGTGGCGCACGACAGAAAGGAAACAAGGTTTGCTATCGTTGAATTTCATCGTCGCCCGTCTTGATATCATCTTGGAGAGGAATCGAAATAAACATGTCTCCCTGGTCATTGTTGCCCCTGTGTTTTCCCAGACCATGCACCTGCTAAAGATGACCGGGCGGCTCTTCTCAACGATCCTTAATACATCGTGGCCCCAAGCGCGGCATGATTAGACAAAATGTGCACGGTGGAGGACTCCCATATCTGGAATCGTCGAAGGAACGCCATCGTCTAGCTTCTGCTCGAGGCGACCCCGTCATATATATGGCGTCGGCCTTTTGCGCATCACAAGGGTTTAGTTTGCACAATATATATTCCGCGGAACATGTGTGGTAGAAATCTCACCCATTTTCGAGTGACACCGTCAAGCCAAAAGGTTGACCTCACAAAGCCACCCGTACGCATCATTCACATGTCATGAAAATCCTCCCTGTCTTGTGGTAATCTTGCTGGCCCGTTCGACCCCGTTCCTCTCGCTATCTGAATCCCCCGCAACGTCTTTGTTCGGTCTACGTCTTTGTTCGGTCTACGTCTTTTTTCGGTCTAGGTACCCTCTCCTTGTCGCCATCAGGGGATGGCTACACTTTGCCTTCCGAGCGTGGTGAATCTCACTGAAACGAAAGAATGTTATGCGTCTACCCTAGTAGCTACCGCGCAAGGCTCTCAGTAGCTGGGTGTAGATCTACACCCAGATTTATTCCCTTTTTCATACTCCGAGTAATATTTAACAGCCCATCTACATGTTCACGCTCTCCTTTGTCATGTTTGCACCGTAAGGTTGATAGTCCCGTTTCGTGAGGAAATTTGCACATGTGAACACTGCTGCACGCCTTGAAAGGTCGAGTTGAATGAAACGGTGCAACAAAGTGATAAATATTCAAACCAGGAGCACCGTTCAAGTATGATTCAGCATTGAGACGCGACTGATGGAGATACGTGGTCGGTCCGATCAATTTCAGCTAGTTCGAAATATTCAAACAGTGTCAACATCGTGTGTAATGAAATCGACACACCAGCTTTGAGATTTCATAATTTTGGGTACGGGTGGTAAATCGAAACATTGTTTTAAGTACTGGCCATTTACGCAAAAAATGGGCATCTTGTACATAGTCGGCCTTTTGAACGAACACCCACAATTTTCTCGTTTGTCCGTGTCTTCCGGATGATGCCCTGAACGCAAATAAGGCCCGTAGACTTACATCAACGACACCGTCGTGACCACGATAATCCATTCTTTGGACTACGAGGGCACTCTTGTGGAAGCTGAGGACATTATTTTATGTTTCTAGCTACAGGAAGCGCAAAGCAAACGCAATAGACAATAGTTTGAAGAGCACTCCTAATTATACTGCGTCCGCACGTTCTGTCGAATGACCTCGGCAACGTAAATTTACCACGGTGTTCTCGGCGTGTAACCGAGTAACGGAAACCGTTAACCGAGTCTTGCGCGAAAGGGAGAGGGTAGCAGCAAGCTAGGGAGGTGGCGATTGGGGATACCTGTAAAATGTTTTTTGTCAGTTTGTACATGAACAAATGTCTGTACGGAGCTTTTTGTGAATGGCGCCGCTGTGACCAAACATAGTAGGTCCTTCGTTGACGGTAAACACGCATGTTACACGAACGCATAAGAACCGTCGACCAGTAAAAGGTAAAATACGCTCGCTAATTATTTCCACGAGTAGAGATGGTAGGCACGACAACAGCACGTCGTCCGCGTTTCTTGATAATTCCGTATTTGAAGTACTTCGACAAACCCCTAAACCGAAACACTTGTCAAGCGATCGGAATGTTCGTGGTTGTAGTACTACTGTATACCGTTACGTGGCACGTGGCGGTTGCCTAACGTCAGTCAGATGTTGCGCTGCGGTACTTCATGTCTTCTTGAACGAACACACTTAAAAATAACGATCGTCGTGTGTTGCCGCGTTGTACGATGGATTATTTAAACGCCAACACTCCATACGGTTAAAAGAGCTGCGTTCCTAGTCACATTTCTAATGGTCTGGGCAAGAAATAATTTGTTGTCCTCTACTTGTGGCCGCTCAACTTTGCGCAAGCGATGGGCGAGGGACACCAAGACATGGGACCGTGGTAATTGGCACAATGCATATGTTTCTTCATTGTACGATGCCGGGCCGGCCGAATTCATGCGGGTAGGATATGCTTTTGGGAAAGACGTCAGATCTCTACCTTTGGCACTTGGTATCATATACTGACCCAGGCTACGGTAGGGGGGTCCCCTTCTGGGCCTTTTATTTCAGTGGCTAGGGGTCACTCGCGCGAGTATCCCCTTTGTTCCTATGCAATCCTACGTTTTCTTTATGTTTTACATTGTTGACGAAATCAATCCGCAATGCAAAGGTGATCTAAGCTGCGGCAAACCAAGTTCCTCAACCATCTTCATCCGTAGGGTACAGAGCTACTCGTGCGAGTGGCTCAAACACACCAGTGAAAATGGGGGTACCCCCCCTACCGTAGCCTTGGTCTACTACGTGAATTTCAGCATGTATATATATATCTATGTGGTGGCGGTGGGGAAGCCTGATTGCAGTGGGGGACTTCTTGTTGCAGTACCGGCTCTTCTAGCGGCAACGTTTGACATGTCTTGGGTTGGTGAGCTATTGTGCGAAGCAACTCAGCTTGTCCACCACGCGTTATATACACGGTATGACGCCAATTCAGCTGTTGGATTATGTTGCCGAATAGGGGCGCCATACATACGCGCAAACGGTTAGAACCGGCACCAGTCCGTAAATGTGGATGTATGTCGCACATAAATGCCTTCCCACTACGTAGGCAGGCAGATCGTGCTTCTTCCGTTTCCATTTCATGTGCTTGGCATACTATGAGGTTCTGTCACCGACCACGGTATGTCTGGGTAGATGTCTAATTGTGTATGCCGCTGTACAAACCCAACCTATCGTGTATTATGTTCGCCGATGACAGCGACGCTTTCCAAGTGGGCTGGTCTATGGATGTAGGTGGAGTACAGGCAACGAATTGTTATCGAGGTTAGGTACGATAGTTCGACAGCATCGCTACCGCGCCCATCCTTCTTTTCTCTCAAGATGTTTGCGGCGAAAAGCCATCACTCAAAGCCTTTTACGTTGAATCACATGTCAAATATCGTAGTGATGTACCGGGTACACTGTCCTTTGTTTGGCTCAAAACATACCTGGTACATGTATAATAGTATGCTGGATAGCGACCCCCACCTTTTGCCATCAAAGAAAAACATGAAACCGTGTCAAGTCTGTCCAAGGGGGGCAGGTTGCACATACGCTGTCTGTGGCGGAATCATAGCTCCCCAACTCATTACCAGCCCAAACATTATCCGGTGTCCCCACGAAAATGACTACACTAGTATCTTTCGCGGGTACGTCGAACGTGTTGGGCGGCAGCGCTCCTCGGCAAGTGTCACATTACCTTAGTACGCAGCAAAAAAAATTTGTGGCAACGGCCGTGCCTACTTGCATCAATACAGCCGGCCAACACACGTCAACTCCCGGGTCGATCAACAACTGTCACAATACTTTACTTACTCCGCTCGGGACCAGCTACCCCTCAATCTCCGACATATATATGCGTGCCCACCGCCAGCTACATAGCAGCCCTTCTCTCTTCGCGCATTTCACAATATGCCCAGAATATTGACACATGTACCAGGTATCCACACTCTCAGGCCGGGTCGACAAAGGAGTCCCTCGAAGTTTCGCAACACCCACAGACTAGGGGGTGAGGTACAGTAAGGTGGCAAGACCAGATTTAACCCGTTATGAGTGCTGTAGACTCCAACTTGCCACATTTAACTCGAAAAAAAATCGACGATTCTTCCATGGGCGAAAATGCAACCGGCTAAGGCGATGAAACCAAAACCTTAAGTACCAGTATCTATCCGATCTCACAGCTGGAGTGTATTTTGATTTTTATAATATTTCATTTTGTTGTGTAACTGGAATCATGTCCACACAACTGTCGGATAAAAGTTTCAATTTGCTCCGCATTCCACCTTATTGGTTTTCCTACTGGAATCGTGTCTACACAACTGCCGGATAAAAGTTTTAATTTGCTCCGCATTCCACCTTATTTGTTTTCTACTGGAATCATGTCCACACAACTGCTGTCGGATAAATGTTATAATTTGCTCCGAATTTCACCTTATTGGTTTGCTACTACTGGAATCATGTCTACACAACTATCGGATGATTTTTTTTTATATTTTCTCCGCATTTCAATTTATTGGTTTGCTCTACGGAAACAATCGGCCACACCGGAGAAAGAACTCCAACTTCCCACACACTAACAGGCCAAGAGTACAATAGTTGTTTGTAATCCTCCTGCCGGACGAAGCTCGAGAAAAAATTTCTTCCTAGGTATTATCATACGTGCTGTGTGTCATTATTCGCATTCCATCTGTAGTTTAATACTCATCCCGCTGTTTCCGTGGTAACGACCGCCCAAGCTGCGAAAACCGTATACAGGCGGTCACCGTTACTACTCGATCTAGTGAGGCAGTCTTCTTTTGTATACAGATGATTGAGTATGTTGGTCCGACTTCATCTCCGGGTACCGGATGCAGCGGAGGCAGATAACCGAAAAATCATGATTTCATGTAGTGTGGGGCATGCACAAGCTCAGGCATTAACAAAGCACCCGGTCACAAGGATCAACCCGGGATTGGTCCAGTTTCAGGCCAACCTGCACCTGATCCGAAAAAAGCATCTTCGTGCATCATACCAATTATGTTTCACAACGTATCATATATGTACTTATTACGCCGGGTATTTCGTGCCTCTGGCCGTTTACACGATCGCCTGACAACCTCCACCAAACGAAGTAGCATAATATGCCTAACAAAGTAAAGTCACCCTCGCGTTCAATAGTGGTGACATCGCATGCCCACGTCACCTCGCTTGGTGTATTTGTAAGATGTATCTCTGTCTTGGATTTAATGACCTCAGAGCCCCACATCGGCATGGCAAAAATCTTAGGCGTAAAATCGCATATATGAGACAATAATAATGTGAAAAGGAGATACAAACAGATATGCTCAAATTGCAGTAAACCGCACTACCAACATATTACGTAAAGAAATCCGTACATACATACCGTCTGCATGATCGCCTCCCAACCTATGCCAAGCGAAGTATTACTAACGGAGTAACGTAATTGAGCGCGTGTACACTAAGGGTTTCAAAAACAAAAATGATTCGCATCTCTCCCTGTCGTTCTCAATGGCGGTGACAATGCATGACCACATCACCTCGCCTGTTGTATTTGGCAATATGCATCTCTTTCTTATAATTAGCGATGTCAGAAAATAATGGTATTTACATCATTGTACCTATCGATTGAAATATTCCATCTTTTGATCCGTGTACAAAATCATATTATGAAGCTTTTAATAAGATGTTTACTACACCTAAGAACTGGGTGGCATACTACATGAAACATCAAGTCTTCCAGAAAAACATACATTACGGGTGATACAAAGTGGTGTCTTCTTGCTGCAACCGTCAGATTCGCCCCCTTCAAGGGTTTATAGTTTCCGCGCAAATATTGAAATGCTCGCCCCCCTCCCCCCCTCCCCCGATCCCTCTTGTCTAAACGCACCATCCGCAATAAAAATCTGCCAGAGTAATAAACACTACCGGCCAACTGATATCATCTCATTATCCATCTAGCCATCCATGCCGTGACTCCAACTCATCTCCGCCCCCCCCCCCCCCCCCCCCCCCCGCGATCCCTCTTGTCTAAACGCACCATCTGCAATAAAAATCTGCCAGAGTAATAAACACTACCGGCCAAATGATATCATCTTATTATCCATCTAGCCATCCATGCCGTAACTCCAACTCATCTCCGCCCCCCCCCCCCCCCCGCCCCCGCCTCCCCGCCCTCCCCCCTCCCCCCTACTTCTTTGTTCCCCGTCCAGTTCGTTCGAACGCCCCATTTACAATCAAAATCAGCCAGAGTACAAAACACTTCTAAGCAATTGATATCACGTCATTGTCTTTCTAGCCATCCATGACGTAGCTTTCTTTAATCCCCCCTCCCCCCTCCTTCCCCGCACCCCGCACGATCGCCTAGACCCAGCACCGCGCGTATAGCAAGCCCCTACATATATGATGAATACGCGCGATCGAAGGATTACACACACTGTTGCGAAAATCAGTGTCGACCAAATCGGTGATTTTAATATTATATGTGACCTAAACCTCTTGAACCCCCCCCCCCCCCCCCCCCGCCCCCCCCCTCTTTTTATTTTATGTATATATTTTTTCTACTCGCTTTCTCTTGCTTAAACGCCCCGCCTAATATCGAAATCCGCCAGAGTAATAAACCCTTCCACGCCCTGGATATCGCCTCGTTATCGTTTCAGAGCCGTCAATGCCGCTGCTGCAATTCCCACCAACCCCCGCCCCCAACACCCCCTCCTTACCCACCACCCGCACCATCGCCCAGACCTAGCACCACGCGTATAGTAAACCCCTACATCTATGCGACCTAAAGCCCACCCCCCCCGCCCCGCCCCCCCCCCACCACATTCCCCGCCCCTCCCCCACAAGGAATAGTTATAGTTTCCACGCACAAATTGACCTGCCCCACCCGTCCCCTTCCCCCTGCTCCCCCTCTGCCGCCCCTCATTTGATCAAAATCAGGCCCCCACGTCCTTAACGACCCCGCCCTCCCCTTACCGGATATTCGACTTACAGGATTCACTTGATAAATTGATGCATTTGATTCCACAGCTGTCAGATTTTGTCCCCCTCAGAAACGGGTTTTATAGTTTCCGCGCACAGACTGCCTAACATCACCCTGTTGACCCTGATAGTTGTACTGTAGTTGCAAGGGGAGTCGCGGACCTATATCCTTAATGAGGACACACAACCCGTAATACGCGCGGTCGGAGTATCACACAGCTTGCAAAGATGAGTTTCGACAAAA